>BOPP01000033.1:6079244-6192363 GCA_017312745.1 Gryllus bimaculatus | reverse complement strand
CCCCCCTATGTGTACTCTTATGATTAGTATTACATTAGTAGATTAAAATTATCATAGGTAATACTACAAGTGCTACAAGGTTATTGATTTTAATACATATATTAAAAATTAGATTAAAAAAAGGTTTTTCCGTACATCTTACCCATAGAGTAAGGTTCATATGTGAAGATTCTAAAATTCATTTTAACACCAAAGATATGCATATCATTATCAACCATAGTCAACCTAGCTTTCAATAGGATGTATCATGTCATTAATTCATTTTAGTTAATTTATAAGGGGTTATGTCATATTAATCAGGCTAACAGTAAAAAAAAAATTCTTGCAATTTAAAGTGTGCAAAATAAAGTCAAATTTTATTATTTGCCCTTGTCCTCTTGATCATATTCTGAGATTTTGTGTCATGATTCTTTGTGGTTGATAAGTTATGTGTTGGTAGGAAATCGTTGTTGGTGTTTGTTAAAATAACAATAATTAAATGAAATTCAATTAAAAATAATTAATTGGAACTTCCATTTTCTAAAAAAAATTTCATCTATCTGATCTCTACAATATTTGCGCTTATGAAATTATCTATACAATTATTGCACTTGTGGAAACTGTTCAAAGAATTGGTTGTCTTGGTAGCTTAGTGGTCAGTGCAGTTGGGTGTAAACTAGAAGTCCTAGTCCCAACCTGGTTTGAATCCTGGTCGGGCGACCTATTCTTTGAACAAATTGAATTATGCTCTATCTGGTTACAAGGACCTGTGGTGGGTAAGTGGTAGGGTGCTGACTTCCTAAACTGATGGACCCAGGTTTGAATCCCGACTTGTGTGAGGATTTTTATCTGGTTTCCATTCAGGGCGGCTCTGAGGTCAACTCAGCCTTCTTTCCAAGTGAGTACCTGGGTGGTTTCCTGGGAGTAAGCTGGAGCTTTTTCACAACCTATTCCTTGTGGGGATGGTGATGGGAGCCTGGGGATGGTGATGGGAGCCCTACCTTCAGCTCCCATGTGGGCCACAACTCGACGTGTGGTGCAAATGCATAGGGACTATGTAGTCTTTTTGTGACATGAATGTCTGTTTGATGATTCTGGCATCATCTTTGTTATCTGAGGATGACTGTTGTGGTAAAGAAATGCATATATCATTAAAAAAAAATTGATTTAAAAATTAACTGGCAAAGAAAACATAGCAACAACAAAACCAAAAACTGAAAGCAAAGATTACATGCAGAAATATGACATAGAACTATTTGATGTTGTTTAGTAGATTATGATAAAATAATGATTTTCAAAACTTTGTACGTAATTGTAACATTTGTGCAAGTTTTGATTGTTTATAATATAAAAGGACAGAGGATTGTATGTATTAACTCGAATAACGTGTCATTCGATAGAATCTTTCACGTAATGTTTTATTGTAAATTTTTTATATTTGAACTGCACGTTGTTCTTAAAAGACTACTCTATCAAATAGCACAGAAAAATTCATATAACTAGGAAATTGACTATTTCTGTGAGATTTTGAAGGTTGAGGGAATGTTACAATGAATGTGCTTTTGAGAATTACCCTACAATAAATAGTCAGTAGAACTGTAATTAAACTTAAAGATTTTTTTCTTGATACAGTATTTTGGGGTGAAGCTGGAATTTGTGTTTGTAAAATACTTTTTTAATAGTATACTAATCAAAGATAACAAATTGCAACATGCTTTTTTTAATCACAAAGAACACACCAAATGGTGTTGGAGGTATTGACAAAAGATTAAGACTCATTTATGATGCATTTACATGCAGCAATAAAATATTAAATGTTTTTCAGATGTGATATTAATGTTTGAGCTATTTTGAAAGCAAGATCTGAATTGCTGTTACTCTTAAGCATAAGTAGTTGTTACAATTGCCATAAGCAGTTTGCTGAATAGGAAACAAAGTACAAATATAAAAACTAAAAGAAACAGTACATGTAAATATTAGAACAAAATATTTGTAATTGAAACATACAAACAAAAAAATAAAGTAAAAACAGACTAGTATGAAAACAGAGGAATTTTTCCCTTCCCTTCCCTTCTCTTCTTCATATCACTTCACCTCACTGCATGTTGCTTCAGTACTCAGAAATTTTACAATAATGGTAAGTACTTATACCATACTTTGCCTGCATTTTAGATGCCTTTTCCTTGTTCTGAAAAATTTCACTGTACTTCACTGCGCTCTACCCTCACTTATTTGAGAACTTGTTCATTGGTTGCTCCTACTTAAGCAACATGGTATTTCAAGTCTTTCACTGAGAATTTTCCATGCAAATTGCTTTGAGTATGCCTTGGAAGGGGGTTCATAGCTGTGTTGCCTTTGTATCTATAACTAATGATTTCCAATTGACATTCACCCTGTTGTTTTTGTTTGTGAATTTAATCACGGTTTATAGCTTTAATCTGATCTTCCCTTTAAAGATCTTAACTCGGCACTCCAGATTCTATTAAGGGACGAATCAAGGAAGTGTAAGCCCTCAATTAATTATACAAGTGCAATACGATTGCCTTTATCTTGCATAGTAAAACATTCTTTTTAATTACCTCAATCTCTCCAAAAAGTGGGAGAAAGTTTCAATAATAGGACTGATAAAGACATAGCCTAGAGAATTGACCTACCAATTGAAAGGAAAAGTTTTAATGGAAAACTCCAATTCAGTGTTTTTTATAATGTTGATGTAGCAACAGGGTTTCCCTAATCAATCGGGTGAATGCCAAAGCAATACACTGTCAAATACTCTCCCTAACAGCATGCAATCTTTCCTCATTCATTTCTATGGCATGCTCTCCTCACATCAGCACTACCACACTCAAACACCAACTTATGTGTCCAAGTGATTTTTTCCCCAACATGTCGGGAGGCAAGTCGAAAGCATAGATCATGTCCTAGTTGGGAGGGGGATACCTAGAGGACAGAATCCTCTGCAAGCAGACATGTAGGTCAGATATCAAGTTCCAATGGGGAAGGAAAGCTGCTACCTCCTGGGTTATAACAAGGGGAGATTCACATAATAAAAATAGCAAAATATATACACATATGTGTGTATATATAAGAAAAAATGAATGAAAGCGAATTCAAAATGTATTAAAAGGTTTAAAGTTCCTCCATATAAGCATTCAAATTTTCAAACACATAATGCCAGTGATGAGGACTTAAAATGGATTCAGAGCATCTGTGAAAAGGTTTAGATTACAGCAATAACTGGAGGAGCATCCTCAATATTCTTTACTCACCAGACCATAAAGAGTTTTATTGAAATATAAAAAATGTACGTAGTATAGACAAAGTTCTTTCTGAGGAGCTGGTGTGTGCGTGAGCTGTAATACAGTGAACGCATGCTGGATTCCAGAGAGAAGGGAAAGGGAATATGTGCACCCCTCCTCCCCATCAAACAATGCAATAAGACAATCAGTCAAAGTTGTTGAGATTGTTTTTGAAATTACTTCTGATTCGCAAATGTTGTTGATTGTAAGTACGTTATTTCCAAGGAGCGAAGCGAGATGCAGTTTGTGTGGGTAGGGTGACAATTCGTGGTTAAGATCTGGGAAGGCTGAGGTCATAGAAGTCCTTCATTACTTTGCTTTTTAAGAAAAATGATTCCAATAAGATTATATTTGCGAACTCAAGTAAGAAATCTTCTGGTTTGATGTATAAATATTCTTACATGTAATGAAATATGTAACAGGTAGTAATAGGTAAAATATGTAATTATGTAAAAATATGTAAAATAAAAATGGTTCTAATTCTCTCATAATATTTTGATGGCTCTGTAAAATATTTTTGATTGCAGGTATCATGTTCAGGTACAAATAAATTAAAATCTGTTCCCCCATTATAATATTCTCTGTACATACCTATTTTTTGAATGTTCATGCAAAAGAAAGTGCTCGCACAACATTTGAGCTGCTCAAATACACTAGAAAAATTTTTAAAAAACAATATAGGTGGTGTGCAACTTTTCTTTATGGTGCAATAGCTGGAAGATAGTGCAATCCTTTACGTAGTAAAGCTCTGACTTCACTCTACTTGAACTTTTATTGCTCAAAAGAAATACATCCCTTGTTGTGGTCTACACAGCTGAAGTGTTCATAATGAAACTAGTCCTGTAAAGTTAAACTAAAGAAGTCTTATCTGTGGAATAAAACCTATTGAGCAGAATTTTCACTTGGACCTTTTTCTTGACATTTTTTAAAAGGGATTAAAAGTTTATATTTATTTCACTTGTGCATTTCAAAATATTGTAGATGAACAGTCATGAAAAATTGTTTTTTGCAAATTTCCTACTTCCTATTAATTTTATATTAAATAACTTTATTATAAGAATTTTTTCTGTGGCTAAAGGTTTTTGCAATATTTAAAGTTACAAATAACAAAAAGAAAATCATTTTTCATTAGTATATCAATTTCTGCACATTGTATGACGAATTTGATTCACACCAAACTTTTAGAAAATGTTCGTTTACATAAAAATTATTTATTTTTCAATGATGCTGTTCTTAATGATTTATAATGATTATTTATGATTTCATATTAAAATATAGAAGCTTGTAAATAAATAGAAGTTTATTAATAATATATGAGAAAATAATGCATAAAAACAATAAAATTAAATGATTTTTGGAAATTGAAATATACACAAAAATAAAATTAACTTTCAGTGTGCAAGGGCAGCTGAAATTTGTTGTGCACTTTTGTGCTCTTGTACTTTGGGTTAAGAAAATCTATTGTTAGTGGAGGTTCCTCGCAAAGCAAGAAAATAAAATAAGCATATTAGAAATACAACAAGCCATGGATTTCATTTTCATCTTTGCAGGAGGAAGAACATCTACAATTTAAATGATCTATGTATTTACCAACTGCCGAAAACATATTGCTGCAAGAGTTCACATCCTCAATTGTTGGAAACAAATAAATTTACAACCAAATTAGAAAAATAAATGTTTGTAAATTACGTTTTATAATTATGAACTTCCTCAGATGAATTAAATTTAATAATATGAAATAAATACACTAATATGCATTTGCCCAGGGGAGAACTGCCATTCTGAGGGTGTGGGTGGGGGGCAGGCTCACTCTGATCCCTTAGTTATGCTTACTATACATTGACAACTTTTTTTAGGTGAAAGCAACATTCTCTTTAGTTTGTCTACAGTCAGTTGGTTAATGAGAATGTTTTTGTGGTTTTCCAGAGTGGACCCAAACCCTGAACAAATTTCTGAAGGATCAATTGGGGAAGCTGCAAGATTATTATCATCACAGTAACAGTGGAGGTGGCAGCAGTACTGCTGGATCAACACCAGGTGGCAGCTCGCATGGGGGAGCTGTGCCTTCACCGGCCTCACAAACTGGTCAAGGCAATTCTTCCTTGAATTCCTCACTGCCAGCAATGACTGAAGAACAAAAGTTGGCTCAGAAGCAATGGACATATTGCATTCAATTGGCCAAGTACCTGTATGAGGTGAATGTTATGTTGTAAAATGTAGTTATGCAGTAAAATTCCATTGTTGATATTTTGGTGAGAGACATCAAAATAGGAATTTGCAATCAATTGTTGTGAAGAACAGATTTTCTGTTTATCGGAAGAAGGATTGATTATCTGTAAGATTTTATTAAATATATTTCCATTTCGGAAGAAGAGGACACTTTATTTAAATGTTTTAATATAATAATTTATTTTTCTTAAAGACTAAATACTACTGCCAAAATAAATACTTCAATCATTGTCATCAACTTCAAAATCATATTATAGGCCTACTGTACAGTCTTTTCCACTTTTATACCAGAAGTATTTGTTGGATGATGAAACCTCCTTTAACAATTAGAACTTTGTTTTTCTTTGCTTTGAACCTTGCAACAAATGATTTGAACTGTTTTAAAGTATATCATTAAACAAGGCTTTTCTTTTTAGCATTCTGCTCAAAATACAAACACCATAGAGCAGTATCGTACTCCGATTAAAACAAGAAGTCTTTCACAGTGACAAGCTGGCAGGAGAGCAGAACTCTGTCATTGAAGCGAGCTTCGTTATGACTTTAATTTTTTTGGTTTTGAAGCTCCACCTCTCTTTTTTCAGCCTGTGATCTTGAAAGGACACTGTGTTTTAATCGAAGTACACCTCTATAGGCCAGCTGAACAGAATCTACTGTATAACCGGCACCAGTATTCAATACATTGTACAATATTTTGTACCAGCTGATGAGGTTGCATTTAAAAGTAACAGCCAATATATTAGGTTGTATTTAAAAGTAATAGTCGCTTTCCAATAAAAAGGGGACATTTCGCCCTTTCTTATGAAATCCACCTGGACAGTTTTTCCTACTTCAAAAAGAGGACATGTCCAGGAAAAGAGGATGTATGGTACCCTATTTACATAGCCTTACACACAACTGATTTGATGTCTTCGATTTTTTCTTGTGATTTCTTTTTCTTTGAAATAGTAAGATTTTCGAGTCACTATATGAGTCAATGAAGAGTTGTGAGATATATTCGTATCTGGTAATTAGTTTTCTTTACTATTAGGTTGATAAAAATCATGATGTTTTGGAGGGAGAGGGAAACAAGATTTTAAATTTATACTATTTTTATATTTCAATATTTTTATATTAAATATTTTTTGGCCGGTTTAATTTATAAAATTGTTCATTAAAGGCATAATTAATAGCATTTAAAAAATTTCAGAGTAATTCTAAATTTATTGAAAATATTAAAATTATTTTTGGTTAACGTTCAATTCCATCTCATGATTAATAAAAATTTAATTATGTGGTTGTTCAGTATCTCAAATTTTTTCAAAATAATTATTATATTAAATATTTATGTAGTATTTAAGGTAGCAATATAACTTCATTAATTTCAGTGAATGAAATAATAAATATATAACAATATAAAATATTCAATTGTAGTTAATCTAAATTGTATTTGTTTGTATTATCTAATGGGAGGATTTTTATATTTTTAAGACAGTAAAGAATATTTCACATGTTTATAATTAATGGTGTGTATGCTTAGTAATTGATGCAACATTTAACAAACAAGTGAGGCAAAGATATGGCAAACTAGTATATCTTATTTTGCTTTGTCAGAAGTTAGAATACTCCAAATCTACAAAATTGTTCAAATGTTTAGTGGGTGCTATATAGCTATTGTGTACTTAATAATTAATTTAAGCATTTTATTAATGAAATTTGTGGTTGAAATCAATTGATTTGAAAGTGTCATTGCCATACTACTTTATGTTCACGATCATTTCCTTTATGATGTCCAGGAAGGGTTGCTGGAACGGCAAGAGTTCCTACAATGGGTACTTGAGCAGTTGGACCGAATGCGATCTGCTCCAGCTGATGATGGAATTCTGCGTCTGTTGCTGCCTCTGGCTCTGCAGTATCTTGATGAATTTGTGCAGTCTGAATTGCTGGCACGGAAGTTGGCATACTTGTGTGCTCGCAAATTGGCTCAGTTGTGCCAGGTTGCGCAAGAAGGAGCGGCTGCTGCTGCAGCTGCTGGTGCCGTTGGGTCTGGTGCTGTGCCGTCACCCAGCTGCATGCTCCCTGCTGCCTCTCCTCAGAGCCCTCTGTTGCCTGGCACAGCATCTGTCAGGTACCATGTGTCAAGTGAAATTGCTTTTTTTTTTATGCTAAGATAATTTGTCTGATATCGGGTAGGGGTTTGCTTTGGTGCTACCTCAACAGCAATGTTTTACATGCCTGCTGAGACATAATGAGGTTCTTCTAATCTGCCTGTTGCTTGCACTGTATGTGTTCTTATCTGTCATCATCATTTCTTATTACTTAGTATGGTGAGGTCACGTTCTGGTGTCATTGGTTTCTTTATTCATTTGTGTGTGTGGTCCAAGCATGCTGAGAAAATGTTTGCCCCAAGTCGCTGTTTATTTTCATTCTAATGATTGCCTAACTTTACTTTGCATGTGTGCATGTTTTCTGTTATAGCTTCAATTTCAAGGAATGTTTAGCGCATGCATCTTTGTTCAAAGTCCCTAAAGAATGGATGTCTGTGCACCCATATCACTCGTAAGTACATGCTGCATGTGTGAGGCCTTTCAAAAGGTACCAGAATGCTAAATGATTTTGTTTCACAGTGTTCTGACAGCAGCTCAGAATCAGGTGGCCCTAAATCCACTGGCAGTGACATTCAACGAGTATTTGACATGTCCTCATCATCGAGATATCGTTCTGGCACTCAGTGCAGTTCTTCAGGTATGTGAGATTTCGTAGTATTGTAATGATGTAACTATAATGACGAGGGCAGAATTACCACCTAAGTTTTCATAGAGTTCCCTAATATTTTTGAATATAAATAATTAAAATAATATAATAAATAATAGATGTCCACAAAAATATAAAATAATCCTTCTCTACATTTTTGAGAGGCAAAATCTTTTCTTGTCGTCAAAGTTTTCCAGTACTGATATCAAGTATATGCACAATTAAGATAAAAAATATATAATCTCTAATTGATGTTTTTATCTCTTAAAGGGCTTTTCACTTTTCACATTGTTCTTGCATAATATGGAAAAAGTATTGTAATACAGAAGCAAAAAATTATTTTTTGACAGAGAAACAGGGTCTTAACTGGCCTATATGTATGATTTTCCCTGACTGTACGACTGATTAACATTATTTTCGAAAATTGTAAAATAATTAACACTGCAAAAGAATAATATTGCTCAAAGAGATTTTTTCTTTAGAGAAATCTGTGATCAAGAATTAGATCATTAAATAAGGTCATCAACAATTTGTTGAAAAAACGAGTAGTTTTTGCATAATTTGTGCATGAAGTAAAGGCAAGTTATAAAAAAGTATTTTCTCAAATACAACTTCAATTAAGGTTATCTAGTCGAATATCTCTGGTGATACATAGGCATTCCTGATGAAACATCTTGTTAAAATGTAGGGAGCTACATTTTAAGCTAAAATTGTTTCCCATCATTAAAACTATTTTTGAAATTAGAAGCAATAACATCTAGCCTAAGTCACCTGTGACAAGTTTGAATAAATCTGACTTTGCCTGGTCACACACAGTCAACTATTTTGAGCATTAGGTGGGAGCAAAGAAACATATAAGATTCACAGATAAAGTCATGATCCTTCTTTTTGTTCATGCACTAGGGTAAAAAGTGTAAATGACTTAGAAGCATATACTTGGAAGCATCACAAGAGGTATAATTTAACATGGGGAATGAATGTGGCCAAGAGAAATTGATGTAAAAGGTGATAAAACATTAATTCCGGGAACATAAAAGTGAAGTTTTTCCAAAATTAATTTGAGATTCTTGTTGAGGAATACCTATTTCTATTTCAGGTTATTACTATGGAGTGCCCCACAGCTCTTGTGTGGAACTGTGTGGGTGAAGGCAAATCATCGTCTGTGTTGAATGGATCTCCACTTGATCATTTACCTTGTGCTCCTTCTACACTTCCTATGCCCCAGCGAGCTAACAACCCTCAAATTAGGTGAGTAAATGGCAAATATTCACTTTTCTGGATATTATTACTGTATATTAATAATTTAAATTATGTGTATCTCTACATTTCCATTAGTGTAATAAAATATTTGATTGTTTGGGTATAAGAAAAGTTGAGTTTGTTTTTCATTGTCATATAAACAAGAATAAAATTTCAATATAATGTACTTTTTGGACTTCATTTTAAAATGGGATATTCTAAATGTAAACAATTTTTAAAGTTTAATTCTGATTTCATTTGAGTTACAATATTTTTTATGTATACAGAATTGGTTTGTTAATCATTTTGATTTTAAAATAATTCAGTAATGTAATATCTGAGTGTTGTGGTCATGTGTTTTTTGTATAAAGCCAGAATATTACAAATGCTTTTTATGTTACTACTTACTTATGTATATACGGAAAGTTGTGTAATGCTGCAAATACTTGATAGGGAGATTGTAATGGAAATACCTACTATTGATATCCCTGATTCTGGTTTTTTCAATACATCTGTCTATGAACAACACTAGTACCTAAAATGTACAGTCTTTTCACCAAAATTGATATTCTCTTATTGATCTGGCTGATCTTGCGGTCCATTGAATTTGAAACACATTATATGTTTTTGGACTTGCAAGTTTTTTGGAGTAAATGATTAAAAGAATACTAACACTTGCTTCCATACACATTTGTTTTGGACAATTTATCTTTTAATAAAAGAATGCTAACCTTTGTGTGGCAAATGTAAAATAAAGGAGTGAACCTGAGAAAGACAGATGCATTCATTGAAGATATAGTATAATAATTTGCTCAAAAAATGTTCATCAGCATAATTTTTTTTATTCTTGTTGTACTATACATACGCAAATAATTCCCTCATTTTTTTAAAAATGCGTTGCTGAAAAGAGTGTATGGGTATTATTCATACCAATGCTAAATGTTAGTACTGCGAACTTGAAGCATGTTGCATATGGTTACATGGTGGCGTGGGTTAGTAGAAAGAGTTTGTTGAGGTGTAGTTGATGTTGACCTGTCACCAGTGTTAATAAGTTTATGGCGTAAGCCAGAGATCTATCACCGTGGAAAAAATGTGATAGAAGAAGCAGAACAAAGTGGTAACCATGCAGTAAGAAGGAAGTATGATGTGGATGATTGGAATTGTGTTTCGACATTAAAAATGTAATTAATGAAACTATTTTTTTGCATTAAAAGTGAAAAAAGTGTTTTTGTTGAGATTCCTTTCCATAAAAATTAGGGTGCAGGTGTTATTTGAGCCAGAAGGTTATTCAACGTGTATGGTATTTTACTTTTGTGTGGTGTGCTACTTTTATTTTGAACATTTTCATTTATGCCCATGTGAAAGGAAACAACTGAGAATTGCAGAAGAACATATTCGACAACGAAGCCGTGCAGCTGAAGGGCGCTGGTCTTGTGATAAATGGCAACAGTCATCTGCCGGTGCAACTACTGCCAAAGTACTGACAGCACTGGATGCTCTGGATCGTCATAGCTTCGAACGAATGGATGCTTCAAATTCTTTAGACACTCTCTATGCAAAAATCTTTGCACCTCCTGGTACTAAGGACACTAACTCAACAACAGGGGGCAGTTCAGGAGGCAATGGAGGTGGCAATGGGAGCAGTGGTGGAGGTGGAAGCACTCCCAACCCTGCCACTCCTGCTGGTCCTTCCACTCCAGGAGAAGCTCGTGACTCTCGGGAAAATTATGTGAGTGGTTTTTATTACTAGACATCAAACTTTTTTACATGACGAGAGTAGAAATTTTGTTGAAAACAATAAAATATATGTTAATGGTTTCTTTTTGAATGCAATGAGGTCTAGTTGGGGTCCCATAGGGTTCTCATTGTGGCTGTACTTTTCAACAGTTTTGTAATTGAATTGCCTGAGATGATGAGATATATCTTTTGTGGGTAAATAAAAAGAATATCTTATTCAGCAACTTTGATGTTGGAAAAGCAAACAGTCTGCAATCTGATTTTACAGAACTCAAGCAAGGCTAATGCTATTGAACATTAGGTTTACTATTCTTTCTTCCTTTTACATGTCAATTTCCATTCAGTCATAATGACTCTATTGCTTCTGTCAGTTTCACTAATTAAATTCAGCACTTCAATCTTATTGCGCACTGGAATAGCTGTTGAGTGTTGGACATTTTTTTAACACATCCCACTCATACTCAGACTTTCCACCACACTTGTTTTCAGGCTTAAGCAGAACGTTTTGCTGCTTACTCCATATAGTGCACAGCTCATAAAACGCAATATTGATCTGATAAAGGAACAATACAAGATCTTTGTTTAGTTTTATGAAAAATGTTTAGTTTTATGAAGGATATGAAGAATTAAAATTTCACAGTCATTATAATTCCTGGAAATGAATAGCTTAAAATCTCAACCTGCTGTCATAGATCACACCTAAATCCCTAATGTGTAGGATACTTAGCTGTAAGGACCTTAACACTAAAAAAAATCTATGTCTACAATCTGGAGCAACTCCATGCAAACAAAGCTTGCAAAGAGTTGTGATTTAACATGGACTTTTTAAATAACTTCAAAAACTAATGTCCCTCAGCAAATTTCCTGTTTGACATGTGTACTTGAAAGCAGTGTATTCTACCTTTTGTCAAAACTAAGGTGATTTGCAGAATAGGAACTTAGGGGACCTGGAAAATGTAGAAAAATCAGAACACAGAAAATATAAGGGAAATGGTGTGTCAAAATATTTATTTTTAACATTCTTCAATAGAACAAAAGGGTGAAGGAATTAAAATTGAATTTGTAATTGTGTGTCAGACCTGAAGATGATTGCTAAACCACCAATTGGTGCTTACTTAATATAAAAATGTTGATAAAGGCAACAATTACATTCATTAGAGAAGCAAAATGGAAGTCCAGAAAAAAAGCAACATTGCCTAGGTATCACTATTTTTATTACTTAAGATCTTTTTGATTGCATAGTGATAGTCATCAGAACTAATCTAAAAATGTATACAAGAATCGTATAAATACAAATGAAAACATGAAATTGATTGAAATTTAATACAAGAAATGAGATTGAATATATGAGATATTTATGTTGTCTAATCTCAATATAAATTTGAAGGGTAAAAAATGTCACAAAGATTTACTGTAATTATTCTACATGAATATTTCACATAAACATATATTTTAAAATGAGAAGTTTAGTTAACCATTTTATTTTTCATAGTGTGTAAAATTGTGATATTTATTAAGGTTTCACAGAAACGATTGCAGATTTCATCTCAATAATTCAGCATTGGAGTTCAAGGAAATGCTATTACTGAACATAATTTTCTTCCCTACTTTGAAGACATTTTTGTATTAATAGCATACTCTAGTGCTGCATTAATATTACAGTCTGCTAAATTGAATACAGAGAAAATGAAAATTAAACAGGGAAGATAGAAACAAGTACTTCACTGTCAATGACTAACAATTAGCATTAGTGACTGCAGAATAGGAAATAAATTAAAACAGTGCAAATATTGAAAGTTACAGAATTATCCTGCTCAATTCATTTTTTTTTTCAACTTGTAATTACATTTCTTGTTAATGTGCTATGTTTTTGCATTGTTTACAAAAATGTTGCGAACGGCAAGGCAACCTAAAAATTCTGCAATATTATAAGTTCAAATTACACATGCAATAAAAATTCAAGAAATATAAGAATTGAAAACAACATTTTATTAGTGATTAAATGGACGTTGGTAATTACAACTAATCTCACTAATCAATATTAAAAGATTTTCTGAATAGATTCATTTGTTCAATGAAATTTCATATTAATTTTCACATAATATGTTATTGTGTATTCAAGTAGAATTGTGCATTTGACATAGTCTCATTTAGATGTATACTTGTAAATGCTGGAAACAATTTGTTACTTCTTTTCCTTTCAGACTCTGGCACAGGATGAAGCTGTAGTGCAAACACTATGTGAGTGGGCTGTAAGTGGTGCTCGTAGTGGCGAACACAGGGCAATGGCTGTTGCCAAACTCCTGGAAAAACGCCAGACAGATCTAACATCTGGTGATGCTGATGGAGCAGATGAGAAAGATTCAGTTTCCTCTGCAGCTGGAGCACCCACTGGTTTGCCGGTGTTCCAGCCACTTCTTATGCGTTTTTTAGACAATGATGCCCCAGTTCTGGGTAAGAAGTTATTCTACAGTGGTTTATTTATATAATCAAGATAGAAGTGTGTATTGCTGAATTGTTCCTAATGGCTTCAGAAGAATGTTTGTGTTTTCCAAGCATGAAAATGCTAACCTAAAACAAGTAATTGAGAGAGTTTCTGATATTTATATCTTTCAATACTTTCTGTTTATTTTTTATCATTAACAGTTTCAACAATGAAGCATATATTAGACCACGAAATTTTCAGTTGAAAATCCTTTATTTTGTTTTGTTTTGAAAATGTAATGAAGTTTCATCCATAAAATATTTGTCTGAAATTAAAATGTTCGTACTTTTTAAATAATTTCACAAATGTATGCATTTTTTTCCAGATGAAAATTCTACTCCTCAACAGAGGACTGTTTTCACCAACTTAGTTCATTTATTTGCGGAACTGATTCGGCATGATATTTTTTCCCATGATGTGTACATGTGCACTTTAATTTCACGAGGAGATCTGAACACCGGAGGACCAACAGGAGCTGCCCATCCTCCTTCAACTCCCCACCCTTCGAGCAACAAGCCTGCAACTCCCGCAGAAACGAGGGGAGCTGCTAACCCTCCAGGTTTGCAGGATGATGATGGATCGCTTTTTTCAGGGATTGATCTCAAACCTACGAAGTTGGAGCTGCAGGTAAGACTTTTACTTTCTCTCTACATTGCTGGCGTAAATTACAAAAATGGCACATTTTTTCAGCTTCATTTTAATCTTCCTATAACTAAAATATTGGATATACATTTTTTCCTTAATGGAATCTGTTTTTTAAGAGAGATTTTGAATTAAGGTCATGTACAATTTTTCGAAAATTTGTGTAAATTTTTAGTTTTTGCATAATGTTGCTTTAAACATAGGCAATTTTATAATTTTTAAACAATTATTTTCTCAGAAATGGCTGCAAATTTTTTCTTTAATTGTTTTTAATGTATGTAACAAAGAACAGTAAAGGAAGTGGTGCTGATCCCATTGTTGGCTCTCTGTAGTTTTGAAAATAGGGAAAAAATTCAAAATGGTACATTCAAATTTCCCTCTTTTTTTTTGAGGCAGTGTTATTATACATTGCTCTATAATTAGAAGCAGATAAATTTCAGACACACAACTGCTATTTTGGTAAAAATGTATATGATAAATAGTGTATATTTGTAGTAGTAGTAATAATAGTAATAGTAATAATAATAATAATAATAATAATAATAATAATAATAATAATAATAATAATAACAACAACAATAGTAATAATAATAACAGTAAGAATAATAATAATAACAATAATAATAATCGTAAACTTATAATGTGCTTAAAGTTAGTTTTTTTAATTTGATAGGATAAGGACTAAGAGTTTGAAACTTTTGTTGTATTTTCCACAAATTTACATGTTTATTTTAATGTACACAAAGTGAAAGGACAAGCTTGAAGTGAGTAATATTTAAACTGCCTACAAATTTGTTTGTAACAGTATTCATTAATTTACTATTTCATATTATTTTAACTTTTTCTAAATCAAATGTACAAAGTTGGAGCAGTTTTTGAAAGTTGGAACAGTCAGTTAACAAAGTTGTTATCAAGAAGGAATACCTTAATAGAACTTTCATAGAAGCCACAGTAATGGAAACTGAAAAACAATTCGTTTATGGCAAGAAAGGCATTTTTGTCAAGAATTGATAAGAAAATATGTGCCCATTATTATGCCTTCTGCCAAAGAGCACAACAATTTTGCTCCCATGCACCCATTGTTGTCATTGCTCATGTTGCATGCACCCTTTGGCTGTGATGTGTTGATATGGTCAAAGGTTGCGGTATAATATTACATAGCTGTTACCAAGGGCCAGAAAATATGTGCTAATTTACCATTACTTATTTTAATTCACATGTCTTTTAATGGTACATAAAATGGAAACTAATTGAGTGAAAAATAGTATACAAGCTTGTAGAAGTTGAGGGAGGTGGATGGCTTTCATTATGTATTATCCAATTACAGGATCATGCACGGAATACTGATTATGATGACAGCAAGATTGATGATGATTTAGATAAACTATTGCAACATATCAAAGAAGAGCAACAGAATTCCTTGGTGAGTTGTTTTTTCTGAAAATTGCTTTGTGTGCAATTAAATTCTTAGTCCTGTTCATTCCAGATTTTTGGGGATGACGGATCTGTACCATTAGATAAAAAAAACAAAGAAAGAATTCTAATTATTTTAATTGTGATGGTGTTTGTGCAATGTCTATGTGATGTGATGGTTTTTATGCAGGATGCTCCTGATTCTCCTAAAGATGATGGAGTTGGACCTCCGGGTTCTTTTGTGGGTCCTCCCATGTCAACAGTAACGTCTATGGAAACAGATATAGGTAATGGGAGCACAGGAGGAATGGAGACTCGTTCTCGCCATCTACTGTACACAACACATTTTCCTTTGCCTCAGGTAAATAGAATATAAGCAATAGAAATGATTTTTTTAAGTATAAAGAAATATTCTGGAGCAGAAATGTGTATTTAGTGGGGAAGGATATAATTTGGTAGGTTTAATGGTTTCTCTAGTTTCTCTACTAACAATTATTGTCAGTGTTCTGTTAGCTTTGTGTTTCAAAGACCACATTGCTCTTTTAATTTTCTGCTAACGAAATGTTTTTTTGGAAAGCGTAAACTAACCATGACTGAATGGATCAAGGTTCATGTATAACGAAATACATTAATTTTAAATAAACACATTTCATTCAAGTAATATTAACTTCAATCATTATAGGGAAATGGAAAAGAATAAACAGTATAGACAAGATATAAACTGCTCTTTTGATTGTGTTGAATAATTGGAACCATTGAATCATACATAAATAACACAACTTCTTTCATCACATATTACATTTCAGTCAACTTTGAATCAAATTGAGACAAAACACAAAATGTTAATTACACTTAAAAATTCTTCTCTCAGCAAAAGCGCAGCTGTTTTAAAAGTTTCTTGATGGAGAAATTTAAATCAATTTGAAACATTGTTTCGGTCCACTGTGTGTCCTTTTCCTGTTTAGTCATCAGACCTCGCTTTCCATAATAAAACATGAATTATTTCAATTGATACATTGCAGTTCTGCTCTTGGTCTGCAACTTTTTCCTTATACCATAGAAAGTTCTATATGTGTATCTTAGAAAGTGGAAATTTACTTAAACCTGATGAACAAAATGCTAATAATGACTATTTTCATTGATTTCCTTTAATTTTCATTGTGAACCTCATCCAATAACTTGCCATTTATCTTTTTTATTTTATAGTTTTAATACTAATGTTATATAAAATAGCAAAGCTTCTCACAACCTCTTAAATTTTCTCTTTGCCACGATTCCCGAAGTGAAATTTTTCATGGTAATGAAAAAACACTTCTGACCACATAACAAAATCTGCAATGAATTAAAAGTAATTTCACAATTGCTTTGACTGACTGCTGTGTAGATCTGACAGTTTTTATAATCAGTCAAATGCTGTGAATTTTTTGCTGTGAACAGTTCATTAAAGCAGCATATATGTTTATTCCAGTCTGTGGAAGCCTATCTATTACCATTTTTTCCATATTTGCATGAAATGAACCATTAACTCACTCTACTGTATGTGTTTGTTTATGCAAGATTGTCAAATTGTATGAAAATAATGCTGAGAACATTTGATACACCTATTATAAACTCTTTTGATAGGTACCTTTAATAACATATTATAAAATGTTTTTAGTACAATATTTTGCCATCATATTTTTAATTGTTTAATGCTTATTATGAAATATATTGTCAATACAGGATGAACCTTGCAGTATGCATGACTGCAACCAGCGACATGTTTTGTTGTATGGAGTGGGGCGGGTCAGGGATGAGGCACGCCATACTGTCAAAAAGATGACAAAAGAAATATGCAAATTGTTCAGCAAGAAGTTCAGCATTGATGTGGCAGAAGGTATGTTGGAGATATAATATATAATATAACATAATATAATATAATATAATATAATATAATATAATATAATATAATATCATATAATATAATATAATATAATATATAATATAATATAATATAATATTTATAATATCTATCCTTGTAGTAAATAATACAAGTACTTATTCTAGTGTTAAATTTTCATAAAATAAATTTAAACAATGTTCTTTGCAAATTAATCATAATATTTATCTAATCTATTAAATCCTTAATTTTATAAGGGTGTGCCATAATAAGGTAGTATTTAAATTTAATTTTGAAAATAAGTTAGAAAGTCAGTTATAATGAATTAATTATTTTAGTAAAATGAATATAGGTTACATGTAATTGCTCATTAGAGATTTATGAACTTAAATAATAATGTTTTGTTAAATTAATTTTTCCTGACTGTAATATGATTTAGCAATTAGATGTAGTTTATGGGTAATCATTAGATCATCAGAAATAGCTCAGAATGTAAATTTTACTTTTTTTTTTTTTTTTTTTTTTTTTTTTTTTTTTTTTTTTTTTTTTTTTTTGATTTTTTTATAATTTATTCTCAAGTATACAAGAAAAAATATAAACAGTTTTCTGTTTTTCATTGTTAGTTTTGTGTCAGTGTTTTAAATTTTTTTAAAAAGTTACTGTTACGTTAATTTTCAAATGTAATCAGTTGAATACTTTTGAAATAATGCTTTTCTTTCTTCTTTATTCATTGATGAAAATGTTTGACAAAAACAAGTCATTGTTTTTAATGCACTTCTTTCTTGTAGGAGGCAAAGTGAAAAAACATTCACGTGGAGAATTTAATTTTGAAGCAACTACAGCTAAAGTGCAAAGTTTGTCATATTTTGATCAACATGTTGTAACGTGGCAATGTGCTGTTACAGTCATTGAAATGTTGAGTTCATTTGCCAGTGGTAAGTACAGAAATGTGTTATTGAAATAAATTTCTCTTTATGCAAGGTTTGGGTGACTAAAATTTTGTAATTGTTCCTTTTTTTGTTTTTAGGGAATCCCAATTATTTACCAGTTCAGGAACATGTAGCCTTTCTCTTTGACTTAATGGAATTGGCACTAAGTATCTATGGCTTGATTGATTTTTGCATTCAGGTATTCTAATAATTTTGTAATGGTTTTATAACATTTTAATATTTTTTTAATTTCTATTTTTACTTTCCCATATACGTACGTATACAGAGTAATTTACATAGTTTGGGGGAAATTATGTAATGCTGCGGAAAATTGATTTTGAAATTTTAATGAAAATACATGTTTTGAGAACCCCTAATATCGATAGTGGTTCTTTTTAAAACGTCCGTCTGTCTGTCCATCTGTGAATACAACTAGCACGTAAACCATGTGTAGGATTTTTTTTAAATTGAAGAAACCCCTGTCCAACGGGCTGGAGTTCAAGCTTTGTAATTTTGAAAAACATTTTTTCATAAACTGGTCCAAATTTGTTCTTTTAATTTCTTTTAAGAAGGGAGTAACATACACTTAAAAAAGTGGCAAAGATCAGATTTTCACAGTTAACTCTGAATTTTTTGAAAATTTCAAAACTGTGAATTTTTTGGTTTTTTTCCCTACAACTACAAAATTAAAGATAAAGATTATTCCTTCAAGTAAAATTGTAAAAATTTAAATAAAATTGTTCAAAAATTTAATTTTTTTGACTTGTATCTCACGTCATTAATATTCATATTAGCAGCAATTTGTTCACATTATTATATTTATGAGAACTTATGCTTTGAATAATGTCAGATAAAGTTTCTCGAAAACTCAACTGTTTTTGACAACTAGTTGAAAAATTTCTTCATTTTCAGAAACGCTCACATGCCATTTTCTGAAAAAATGCTCCAAATGTCTTTTTCAATTTTTTTGAAGGGATAGTGCTAATTGCACTGTTTAATATGACATTAAGTTAATTTTATGTTGTTTTTTTTCCTAAAATTACACAAATGTAATTTATTTGAAAGATCTCTCACGCTGTTAATACGCACATTTCCAGATTTTAAACACAATTGTATATATGAGTTAAAATGCTTCAAATGACTTCTAAAATTTTTTTTCGAAAACTCAAAAATTTTCTGTGAAAAAGAGCTTCAAATTTCGAATTTACAGAAGACTTGATCACCATTTTTCAAAAAACAACTCCAAATTTTTCCAAGAAAATTGCTATTTAGGACAAGGTTTTACTGTTCTTTAATATTCTTAAAATAATATTTCCGTTCTACTTTTAGGAAACTGAAAAATTAAGAATGAAAAAATAATGTATTTTAAGTGGCCATAGTTGGCAGTAGTATGTGGCAAGTTTGACTAGATGAGACTAATGGAAAACTACCACAGAAAAGTCTGTGCCATTCTGTAGCACCACTAGTCAATTTTTTATTTTTTTAACATGAGTTTCAAATTTATTTTTAGAGAATTAAGTATCCTTATCCATTTCATAAATTTACCTTCTTATCAGGATTTACAGGATACAAATTATATTTTCTTAATAGTGTTAGATTGGTAATTACATCTTAATAAATATTCTGTAGTTCCTTAATTAGTTTTTTTAGGAATAAATTCTCTCTCTACTATATTTTGTTTTATTGATTCATGGCTGGACTCGTAACTGCCTATAATTTTTCATCTCAAAAACAATTATCTATGTTTGGGATAATTCTTTCTTATAGTTTAATCAAAATGAGTATACAACCTAGGTAATCTTGAAATGCAATAAAATATTAATGTTAAGAATATTTCAGTTGTATTCAACTTGCTCTATTGGAAAATGAATGTGGTTGTAGCTTTGCGAAATGTTACAAAATGTTTCTAAATCTTAAAATAAAGTTAAGTTACTGGAGATTAGGGTTACTGTACAACTGAAATGTTTAAGTTGACAAACACAAATAGAAATTGAATTTTTCAGATCCTGAAAGAGCTTCCTGAAGTAGAGGCCCAACTTTTGGCTAAGGGCTCTAATCTGGTGCGCTGCTATACATCGACACTTTGCTTGTATGTTGTGGGTGTGCTGCGACGATATCATTGTTGTCTTCTTTGTAAGTTATAATTTTTCGGTCTCCAGAGATAAACAGTAAAAAAACCAAATGTGTGAGCTTGCTACTTCCAATTAACATTTCTTTTGGATGGGGTTTCCATTGGGGAAAATTGTAAGACAAGTAATATTATACTCTTGTTTTTTCTCCAATTTCTAATGACAATAACATAAAATTGTAACATGGTTGGGAGAAAATGGTAAATTCAAGAAGAGTATCTAGAATTTTTATATTACCTTAGTATCATTTAGAATTGACACAAAGACCTTGTACCTTTGTAATTGATTAAATACTTTAATTATTTCGTATTACAATGAATTCCAATAGAACCCTGTCATAAGAGAAAACAGGCTGTTGCAAGTTTCATTATATGCATTTTCTTCTCACATGTAAGTGTCCCCATTATTAGAGTTTCTTCGTATAGCAGAGGGAATATTTGTTGCAGAGGAATTTATTTTCCCCACAAGTAAGAGTCTGAAGTTGGAATACCAAATTTTCCCACTTCTTTCTTAGATAGGCAGGTGTTTAATTGATTTTACTCTTGAGTACCCATGACAAAGGGATTCCCTTCTGCCAAATAACCCAGTTCATCTGTGAAACATGAAAATCTTCTCCCATTTTCCCTATGTACCTTCTAAGACGTGCAGACTCCATCAGGAACTCATTCAGACATGTGTTAATCATGTTGGGGGGAGGTGGAACAATGTGAGCTGTGCAGTATTAAATGCAGAGGGGTTATCATCATTGTGTATGTTGTATTAAGTTTCTCTCAATTCTCATAATGCAACGTACGCAATCAAATTGTAGTAAACACAGTATTGATGTTGATCACCTCGTAAATGTGCATAGAAGACAACATTTCGGTGTAAAAATTCCTGTTAAGCATCAAAAAGCACACAATTTCAGTATTGTAAAACCTAGACGTTTTTGTACAAATTTTAGAAAACTTTAGGGGAAGATATTGAAGTTTTGCACTTCCACATGTTCCCTTCTAATAGAGGGATACTAAATTCTACAAAAGGTCTACAAAACTGTGTGACCATTGATGTCTCTTATTATATTATGTACTATACATAATGTCTATACTTTAAATACTATACATATATGTACTATGTATAAATACTATATATACTATAAATTCATGCCTCTATTCTAAGCAAATTTTTTGTAAAAGGGAAAAATATTTTTATAATAAAGTAATTTAAAAATGAAATAAAATAATTTCAAAATGGAATAATGATGGAAATGTAGATTAGAAAAAAATGTGTAAAAATGGCTTGGAGAGGGAGGTAACTAGCAAGTTAAATTTTTGCACCTTAAATTTCCAAACTTACATTTTGTAAAGAATTGATTTTCCCATCATGAAATTAAAGTTAATTGTAATATTTTATGCAATGACTTTTTTAATCACCATTTTAGGTATTTATTACGTTTTGAGTTTTGCTTACTCCACTTAACTTGTATGAAACTAAATCTTTTGAACTTTGTTATTTGCAGTATCGCCTGATCAGACTGTAGCTGTCTTTGAAGGTCTTTGCCGTATTGTAAAGCATGTAAGCAATCCAGGAGATTGTTCATCTGCGGAAAGATGTGTATTGGCTCATCTTTTTGACTTGTTCTCAACGTGCAGCTTACTTAAATCAAAACCGCATTGTGTTGAACCATTCAGCAATGCATATCCAAAGATTCGACAAGCACTGTACTCTTCCTTACAACCTTCAACTTCAAATCATGTCTGCAATGCACAGTTCATGCAAGAGGTTCTCAGTAACCCTAAACGTGGAGGTAAATATATGTTTTAAAATTTTCAAGAATTCATTATTTCCTTTTTTTTTTTACCTTTCAAATGTACATGCTATTTTCATGCCATCTTTAGAGAGAACTACTTAGTTTCAAAGTTGAATAAATTAAGGTTTACTGTGTTAAATTATTATAACTCAAACAACTAAGTGGTCACTTCTGTTAAGGGCCATTTTTTCATGGAAGTGATTGGTTTTTTAAAAGACACATGTAAATATACCCTCCTGTCAGCAGATCCCTAGCTAAATGGCCAACGGCCAGGCACATTTCGTAGATTGACCTTTATTATGTGGTCACCTCAAGCAATTTTGAATTGTATGATGATAAGGAACAAAAAAGTAGTGGAGATTAATGTCGATTTAACATCGTCCTGCGATAGAACACATTGTCAGATTACTTCGAACTGTGGCATCCAGGCTTTTCTTTCAGAGAGATTACTTTATGTTTCAGGTTGCCTCAGATGATTTTAATAAATATATCTTCATGAAACAATAATGCGTTCACTTCACCCATTTTACAGCATTCCTTTGATTTGCTTACATTTCTCTTCTGTGGGAATTTGTTCAGGACTTGCAAAACACAATGCGAATCCTGTAAGGTCATTTGCAATCTTCTTTGCCAAATGATCCTGCGATAAAGTTTCTTCAGGAAGTGAATTGCATCTTCAAGTTTAGTTTGCTTGTTAGATTCTGTGAGAATGTAAAAAATTTTCTTGAGTAAGAGAATGAGTAACAACTCGAGGGTATTTTGGTATTAGCCAGGAGGAGGCAAATTATCCTAAATGCCTTGTTTAAATTGTATTTTGTTGTTTGTGGTAATTAAAAGTATTACAGAGAACATATTTCATTTTATAGCAATTATCACTATTAGATTTGATTTATGCTTTCAGTAACCTTGATTAAGTAGCTAGCTCTAATAATGGCAAATTTTTATCAGACCCATTGGTGACCGTTTAAGTCAGGTTTCACTGTAGCTTATTTTTATGATTTAATTTTGAATCAAGCTTTATTCTTCTGAAGTGTTTTAGTTTTTATATTAGATCTTTTATAAAAATTATCTATGAAAAGGTAAATTATGAATTGAAAATAGTTGGTTTTGCTTTTAAAAACAACTTTAAAAAAATAAAATAGAGTTAATTTTCCAGGAAAGTTCTAGGTGTTCATATGATAAATCATACTAAGAATGTGCTATTGTAAGGAAGTAAAAATAATTTTTGTTTTGAGCAGGTAAAGTGGAATCTCAGTGGGCTCGTCAACTTGCAGAAACTCCCAGCAATCGCTACAGCTTTGTGTGCAATGCTGTAGTTGCTGTTTGTAATGAGACTGATAATGACAGATTAAATGATCTCGCTATTTTGTGTGCTGAGCTCACCGCATGCTGCAATGCTCTTTCTGCAGAGTGGTTGGGTAAGAAAACTTCACTATATACAAACTATAGCTAGCTCCTTTTTATATTTATCCCCTATAGTTGGATGTTGTTTAAAGTCGGATTTCAAGGCTTCATTTCTACACCCACATTCATGGTGGAGATTTCACTAATGAAAACTGAGTGCATGAGGGGAGGAGTAAATAATTATAAATTTTGCAAGAATGAAGTTAATTATGTAATTATCATTAAGTTTACTATTCTTGTGATAAATTCATTGCAATATGAAAGTAAGATTGTTCTGTTAACCTATATTGTTATTGCAGTTCAGTGTACAAAAAACATCAACTATTGAATAAATAGGCATCTTAGCAATGACATTCTATCACTATCCTTCAGTAACACAGAAGTGGTAAGATAAAAACAATTAGACAGAGGCAATAATTTTCAGGGAGGCATATAGCTGTGATTGGCTTAAATAAGAGGAATACTTGAATATTGTTAGTCAAAATTACATCACTATAATAGTCAGTCACAATAATCCTCCTCCCCTACCTGTAGGGGGGCCTACATTTCGCTAATTGTTTTCAACTTGTAATGAGAAAATGTGCTTTAGTGTTTGTTTATGAGTAAATCATTGTTTCAGGTGTACTAATGGCATTGTGTTGTTCTTCCAACCATTCATCTCACTTTATTGATGTACTGGCTCAGGTTGATGTGCATGATCTGTCTATTCACAACTCTTTGGCTGTCTTCACTTCCATTCTTATTGGTAAGTTTCAGAACTAACAATTAAATTGTCTGTGAAAAAGTTGAATGTGTGTATGTACGTTCTATTTTCAGTAATGGTGATACATTCAGTATTATTTTGGTATTGTAAAATTAGTTTGAAAATAACAATATTGTATTTTTTATTTTTATTGCAGCAAGACATTGTTTTTCTTTGGAAGATTTTGTGGGACATATAGCTTTACCATCATTGTTAAAAACCTGTAAAGAAGGTAAGTAATTGATTTACATATTAATTTAATAGAACTGAGTCCAAGACACTAGAACACTAAACAGGTGGACGATTTATTAACAAAATTAATTTTTTTATGGAAAACTATTTGAGCCTCAAATTGCTGCTGTATTGAGAATAGTTTTATTTTCATTTTCAAACATCATCTTACGTTCTTTCAAGAATGTTATGTTTACTCTAAATAAGTCATTTCAGTTGAATTTTGACCAAATAATTTATCAAATACTGTGATTTTTTAGTGAAGTGAAGACTTTTTTTGTAAAGTTTTACTATTGCTCATTAGAAGAGAATTTATTTCTCCCTGAACGCCTTTGCCTTTCCTTGCTTCATAGTGTCTGTTGGCAAATATTGTTGGCTATCCAAATTTTTTCTTCATTCATAAGAACTGCAGTGAACAGAATTGCAAAACAGATGAAGATGAGACATCAAAAATTTGCCCTAACATCTCATATGCAATATGGGTCAAAGAGACCATTAGACTAAAATTTGACCTAATATGTTTTCCTTCTTCATTAGGAGTGTGCATTTTATTTCTTTATGGTTTTTAATTGTATAGAGTGTAGGAAAGCAAAAAAATTGAATTGTTTCGTATTTTGTTTTTTCTGACATACTATGCATGTTACTTTATCCCAGCTTTTTTGTATGTTCCTTACCAATAAAAACTTGTGGAATACCTTGTTGCACTTCATTTATTTTCTTTCTGTTGTTATTATTATCATTGTTACCAATCCCATTGTCATTGTCGCCATCATCATGAGCACCACCAGACATATTCAATCCCTTTTGAATTGTGGCCCCTTTCCTCATGGCAAATGCCAGTTAAGAGGTGGAAGGTATGAAACATACTATCCCTCAGTGTCATACGTCAGGACATGAAGGGAAGATAATGGGAAGGTTTGATGTGCAATCCATGGTCCATTGCAATGGATGCTGCTCTGGCAATTACCTGTAGATGATCAGGAAAGCCATGGAAACCAAGGATCAGAGCAATCAACATCTGAACCCTATTCCAGCAGGAGCTGCAAATGATGTTTGCCATATCAAGGAAGTTTCTGACATCTACTTGTGATTGAACCTGAAATCTTTCAGCCACCATCCCAATTGTTTTTTGCCGTAATTCTCTTGGCTACAAAACATGTTATCTTGTTATTATTACATCTTCTCTAATTGTCAGGACGAGGGGACACTGATTTGGAAGCAGAGGCCGGGGCAAGGCTCACATGCCACCTGCTCCTGAGGCTCTTCAAAACCGTGGAGTACCCTCAGCCGGCACTCTACTCCATGAGTGCCTCCCCTCATCCGATGCCTGGGGGCACGGCAGCACCTATCGGCTACAGCATCAAGCTCAGCTGTGACCGGCATCTGCTGGCGGCTGCTCATAACAACATCCGTGTAGGGCCTGTGCTTGCTGTGCTCAAGGTATGGAAGTTAGTGGTAGTATCAGTCATAAAAAGTAATTTAGATAAAGAGAAGTGCTACAACTGTTTTTATTTGGACTTCTATTGAAGCTGTAATTAATACTTAATACAAGTGTGTGTTTCCAAATTATGACAGAAGCTGTGAAGTACTTATATTTTTGGTGAAAATATTAATTTCTCTGTTTTCCCTTTAACAGCATAAGAAACATACTTAAAATGAATTTGTGATAATAAGAGTTTTAATAAAAAGAGGAATCTAAATGATTTAATCCTGATAAAGGTGACTTCCTTCCAGAAAGATGTGTTTAGTGCCATTGTAAATTGGGGAATGTTTTTCTGTTTTCATTGTTGAGATAGTGATCAAGACATTTGAGGTAGAATCGTACTAATTTTGTTGGACACCGAACACTTTGACCAAAGTAAACGTGTACTTGAAAATCTCTTGATTTAAACAATTTACATGTTTACGATGAGGATTGTCAAATTGTAAATGGATGGACTCTTGTAAAAATTGTGTACTAAATTGTGTTGCTAAAACATGATTATGAATATTCATTTCAAAACATCCATTATCCAAAGATTATTCTCTTTGTTATTTTGTGATATTTTGAATCATAAATTCTGGTGTCCTCATAGAAGCATGTCAGCCTTAAAAACCATCAAGGTTCATTTCTGGAAAAGAAATAAGTGTTTTCTCAAAGCAACATCTGGCGCTAGTATGCGGTATTGTTTGTTATTTTTGGCTGATTTTAGTGTGGGGTAATGTTTAAAAGTTTAAAGTGACCTATTAAATCACTCATTTGGAGTGGTTAAAGATAATTTAGTTGATTTTTAGATTAGTGTTTGATAAGCAAGTGTGATGACTAACATAAATAAGCAAAGTACAGGTGGGGGTGGGGGAGTATGTGTGTGTGTTTGCATGTATGTGCGTGTGTATGTATTTTATCAAACAAATGTAATTATGTTGAATTTTTCCCCAGGGTCCCCTAGTCTCTAATTACAGCCTTGTTGTTAGCCTTCTTTCCAAACCTTTATGTTTATCATAATGTCCTATTATCATTTTTTGATAGAAGGTTGAGAAGGATGGGAAAAGAATTGCACAATAGTTTAATTTAATTGTTTATTACATAATTATGCACAAAGTAAAATAACTAAAACTGGGGGTGGGGGAGAAAAGGAGAATAGGAAGTTCTCTAGGCTTGTGTACAAGACTATTAGTTTGCAATACAGATTGTTAGGGAAGATCTTTCCTCTGCGTTATGTATTAGTTCACAGCTGATATAATTTTTTTCTTTACTGCAATTTTGGTGGTGAGTTTATATAGTACAAAAACTGCATTTTGTGGGATATTTTTGGATGCTCTTAGCATCCCTTAAGTAAAACCAAATAATGATAATGAACATGATGCTAATTACCAATAAACCGTATATTTGATCATCATGACTAGAGGGTGGATTTTAATGAAATATCATTATTTTCTTTTCACTTGAAAACCATGCCATTTAGCAGAGACATTAATTGTATGATATTACAAAACGAAATTACCCACCTTTGTATGACTTTTTTTTGCATTTTTCTTCAACTTAGATTGTTAAGTAATTTTTTACCTTCAAACTTTTCTGTCATTTTTAAAGCATTTTTTGCTGATTTCATTGATTTTAATATCATATTAATGATACTTGCTTCAAATAATATCGAAATTTAGCAAATGTTCTTCACAGAATTTCTGAGTAGGCTATTTGATTTCTTTTGCTTGGAAATTGTAATGTCAGCTGTTGTGAGTATGTAATCTAAGGTTCCTGTGACATCCATCAGCACCATTGTTGGTTCGGCTGATTTTGCGATAACGTAGACAGATTTCGTGGTAAAGAACAGTCCAAACCAAATGTTTGCAAGCTGAACAAAAGGAAGAAGCCTCGATTACATCAGTAACATATCTAACAGCTCAAGTTGTTCATGCATTAAAGTTTTACATTCATGCGAAATTTTTTACATTATTTCTAGGGCATTATAAAAACATTTTAAGAGTATTTTTTAAAATCAATTTTGGCAATGTTTCAGGTCATTAAACCCGAACTGTAATCATGACACACCTGCATTCTTTCTAGTATATTATCCTATTGAGAGATTCTCTCTCTCTCTCTGTAAAACCTTTTCCCTTCTGAAAGATTGCCTCTGGTAGCCCCAAGTTGTAAACAATCCTAAGTTGTGATGCTGTAAAGTAAGTGAAGAGATAATCATTCTGTTTTTATGTTTGATATTACTGAACTGCCCATTAACAAAAAACACCAAATAAGTATAAGTAATTAATTGCATGTTCAATGCAATTCATCACAATTGCTTGCTCTTCTCTTGAGAACGTTTCGCCTTTTTAGGGAAGAATAACCATCCTCCAACTAGAAGTCCTTCCTTCTGGAAGACATTTTTTTCTTTCTTCTTCAACTTATTTTCAGAAGACCTCTTTCATCCGAAATATTCTTTCCAGAAGAATGAAATCCTGAAAGATTCCGCTTCTAAAAACCTTCCTTCCAGAAGGCTTCTTTCCTCCTTCCCGAATACCGCTGTCCTCCTCCTGGAAGACCCCTTTCCTTCTTCCGGAAGACCCCTTTCCTTCTTCCGAAAGACCCCTTTCCTCCTCCCAAAAGTCTCTCTAAATCCTTCGTCGGGAAATCTGCTCTTTAGGGAGCCCTTTGCATTGTAGAAGGCCTTTTTCCCAAGTTGCATGAGCTGCGACGGCGTGTGACCTTCCGCAGGCGATCCTGGTGGTGGGCGACGCGACGGCGCGCGACTCCAAGGCCGCCCTGGGCAAGATCAAGACGGAGCCCGGCACGGGCAGCACGGGCACCGGGGCGGTGGCGGCGGCGGCGGCGGCCGCGGCGGCCAACGCGGGCTCCAAGACGCCGTCGTCGGGCGCGCCCGAGCTCAGTATCAGCCACATCCTCGGCACCTCCGACATGCTCGGCGCCGGCGACGACCCCTTGGGCTTCGGGTGAGCTGGCTCGCACACGCGCGCGCGCGCACACACACGCGCCGCCCCTCGCGCCTGCCGCGCTCCGCCGCTTTTTTCTCTCCTCCGCTCGGCCTCTTGGACTTTTCTTCATCTGGTTTGTCTTTCGCCCCGTATCTTTCTCTGCCTCTCTCTCTCTTTTGGCGACTTCGCCGCTCGACCGAGCTCCAGATACGCGTTGCATCTTTTTTCTGGCCCCGTGTGGGTTGCGCCGCAACGATGGGTGGCTGTTGCGAGCTCCTGGATCTCCTTTCCTTGTCTTCATCCGCATTTGCCTCGAGAGCGATTCAGTCCGTTCAAAAGATAGGACTCGTTGAAATACTTCAGGAAACTCTAAACGTGGACGAGTGTAGAAAAGTTCATTTTCTACATTGAAGTACAGTTCAAATCCATCTCTATTGAAACTAGATTTTAATTTCTGTTGAACAATACCTATCTAGTAAGCAGGATCTCCACACTTGAATTTTGGCGACCAGTAGCATTTTACGTACACGAATATATTTTCGTAACATCTGCGCGAAAAACCATTTGTGGTGCTGCCTTAGTCGTGTTAGAAGGGAGGAAGAGAAGTCTAGACTGAGTCTACGTCGTCAGCTCCTCGTCCGCATCAGTTTGCGCACGTGCTCATGGCGACAGTTTCGTCGTCAAGCGTCAGGTGTGCTAGGGAAGCGCGCGGTGGAATTGTGCGTTCCTGATTTGAACCAGTGACACTCGAGCGTCAAATAACGGACTTTAAAGTAGTCCGTCGTGGTGCAGCAGGATGCCTCGTACATATCGTGGCGAACCAGCACGCTGCAATGACGTCTGTCGCGTAGCTGCCAACGGATGTCAGCCGCTAGAATGCGTTTGTTGATCCTAACGAACGTAGTAGCTTCTCAGGAATTCATAGCCTGCACGAAGTATTAGCGACGTACGTTATGCATACAAGCTGTATTATATATATTACTGGGGCAAGCGCTATTAACGTTATTAGGTCGATTTACAGCAAATACCAACAGGCATATTGTTTGTGTTATGAGAGAAATGGGCGCCAAGGAGACGATAAAAGGAATAATAAAAGCTATTTCTCATGGGCGTAACAGATGTCTTAGTGTTCTGGAAAGTACGATGTGTAAAAACAGATTTACGAAAATCATAATGAGATTTGTACGTATTAATGAATTCTGGTCTAACGTTAATGTTAAGAAAAATTTTCTAAAAATTGTTTTCCATTGTCAGAGACAATTTAGAAGCATTTATTGATGGCAAATCATTCTTCAACGCAGTAAAACTGATTGTCTTAGAACTAAAAAATCTCGCATTATTGACTGTTCTCTTGCTTTTCAATTTTTCGCATACTGATTACATAGTATAGGGAAAGTTATGAAAGGTTCGGCAATATTTCGGCACAAAGTAATGTTGTAGGTCCCTGATACCAAAGAAGTGGATTCTTCTTCTATACGCACTAAATTACATTATCTAACACATTGTGTAGTCAGAATACACATTTTGTGAGACCTTGATGCAGAAAAATTGGTTTACGGCAAAACGCCTGCCCGTCCAGCCGTCCGTTTGCCTGTCCGTCTACCAGTCGCTATCAATGCTAACGACTACATCGCACACAGGATATTTACTAAAATTGATATTTCCCGATCTGGGTGGTGTCCCCTTGAGTTCAAAATGTGTACTTAAGTTTTTGGAGTACTTTATATAAAGCCTCGACGACATTTCCAAAACGTTCTAAAAAACAAATTCCAATTTTTAAGATTTTGTTCTCAAACAGAACAAAGTACACCAATAAAAATGCCGCGAGTCCGATTTTCATTAATCTGAATTTTCAAAAATTGTAAAAGTTAATTTTTTTTGTCCTCTTCCTAAAACAACGATATTGTAGATATAAATGTTTCTTAATTATATATATTCCTCAAAATTAGATGTTTAATTAAGGTCTTGTACAATTTAAAAAAATAGTACAACTTCGCGTAACTTTGCTTGATATCAAGGCAGTTTTAAAATCAAGATTTTCCCAAAGCGGATCCATTCTTTAAACTTTTGCAATGGATAGAGCAAAATGAACGGAATAACATCCCATAAACGTTTCTTGATTTAGGTGCTTTAATTATTCAAAAATTACTCAAATGTATGTTCAAGTAGTCTTTTCATATTACGTATTCGTTACAAATATTACGAGAACGTAAATGATGTTGTAGGATTACTGGTTTACTTTGAATCATCTCACTCGACCCATTGCGATTGGGAACTCTGTACCCGGTTTAATGCAAACTACATCTAGGTTTTGGATAGGCAACCCAGTAACCATAGTACACCAGTGAAATGCGGGTTGCATAAACACATTTCGTTCGTTTTCCCAGCAACTGAAGGGGTTTTGCGAACGACTACGCTGTTCAGTTTCTCCAGAATATATTGTTTAACGAAAATGGCATCTTCCTAGTCTCGATTGTTTGGGGTTGAATTCAACGAGAGAACTGTCTCGCGACAGCAATCTTGTAATAAATGACAGCAACTTCAGAACTATCGTAATATGATGGCTCCGGCTGCGGTTAGGTGGCGGCATGTGATTCATTATTGCCCTATACCTTATAAGTACGTTCAGATATACATGTAAATACCAGTGAACCTTGAGTATGAAAACATAGATCGCGCTTTTGGCTCCTCGCCGACATGCATGCAGTTTATTCAGATGCAAGACGGACGGCACTGACCTTGTGCCGGCAGCCCGCCAACCCCTGCCCGGACCGCGACCACAACCTCGGCCTCGTCCTCGTCCTCGAGCTCATCCTCACCGCCCTGGACCTCGCCGTCGTGGTCCTCCTACTCGCTGTCCCCGCCTTCCACGCCGTCCTCCCTGTCGGCGCCACCCTCGCCCGCGGGGACGGGGTGGTCGCCGCCGCCGCCCTCGCCGCCGCCGTCGCCGACGTCCCACCAGCTCCCGGTCCTGGACCTGCCGCGCGCGTTGCTGTGGTGGCGGCCCGGTACCTTTCCCGGCCCGCCCCCGCGGCGGCGCCGCCACCACCACCACCACCACCGCCGTCGCCGCCACCACCTGTCGGCGCCATCGTCACCCCCGACCCCGCCGCCGCTCCCGGTCCCGCCCACGCCCCGGCGGCCGCGCCCCTCACGGCGCGCTGCCCGCAGAGCCGCGCGTCGCGGGTCGCCGACCACCGCCGCCGCAGCAGCTGTCGCCTCCGCCGCCAGCGCCGCAGCGGCGTCTCCGCGAGCCGACTCGCCCGCGGGCGCTACCGCCCCTGCAGCTGCCGCCGCCGCCGCCCGCGTCGCGTCCCGCAGGTTTGTTCGGCGCTGCCGCCGCCGTGCCGTCGCCTATCCGTCCCTCCTCACACACACACACAAACAAACAAACAAACAAACAAACAAACAAACAAACAAACAAACACACCCCGCACTCCACTGCACACAGCGCCGCCCTCTTCACACGCTTTTGAGGGTCACGGTGGTCACGAAGGAAATGGCTAATGCGCAAATTAAATGCAACGGTCTTCGGAAAAGCAACTTTCTGTGTACTTTTAATAGCACGTGAAGGCTGACATAAACGAGTAGGAGGAGTTCACGAAGTTTCTGAGGACTTCTTGTGAACATTTTTGTGATTTCAGTTTTTTTTTTTTGTTTCGTTTTTATTTTCTCTCATTCCCCTCATATGTGAACTCGTGGGGTTCCGCTTTCGGAGCCATGTGAATTCTCTCGGCACACTAATGGACGTCGTCGCGTCATAAACCACTCAATGACCAGTCTTGATAAAAATCATGTTGAGAAGGCCAATGTGCTGGCAACACATACCAGGTGCTAAGAGAAAATCAAAGACCTGGCATTAGGAATAAGTCCCAGAGGTGCCACGCAAGTGTTAAAATTTTTGTCTGCCGTTAATGAAAGAAATTTAAAAATGTATATTCGTGTGGGTCAGTGAGGACTGATGTGCCATTAAGGTAGACAGACAGGCAATGAGGACAGACCGACAGGCTGTGGGGACAGTTGCTATTTATTTCTCTGATTACGGATCAGTGCATTTTAAGTAGTGCAGCATTGGTTGCTTGACAACCTCAGAAAAAGCTCATACTTTGTAAATAAATTCCCTCGTAGATTGATAGTTCACAATGGTTAAAAAAAGTGAAGTAATATTTGCAGCCAAAATTATCAAGAGATTGTTTCGATCATTTAAGAAATTACTCCCTGGAAATAAAAGTTTATTCATTTGCATTCGATAACTTTGGGTCGCAAATATTCCCCAAATAAAAACGTATTAAGTAGATAAATATCACTTTGATTTATTAGCCAGATTTTATCGAATTAAATGCATTTTAGTTTTAAATACTACAGCTACATAGTTCTGAGTAATTTACTAAACCATAAATGTCTACAAATGGGAAAAAAAAGTGTGGCTGAAAACAAACAAACAAGAACAGCCACCATTTGTGAACCAAGTACAATAAAATGTTTTGAAAACACAAAACATTTTTTTGGAATTTATATAGATAGTATGTGTATTTTTTAAAATAATGTGGGCAATTTATTTAATTCTGAATCACTTAAAATGGAATAATTGTTACTTTACATGAATGTCTTGGTTAAGACAGTATTGTTACTAATTTATTCCAAACTACTTTTCCATTTTCTTTGAAAAGATGAGTTATAGTCAAGAGTTAATGCAACTAATCTGATAATAATTCCATTAGAGGCTTGTTCTGTAATGAAGCTTTTTACAACATCTATATTGATTGACCTTCCTCACATCTTACATAGATACATAATTTAATAATTAAAAAAATTTGCATTTGCTGAATGTTTTTGCAATTACGATAGTGTTTTATCAGTATGTGAATAAAACCAGTCATGTTAATATGTTGATGAGAATATTTTAATTTAAAAATTATTGTATTAAACAGTTTCATAAACTTTAAAGTATTTACAAAACATGAATTTACCTTTAGTAGACAGTAAAATATTCAAAAGTTGAAATATTTCTGTATTCCAACCTTTAAAAACTGCCTGTTTTTTGGGCCCATTTTTCTTCTATTTTTCAATGTATGAAAGATACTCATGGATCAAGAAAAAATAAACTGAAATGATACAGGAATAAAATACACAGATAGTACTTCATCATTATTTATTGAATAACTATCACATTCTGTTGGGATGGTTTTTAGTGTTCTGAGTGCTGTGATAAGTGATAGTTAGTTAGGTGGTCATTAAATGTAGTGAATAGATAATGTGCAAACATTGAACCATTTTTATAATAGTTTCTAGTGAAACAATGTGATGTTTCAATAATTTTTAGCAATTAAAATGAATTACAACTGTAGAAGTATACATCGAACTCACTTGCCCTTTCTTTGTGACGCAGTTGCTCTCAACTCTATTTTTTATATTCATACCTTCTCTCTCTGATCCACACTCACCTGACTCAAACCCATCTTCACTTACACCCACCCAGATTCACACCCACCCACTATCACTTTCAACCACCCTGTGACCCTTTCCTTTAACCATTCCCACACTTATTCACATTAATTTGCTTCTACTTTCACCTTTACATTCAATTTATTTTGCTTTAATTTTATGTTCACTCATATTTCTTTCTGTGTGATTGATGTGGATTCACAATGAATATAGACACTATGCATTTTTTCAAATACTCTGAAATGTATTGAAGCCAATGAGATGAAAATGGAATGATTTACAGAATTTCAATTTTATTTATGTTGATTAGAACTAAGTTATACCCAGTCATAACCAATTTATGTTTTCTTTGAAACTAATCAGTGAAAAAATAAATGTTAAATTTAACACTCCTCAAAATACTTACATTATATTTTTGTGAAGTCATTTTGAGACAACTTTTATTTCAGCTTATATTGTTCTACCTTCTATTAATCATATCAATCACACTCTTGTGATATATATTGTAAAAAAATTGTTTATTTCTCATATAAATAGTCACCTTCTATGCTTGGATATCAAATAGAGAAATAAATTTTCTTTGAAATAAGCTACTGTGACCTTAACCTCAGAACTGGTGTGTGGTATGAAGTGGGTGCGGGGTGATCATTGTTGGGTGTGTGACGTTTGCTGGCATTTTGAGGCTCTATGAGGCCATGTATGTGTGGCCTGCCTGTGCCCTGCCTCTCCGGCCATCCAGTCATGCACGATCCCACACCTTCATTGCCTGTAAAGGTCCCATCCTTGCTCGCTACGTGTTTGTCTTGATTGCTTCTTCTGACTGCATCTGGAGGTCTTGGAGCTTTTTAATTTATGACTCGGGTGTTTTAAATGTTGTAAAGTTGTTAGAGCATAAATGTATTTTTATGTCACATTCATGAATGTTAGCTTGTTTCACCACTAGATATGAATTTTTCTTATAGAGACTTTATTTTTATTTTCTTCGTGAACTTCTTGTGTTACATATCAGCTTCTACATATGTAAGTGTAGTGTTTATTGTTGGGATCCTAAATAAAAAGATTTTGTTTTTAGTAATGTTTATGTAGCAACTTGGTGCTGTTGAAGAAACATTTCCTACAATTGTAATTTATATATTTTTTCATTATAGTGTTACACATTAATTGAGATAGAAAAAAAGGTTGTTTAAAAAGTTCCATGCCTAACACACAAGTAGTACAATTATCTATGACCTATGGATGTTTATATGTTGTTCCATTTATTCAAAAGTTATATCTATATCATGAGTTTGGATGTGCTTAAATGATTTCACTTAACAGTTTATTAAATTGAGTATTTTCGTATTGGTAAATTAAAAAAACTCGATGTTGCATAATTAATGTTGAAAAAGAAGCATTGTGTAATTGTTAATTGTAATCATAAAATCATCATTTGTGAAGTGACAAATAAAGATCATTGCTGCATCCATTAAATGTTGAGGAAAGAATCAGGCATGAAGGGTGAAAAAGGGTGCATGATGGATGCTGTGTTTGCTAGTGGTGGTGCCCAGAACACAATTTTGGATCTCCTTCCAGTATATGATTGGTACAGTTAAATTGCAAAATTCAGAAAATATTTTGTTGCTTTGTTACTGAGAATTAATGATTGAAGTCATCAAAGGTCAACTTTCTAAAGAAGGGAATAAAAATATAAAATTATCATCTTATTTAACTAAATTGTTTTAAGACTATGCTCCTGCCCACAAATTGATTTTTGCAGTAGTGATTTATTAATTAAAGTGGAAGGCATCAGATTTGATATCTGCCCTATTCCAAAATATGAAGAAATGTAACTGCTTCTGACAATAATCTCAACAGTACCCTTACGGAGATGTCCAAGCAACAGTCACACAAGTGGACATGTGGCATTTAGAGTACACCATTTCATTTGCTTGGCTTATCAGCATCTTAAATGTATTTTGACTAAACATTTTCAAATAAAAAAATGTATGACTCAATTTTTTTTAACACTTCCACATTTAGACAATAAAATTTAACTAAAGAAACAAAAAATAGATTATCAGTTCAGAGAAATTTTTTCTGAATTTGTCATTTCTTAAAAATTGTTATTTGTGATGTTTTAGAAATTTATCTTTTGAAGGGCATCATTTTCCACTTCATAATTTGTTGTTTCATGTTGCACGATTTATTGTTTCTGAAAATGATTTTAGAAAAAGTGCTCTCCTCTAGTTTCAGGTGACGTGACACTGTCACTAAAGCTATTGCATTAGTCAAAATTAATTGAGCTAAGGAATGCAAAAATACATTTTTTTTTTTTTTTCAGGTATTATTGTGTTACCTTTATTGGGCCTGAAATTTTTTGAGTAAACCTAGTTTTTTTTAGATGGATAGTATTGTTGAGGGAATACCACTCATTTATTTCAAAATGTATTTATGTAATGAAATAATTACCTTACCTGAAAATAATTTATGCAATGATATTGTGATTTAATGTTGATCAGGTTCCAAGCTGCTGCTTTATATGTATTAAATGTGTATGCATTAAGTGTGCCATTATGTGTTGCTTTGTGTTTACTTTATTATTGTATTTAACAATATGTGATATGTACATGTGTGATTAATGTTGTAATTTGACAATGGCAAAGATATACAATTTTTATTATGCAAATTTGATATTACAAAAAGTTAATTGATATGTCAGTGAAGATGTGGAGGGAATAAGGTAAGTCTTGCTTTAAAAATCCCATTTATAACTCATGTATACTTGTCCCTATTTAAAGAGTCATAAGAATATACAATTCTTCACAATACAATGTGTTAGGTGTTTTGTGCTGTGGTGTCAATGGGAAATATGTACAGGGCGCTGACAGGAGCAGGAGGATCTACAGGACCAGCTTCTGGCCTTACAGACGCCCGAGCTGTGGGGTTGTCAGAATTCGCTCAGCATGTTCTTCGGCAGATTTGCAGTCAAGAATGGGTGTTGGAACGATGCTTGCAGAACCCAGAGGAATTGTGTGATCAGGACATGCTACTTGACAATATGCTCACTCCCAAGCAGGTAATTAATTGATTTTAATAGAAAGAGGTGGCATTCTTGGTGTTCTTCTCTTATTGAGCACTTAATTTGAAATACGCAGAAAATATAATTAATTGTCATAATTCAGTTGATAAGGTGGGTCAAATGTGACTGAGCTTGATTTTTTTTTATCAAGTATTGTTATTACCAAAAACATCTTTCCACATGCCTCCCTTCAAAGTACTACCCTCCAAAGCCTATATTTTTTCCAACTGTCTGTGTCTTTTCCATAGAAAGTTTTTTTGTTTCCTGCATATATACTCAAACATGGGCAATGAGGGGATCACTATCTGCAAACTTCCTGCCTTCCAAGATGGATTTATGCATTCCAAACAGGGAAATGTCACTTGTGGCCAAATTGAAACTATACTGTGTATGTGGCAGAAGGCCCATTTTAAGTTGTTAAGGGTTACTATAGTTTTCTTGGCTAAATGCTACCATGCATTGTCTTGAAGAAATACTATTCGAAGACACCTATCTTCTGCTTGGATCACATCTTTTCCTTTATTTTTGTTTCTAGAAGTTCTGAATAATAAGCTGCATTGATTGTTTTGGCTTCTGTAAGATTACTTGCACAAGCCCCTTTTAGTCCTAAAAAACACAAACACACACACACACACCAACTTTGCCATCACTTTTCCTGCTGAATGAGTCCTCTGCACTACCTCATGTGTTGGAGAATAGGTGTGTTGCCACTTATTCACCATGCATTTTCATCTATCTTGAAAGCTCTAACACCATTCAAACACATGGGTTCATGAGAGACACTTTGTCTCCATGCTATCTTTCAGGACTGCCAAATGTCAGATTGGACATTTTCTTAAATGGTAAATTTTATCACAGTGAGTTGTTCCATATTATGCAGCACTTCTGTTCACTCATCAGTCTAGCAACATCTAGACGTGACTGAACACTTTGGATCCTTTATTGGAGAGTAGGTATTGGATTGCTATTCTTATCAGGATGCTCAGCTACTGCATGTGGTTAGTGGTAGGTTGTCTGAAAAATCAGTTTGTAGTTGCTCTAAGATTCCTTGGCAAGTTTTAAAACTGAATTTTACTGATTCATTTTGATTTGGTAATTTTTAAATTAATACAAGAATAATTTAGATTATCAGGATCTTCTTCAATATCCTCTGGCTGTAATTGTTTTCATTTTTGTTAAGATGAGTAAATTATCTTGAGATTTTTGATGTAATGATCAATGTATGTAATGATGGAAAAATACCAAAACCTCAAAAGCATTAATGGAGTACTTTGCTAAACCAACAACATCTGTATATATGGCCATTAAAATTAGGTTCAATAAAAAGGTCTGCTTCTCAAAAGTTGGTAGAGTTCTGGAAATATTTTTAATCACTTGACTAGGTCTCTGATACAGGTGATAAAGTTTGTCCCAATTTGGAAGTGCATTTTTAGTGGTTATGAGAAGTAAAAAAACACTCAACATTTGTATACTTTTCTCTGTTTTTCCTGAAATTCCTCTGAAAGTAAATGTTAAAGCATTAAATTCTACCGTGATTGCTTATCAGTACTTTGCAATTTGTCCAAGTAGTTTTGGGGAAACAATATGTCTGAAAACTCCAATTTTTGTCCACTTATCCAAGAACGTTCATTTCTTTGTAATTTCATTGTTTGTTTCTTAAACAGATTTTTTGTTTTTAATTATTTTGAAGTTATTAAAAGTACTACAATGGAGGTACAACCCGATTGTGGGCCCAATATTTCCAAACTTAACTATGTGAAATAAATTTTTGCCAGTTGAGAGGTGAGGAGTTAGTTCTTTCATTTGCGGTGCATTAAGAATGTCACTCGTGCCAATGGCCATCCCTTTTACGTAAAATCATACCATTTATACTTGCAAGGTATGATTGAATTGGAAATAAAACTTAGTCATCAGGAATACAAGCTTTTGTAATAAAGAGATAGTTCACAATCCAAAGACAGAAATGTTTTGGCGATCAATTTGGTCCAACATGGCAATTAAAAGAACAATGATGCCTTTTTGAAAAGCACTGGTGGCTTAATGCACAGCAGGGATTAACAGATAGCTCTCTGGCGAGAGCAATTTCTTCATTGTTGCAGTTGACATCATAGACTAACTCAAGCAGTTTTATGGTGTTTCATTTGCAACTACTTAGTAGCATAAGGATGATAGAAATGTGAAAATTCAGAGACAATGGAGGTGCCAAAAAGTTGTATGCCTGATTTAGGTTACATGTTCCTTTTCTCTTTTGTGAAGCTACAGTGTCCATTAGCACTGTTATAGTGAGGGAAAACAAATTGGCACAAAGCTGGTAGAATTGGCAGTTTACTCATTTCAAAGATCATTGGTGGCAACTTAAGCAGTGTGAACATTGAAAGAAAATGTCGAGACTTTTCTCTAATAGGTATATGTCAAGTCAGAATTCAATCCTTTAAATGCTGAAATGATTTTTCGGCAGATTTAATTTGCATTCCACCAAAAGACCAATGAAGAGCTTGAGCAATATTTTTAGTATGAGTTGACCCTACAACTTCTATTATTGATGACATTGATTTGTAAAAAATACTAGAAGATGTTTACAAACTGTTTCTTACCTGGAAAGATGAAATTGAGTTTGAAAAGGCATATTTCATAATGGAAGGAGGATTTCTCTTTCTTTGAGTTGTACAGGTGCCAAAAGAATCATGTTAGCAAAATTTGTAAATTTGCTTTTTAATTCATTGTTATTTTTGGGGTAGGTCTTGTGATATATAAAATCATGTCATTTTGTTGCATATTATATTGTTATTTAATAATATATTGTTATTTTATGTTATTAATTTATTTGGTTTTGTTACACACAATTTTATATCAGTTTGCATGTTAGACGTGCTGAAACAGAAAATACCAGTATTTTCTGTTGCCACTAACAAATGCTAGTTCTGCACCAATGCTCAATCTGAAATGCTGATTCTGGAGGACTGCGACAAAGATTCTGATTTTCTGGAAAAGTAACATTGATAATGATTTGAATAAAAATGAATTCAAAAAATAAATGAGGAGTTGATGATATTGGAACCACCATCCCCCAAATGTGTAAGAAAGTAATTTTTTCCAGTTAAGTTTCTTGGTGCCTTCTTGAATTTTCTGAAAACAGAGTTAAATACTCCAAATCTCTGTTGGCCTGCTATTCAGATGATAGAGATGTAGACATGGGGTTTTTCTTATTTCAAGGAAATAATACTTCTTTGAGGGGATTCCAAAGCTGCATTGTCTTGAATTATCTAAGGTGTTTTATCTACCATTTGCACTTTTATTTAAAGTAAAAGATGAACTGCTGCATTAATTTTCATTGCCTAAGTGATTGGCGGGTTTGATTTCCGTACAATCCCCATAGAACCATCTGTGAAATTTGTTACGACAAATGAGTTTGCATGCTTCACAGGGGTGTGTCCAACCCCTATTATGTGTTTTAAACCCTATCTCTATCCTAATTCCTTCCCAATTCTGGCTGCGGGGTAGTGGCGAGGGTAGACTTAGAACTTTGGTTATGCCAAAGTAACCATTAAATATTGCATATTTTTTGTACAGGCCCAAAGACTGCTGCATATGATTTGCTATCCAGAACAGCCCGCACTCACAGACGAGATGTTGGATCAGAAAGTAATAATCACTCGCATTTTAGAGGTAAGAATGAACAAGGTTTGGATGAATATTTTGTAGAAGAGATTTCCGCAGCCTTTTATTTCATGACTTCTTTGAAGATTTTGGAATTTAAATTTTCTATTTTATTATGAAATGTTTATTTCGAGTCAGTAAATTATTGAATTTGAACTATTTATGATAGTGTAGTTATTTTGTTTTCGAGGAAAAAGATAATTAAGGAACAGGAAATGTTGATGAATAACTAAACACTGCCTGCATGGTGGAGCAAAAGGTAAATGGATTCGATTACGATCCGATCCGATCCGATCCGATCCGATCCGATCCGATCCGATCCGATCCGATCCGATCCGATCCGATCCGATCCGATCCGATCCGATCCTTAAGCAGATATTGTTATTTATCTGGTAACAGTAAGACAAATTCCCGAATCCCAAATAAAAGGAAGTAAATATCTCTTATGGAAGTTTTTAGAACCAAAATGTACAGAAGGTCTGCCTAACTCACAAGTATAAATTTATCATGGTGGATCAATCTCGGTACCAATTTGGGCTATTGTTGGGTTAAATAAATAAGGAAGTATCACATACAAAATTAGGGTATTTATGGCGGAGTAATTGCCTAGAAGGACGAGGGGAAATCACTACAGACATTATCTAGACCAATTGTGCTCTTTTTGGTAAGAAATTTTTGCAATTAGACCTATTACAAACACCAGATGCTTTTGCTAGCTTCAGTAACAGGGATATCTAATATTCTGTGCTGGGAAATATGAAATTCATTGTACAATTTTAGGTTCTCTTGAATAGTAAAATTTTTTTATTGTCAAAGTGTTAGAAAAGTAGGTAGGAGAGACACTAAAGGAACAAAATATGCAAGTTTTGCCTAAAACAGAGAGAAATAAATTGTGTAAATAAATATTTTTTAGGTTCAGTTGCCCTTCTATCCTAATAATTTAACTTTACCAAGTTTTTCTTGATAAATATTCAAATGTTTTAATTTACCATTTCATTTTTAAATCCTATTTTGAGGAAAAGTCAATCAATGTTCAGCATCTATAATTTTTTGCAGAATCTGGATCAATGGACATTGCGAATGAGCTGGTTGGATCTGCAGCTCATGTTCAAGCAGTTCCCTTCAGGTTCAACAGAGCTCAGTCAGTGGCTAGATTGTGTTGCCAAGGCAGCAATTGATGTTTTCCAACTAACAGGCATGCCAACTGAATCCTCTGTGTCCATTAAAGAAGAGCGTGGATCAAATTCTTGTGGAGGTAGTCGAGCTCTAATAGTTTCCCCTCCAAGACCCGTTCGACCTGGCTCTATCTGGCTTGTAGCTCCACTTGTTTCTAAATTGCCGAGTGCAGTACAGGGAAGAGTGTTGAAGGTGGCAGGTAAGTCGAGTGATTTTTGAGTTGTAGATAGAAACTTTATTCTAGTTAGGTTTATATTACCGAGTGGCATAATACAGATAAGAAAAACATATTTACAATAAATTATCCTTCATCCCTTACCTAGCTTATGCATGCATCTAAGTGTGCTGTAGAAAAGTTACAACATAAGCACTATTTGGCAAATCCACCCCCTCCTCTAAAACAAATATTGTTTCATCTCATTGAGGCCCTACTTATTCTGCAAGACTAATAAAAGGAGAGATGCCTACATATTCTGGAACAATACAACTACTATTCACGCCGAACAGAAAGTTAACCATATTTCAGAAAACGTAATTGAAAAGTCATAAATTTACCAACATCTAGACACGTATGTTTAAGCAGACTAAGCAGGATATTCTGCTGTTCACCTTAATTTAAAAATATAATGCATCACCTATAATAATGATGTTTTTGTAGAGAGATGAATGTTTGAAACATTTGCTGGATGTTGATTTTATATACACTCGCTAATCTTTCCATTTACATACCTCATTCTTTGAACTTAAAAACATCCCTTATTTCATCAGTGGTTGTGAATTCTACAATGTTTAAAAACCTTACTTCGCTACCTATAACCTCACACTCACACATGCTCGCTCAATCAACAATATTGAATGTTGTTGGTCTTGAAAACAACCTAATGCACAAAAAAAGGCATATAAATGTTCATCTTCTTATTTTTCAGGTATTATTAAAATTTAGTATTTATACTGATCTAATTGATATTAACAAGTAATAACACATTTGAGCACCCCACCTTTAATTTACAGCTAGTCATGAGATTTGGTTGGATAGAAGACTTTAGATAGAATAAGTGATAGAAGAAGTAATTTTAAATATAAAGGTGATATGTTTATTATTAACATGTGCAGTTAAATCGCGTAGGATTTCAAATATTCAGTTTAATTTAACATAGATTTCATGATTCCAATCTTACCACAGAGGGAGAGTACCAGAAAAGCCAACGCTCCCAAACTGTAATAGAAAGTCCTGAACGACCTCCTTCTGTTACAGCATGAGAGGTATAACGAGTCTTTTGACCTCAAAACGTTTGGCCATACAACAATGTTTTCAAGTTATCCATTTTCAGTGTCAGGAAACACTGTTCTATCAATGTGTCAATACAGACTGCTGCAGTCAGTTTGTATTGTAGGCTGGGTTTGCCCATGCCTCATTTAGATATGTTTTTCAACAAATACTTAATGTAAATTGTAAAGTTAAAGTACAATTCATTGACTCTCCATTAAATTATCTTTCCTTTGATGCTTCATGTAGTTAGGTTGATTGAATTTAAGAGCTCAAAAAAAAAAATCTGTACTATAAAAATAACACAGGCGACTCTGTACCATAGCTGCTGTTCTAGTTATTACTCTTTACTTGCAGGCCAGGTGCTGGAGAGTGGAAATTGGTCATCCAAGAACCGTGAGCGCGATCGTGAACGTAGTGGTGATCGTGAACGAGGTGGTGGAGGAAGTTGTGGAGGCGGCTCTGGTGGCAATTCAACAGGCACTGCAGTAACTGGTGGTGGTGTAACACAGCGTACATCCTCCCTCCTGAGCCACCAGCCTTTCTTATCATTGGTGCTCACTTGCCTCAAAGGGCAAGATGAACAGCGGGAGGGCCTACTTACCTCACTACATTCCCAATTGAGCCAGTCCAAAGATGTGAGCATCCTTTAAAGCATACTTTAAACTACTGCTTAAATTGGAATTACTATTACATCAATTTACCTGTTTAAGTTGTGTATTTGTAAAGAACTCATGTTTCTGTTTGTGGCTATGAAGAAAAGTAGTTGCCAAGTTTGTCTTTTGTATCTTACTAAATTTCAGCTGATAGTATGTTTCATTTTTCATCACCTGTGTTGAATGTTTGGATAGTTTTAACTGAAAGACATTATAGTTTCTTAGTTGTATTATCATGTGAGATTTTGATTTTCATTCAAAAGGACAAAATTTAACTCTCTGTCAATTGATTTATCATTAAGAAATTTGAAATATTTTTATTAAATTCTCAGTCCTTGTATTTAAGAGGATGAAAGTGAGCGAGTGTCTCTTTAAAGAATAGAGAGGATGGACGGGGTTCTTCAGATAGTTAAGCAATCAAAACATAGTGTCTTTGCTGAAGAATGGAATCCTGGTTTAGATACTAAACTGTTGAATAACAGTCGACTCCAGTTATAGTGAACTTGTGAGGACTAACATTTTTGGTTCACTACAACCAAGGATATCAAAATTAAACAGAATTTCTCCATAATGATTGATTTTATTAATATAGAGATATAGCAAAATACGTTAACGACATGAAGTGAAAAGTTCAACATCTTTATTAGTCGTTAAAAAATCAATTTCTTTTCAATTGTTTGCTTTGTACTTTTTCATTCCATCTCCATTTTATCTCCACTGTTCCTGCTCTCTCCATAATTGATTCTATATTGTCCTTTGTGGCTAAGTAATGCAGTCTTTACACTCTTCAGTGCCTTTTGCATTGTTGGAATAACGCCCCATCTCTGAAGGACTATTTACTCGTCTAATAACATACGAGATGCTTTCGGTTGCGGGATGGCACAAGTGGCTAATGAAACTGATCACTTTTCTTTGCAGCATGGTGTATATTGCCAGGCTGTCAGTCACGTGCTTTCTGTTGCGTACATAGAATTCAATGCTCTTTGACCCACGGAATATCAAGGAACACCTAGATTGATACTGAAGTGTACGCACAATACAATTGTGCATCGCTACCACCAGTTGTGGTCTTTGTTTCCGCAATGAAACTTGAGAGTCATAAGGTCATCGGTATGATACCCATTCCCTGTCGCCTACCTTTACCCCAGAGGACAATGCTTCTATCATAGCTTTTGGCTGACATTTTTTTCAAGCAGCCTAGTATTGGAATATATTGTTTATATTGACAGGCAATATATTGTTTTCCAGGGGAAAATTAATTTCCATGACATTGTAATTCATATGTTCACTATAGACGAGGTTCAGGTTCACTATAACAGAGTCTTCTTATTTGTAATCCTTATTTGTATGCTTATTTGTAATGTAAGTGAAAAGGACCAGTGACTTAATTTCACTATATCCGGAGTTGCCTGTACTTTGAAAATCTGTATCAAACATGTTTTGCACAAACAGGAACGGTCTGCTTGGCTGGATGATGTCAAAGGTCGTGCCTTGATGCAAAGTGCACTGCAACTACGTTTCAGCCTGGTGGGAGGTATGTTTGATACTATTCAGAGGAACACAACTGCTACTACGGATTGGGCAATATTACTTGTTCAACTTATTAGTTATGGAGTAATTGATCTCAACAATAACAGGTAATTCTTCCTATGAAATGCTTTGATTTTGATTTGCTTGTTAATACTCTTTATAAATGTGAGATTAATTTAAATAAGTTGTTGTGAACATCACACGTCTTACATATCTGAAATAATATAACATTATTGCGGTCATAAAAACATGAGCGTTCTCAGAAGCTTGTTATTGCCCTTTCATTTGTTTAATGTTATATATAAAGGAATTTTCATGCATAATTTGTTTTGTGTATCTGTCTGCTTTTTATTAAAATTTTGGTTCTTGCTTATATTTGTGTGTATGGTGTGTGTAGTAGCTGTGTGTTTGGGGTATGTATAATGATAAAATATTTTCTCTTTGTCTATTATAGTGAACTCTTCACTACTGCCATCGATATGCTAGGTACCCTTATTCACTCCACTTTAGTATCTGATTCACAGTCAGAGAAAGAAGAAAATCGAAAACATTATCAGAATCTCATGAAAAAGTTGAAAAAGGTTTGTATTTAAAATTGTTATTTATTTCAATAAAGTTGAATTGGTCACTTCATAGATTTATTCATGTCTCTGAGAAACTTCTTAATGGTATTTGTTGCTTAGAAACATTGCAATTATGATGTAGGAAGTCTATGATTTGTCATTTGCCTTATCAACACTCTCTTGTTTCACAAATATTATATTCTAATTACAATTTTTAGCTAAAAAGAAAGAAAGTATAGAAAAAGCACTGAAACAAAGATGTTTTAACAAATATTAATATGATTTTTTTATTGAAATGGTTAGCGGGGTAATATTTATTGTACTTAGGTATGTTACGGAACAAAAGATTTTACAAAAATGTACCTAATGAGAGAAATTACATATTTGCTTCAGAATTACTTGTACTGTATTTTAATTAAACGTTAACTTATTAAGTCATCAAAATGGAAGTCCTTTTAATTCTTGATATACATGAACTTTGAATTTAAAACATTCTTCTTCTGAAAGAAAAGTTGAGACTTAATTTCTTTCAGAATAATTACAAAGAAAATGTTCATTTAACTTATAGTACGGTTAGTACAGTATGGTAAATGCAGTTTTTTGTCTGTTTTATTCATAATTAAGCAGTTCTGCAGCATATACTTCAATAGAATACGTTGTTTTGTTTTTTTTTAGGAACTTGGGGATAAATCTTCTCCATCCATCCAGCATGTGCGTCAGTTGTTGCCTCTTCCTAAATTGACTGCTGAGGTTGTAGCTTGTGAACCCATGGGATGCCTTACTGACACCAAAGGCAACAAAATCACAGGTTTTGACTCCATTGATAAGAAACAAGTAAGTACATTTCCAATGCAATTTCACGCTAGTTAATTTCATACAGTGGAATATCATTAGCATGATTTTCAAGGTAATGAACATTTTGTGTGTTGTAAGCAAATAATTTTGAAAATGTGTTATCAAAAAATGCTCAATCAGTCGTTTCAACATTTCCTCAAAATTACTTTAAAATAGTTGTGCTATGCTGGGTAACATTGTGAAAGGGAACATGCTAACCGAATTCCTTTGATTAGTCTCAAGAAATTGAACTTCTTTTACTAGTGTAGTGTTCAATTTAGTTTCTTCTTACTATGCCAAAGTACAAAATGAGGAATATTAGTTGATGACGTTGTTTTTTTCTATTACAATGGATGAGCATAATGCTTAAAATTATTGAAAATGTAATGCTAAGAAAATGAAAGGATTTGAATTGTTTAATTTTTTACAGAAATTAATTCAAAATTCCCTCATTTCCAAAGTTCTTAATTTTGCACACTCATGATACATTGGCTAGGTACCCATTTCAAATGTAAGGTATATCATAATTATTGCATCAGCTTTTGTGGAAATGTATTTTTCGCTATTTCCTTAAAGGCTTTCTCATGATACGTTACTATACTCTAACAGTGGCTTGTTATGTTTTAAACAAATCCATTTTTTGGACAGCCCCTAGTAAAAGGAGTTACATTTAGGGCAAGCAAAGCATGCTACAAGTTGAACTTTTAGCAGTAGCGCTGAAAGGGAGAGGATCTTCAAATGTTCAGATGAAACTGTGAATTCAACAAAGAAAAAACACAACTTTTGTCTGATTGCATTAGCTATGCTTTAATTGAAATAAGATGAATGTCAGAGGCTGCCAGAAAAATAAAGTATGACACATGTGATTAAGTTGTTTTATTTTTCTCATAGGATTGCATCACTCGGTCTGTTGGCCTTATGTTGCAACATTTCCGCACACAAAACAAAATGACACACTTACCAAAAGTATCAGGAATACATTAACACCTCCCTAAAGCAGAACCTCTTTAAGACAGAAACCTGCCATCTTGGACAAAAAATCTCATAAGAAAACAAGTTTATACCTCAAACTAACTTCCATAAGCCAGAAACCTGTCTAACACCGAAATTTATTTTTTAATTTCCAGCACTATTTTTGGAATGGCATAGTGCGTAGGGTCACTTGCTGAGAAAATAGGGTAAACAATAAGTTATTCATCTTATGCCTGCTGTTGGGAAATTTTTGGCGAACACAGCGACTGTTTTGCTGTTAATTGCTCATGCTTTTGTGTGATTTTGAAGGCCTCAGCATGTGTAACTTCATCGCTGTTATTCCATATGCTAAACGTTGGTTGTCTGTACCCTGTTCAATTCTCAAAAACTTCACCACATTTCCTTCAGTCGACAATGGAATTCTATGAAGTCTGTCTTGTCATGCTAGTGTAGCTGCTGTAAGGTTAATGACCTGTAGACCACACAATGTAGTGACCTCTCACAGAGTTGTTTCCGAAAGCTCTGTGTGTGTGTGTGTGTCAAAGTGTGTTTGAAGTGTATGTGCGAAAAATCCCTTCTGCTGCAGAAGAAAAAAATGTTCTTCTGAAACCCTAATTGTGAAATTCAGAGTGAGTATATTTATGACATTTTAAGAATTAAAAGACAAAATTCTAATTGAATGGTTAAAAGGAACAAATTATTGAAAATACTGTACACAAGTTATATAGTGAATTTTTGGCAACCCTCCATCAGATGGAAATCTGCCAAAACAGAGGAACCGTCAGGTTCCATCTTAAACAATATTTACTGTAACTATACATTTCCTTTTTTTTCTCTTTCATTGCTCTGGAAGGTTCTCAAAAATTTGAGTGCACTATTCTTTCCATCTAAGATTTTTGCTTTCTTTTTACACAGCATTGGTCAATTATGTTATTTATCATAGCTATTAATTACTAGACAATTTTTGGTTTCCTTACTTTTCACTTTTTTCTTGAGAGTCAGTCATTTTACTTACTTCAATTTACTCAGTCTGGTAAGTGTACTTTTCCTTACTAACTGGGACACAACAATAACTTCAGACAATGAAGGCATTTACTGAATAATGATTCACTCAACAAATGTGATGTTAATGATTCATGGTATCCTTGAATACCAAATATTTTTATTTTTGTAACTATTTAAGTCCATAAAAATATTTCTATTATAGAAAGAATATGCTGGTTCATTTCACCCACTGTCAGCTCTTTAAATGAATGCCACGTGGTTCCTGCTAGATTTTGGAAATTTGGGGATATTAAAATGGTTTATTGTAGCCTAATGTAAATATTTGGAAACAAAATTAATTCAAATTTTCTGACTTAACTCACATTTATTGACTTATTACTGCCATCTATTTATTACAAATGAGAGCATGAAGGCTCATGGCATGAAGTTGACATAGTTATTACATTCACGACTTAAACAGTCAAAGTTGAATATTAGTATGGCACACTCTGAAGATGGTAACAATCCACGCTAATATTCATGAATATTTTTAGGAATGGATAGGTTAAACTAAACAGTTTTTCCCCCTCAGAGGCCAGCTTCAACAAAGCTCTATTCCTTGCCCCTCCTGATGTTACATCTCTTCTCTATCATCTGTAACTAGGGTCTTGGGAGGGGCAACCCCCTTCTCCCCTTCACTGAGCCGGTACCCTACCTACCTCAATAACCACCTATGATAGCTGCAGCCCTTCTCAGCAAGTTCCTTGGTTATCACCTTCACACAGCTGTGATCCATGGATCTTTAGTGGAATGATGGTTAATGATATAGCATAGGAAATGAATGATGAAGCTACTGGTGGAATGCATATTGGCAGGGGAAACAGGAGTACCCCAAGAAAACCTGCTGTGATCCTGCTTTGTCCTCCACAAGATCCATATGGATCAGTGATAGAAGACTCATAAATTTGCACCTCTACCTGAAGAACAAATTACCAAAGTAGCATTTGAAATTACTCATGTTCATTAGAAAAGATGCCACCTCTAGGAGTCGATGGTGACACATCCTCCAGTCCATACTTTCAAACAGCGCAAGAATTTCCCTTCCTTATTATACATTCCTCCATGTAGGGGTTCTGGCAGAAACACAAAATTAGATCAATGAACTGTGTGTGAATGACTTGCTTGTGAACTGTCGCACAGGGCCTCCAGGTGGCTGAGAAGCAGCGGGTAAACCCTTGGGACCTTCTGGAGGGACATCGCAACCCGGCACCCCTCTCTTGGGCCTGGTTTGGGGCTGTACGCATGGAGCGCAAGCCTTTGTGGTATGAAGATACCCACCGACTTTTGCGTTATCATACTCACAACCTCACCAAGCCAGCCAGCTACTACTTGGATCCGCCACCATTGCCTCCTGAGGATCTTGAGCCTCCACAGGAGAAGCCAGTAAGTGGCAGCTCAGCCAAACCCGCACGCACTGCCCAGGCTGCCTAGCTTCTTGCCAGTCATTGCCACAGTTCAGGGTTTAGAAAAGTGTTCTGGGGCTCGCTTAAATAGTGGAAATAAATATAGAGGCAGTATGTAGAATTTATTTCGTGTTTGCATTTGGATTTCTTTATCACTGGTATTGTATTTGAACATCTCATATATAACATGTAATACACATTACATTCAGATTTATTATTGTGTGTTCAATAGTTAATGTGTTTCTTGTTGCTTTGGGACAAGTGTCCTGTAGCAACTTACTTCACTAACTGCAGCTCTAATAAAGATTCAGTGATAAATACTTTTAACACTAAATCACACAACGTGCCTGTTTTGGTTACACTCTTAATTCTGTAGTAGCCTTCAGTATCTGATATGTACATAAATATGCTAATATTTGTCAGTTTTGGACAGCTCCCAAAATGCATTGGTTTCATAGTATTTTTAGCTTAAATAGCATCACAAGGGGGTCAGTGAAGCAATACTTTTTGAGAGCCATCCAATCTCAACATTTATTGCATGTACATTGCAATGTCTACTCAAAACAGTATGAATGTCAGCAAAATCATTCTAAAATTCCACTCCAAATGCTTTTAAATTATGCCTTTAGTATTTGTTGCAGTTAGTGTAACGTGTAATTGTGCACTTCCTGGAACAGAAAAATAAATTGATATCAGGCTCCAAGAATTTAGTTTAGATGGTAATTACGGCAATGTTTCTCTCTCTCTCTCTCTTCTTCCTATTGGTTTAATTAAATTTTTTATACATATGTAAGGCATCTTTGCTTTTGGAAACTTGCACGTTTTGTTTCTTCAGATCGTGGAGGGATGATAAGGTACTGTCATTGCTTTGAGCATTTTACAAGTCCTAAAAGGTCATTATTTGTTTTGATGTTATTTAATGACTCAATCAAATTAGATCAGTGTTATTAGTTTTCTTGATAGGTTCACCATCATTTTCATTATAAATTTTATTGTTTCTTCATCAGACACCTCATTAGAAAGTTATGCATTCTAGAATGCATTGGATTGCAGTCTGGGCAGTGCAGAGCCTGTGTGTGTGGCCTGCTGTGAATGCTATGAGTGTGCAGGTTTCCTCCAACCCCTGAACCAAATTTATTCAGTCCTCTTGCTAGTCTGTAACCAGGCATGGAAGCAGGAAATTCTAAAGATTCAAGTTGTTATTAACAAATGATAATGTTTGAAGTTGTTATAGTATGTAGTTATAACATTATCCTTTTATATGTGTGAATGTGTCTGTATGCATGAGTATGTGAGAGATGTTTGAGAGAAAATATACATTCCTGCTAGCTACAATTTTCAGAGGGGCTGCATGGCTTTATGATATTTAATTAAATTTTAGCAATTAGTGCTTCTAATTAAGTTTGAGCCCATATAATATTTTTATTGAATTTTTCTCTCTCTTTTCTTCTCTACTTCATTAAATATGTGCTGAAATGCAGTAAAGAAGAACAAAAAAAATTCTGTGTGATTTATAGAAAGATAACATTTTTTGTTTTTTAAAAATTCTTTTTATCTCTTCACACTCTGAGAAAAAATGAAGCTTTTCGTGAAGCACTTTCCTTTTATGCCTTTGATTAATATTTCTAAAATTTGTTAAGTAAATATTACTAATATTTGTGGTAGCTGTAGCTGCATGGTGATTGTGATTTGGAATGCTTGATCAATGTAAAAATAGTCCGTTAAATATTCCATAAATCATTATGTGAAACGAAAGTAGTTTTTAAACCGAGTTTGTAATACAATTCTTTAGTTTTGGATGTATGTTTCTGTTCATTAATAGGTTTTGAATCTAGGGTAAAAATTCATTTACAAGCAAATGGTTTTGAAATCAATTCAGAAAATAAATTGATTTTTATTTTGTCCCAATTTTTGAGAGTTGAAGTTAAATTGCATGTGTATTTTTTTCATTTCTTTGTTTTAACTTCTAAATTGCTATTTAATGGGTAGTACCTAATCTATCGAAGTATTTGGAGATTGAATATTTGATCTTTTTGTTATATTCATAGGCAATTAAAAATATTAGATATGCTCAGGATGATCTAATAAATCTACAGAAGTTATGGATTTTAATAATTTTTAATCTTACAATAACCTGTGGCAGAGGGAGGGAATTTAATTGGGATGGCATTGTTTATTTAATGAAAGAAACTTTCTCTATGAATGCAATGACAAGTTGTTTAATCTTCAGAAAGAGTACAAAGTTATGTTAATAATCAACATACATTTACTTTCTTGTATGCTATTTTTTGATTAACCTTTTTCCTTTATAGAGCAAAGAACATTTTTAAAAAATGGTTCAGATATCATTTCCATTTAACTCTGAATTTTGCAAAATTGAAGAAGTTCAAATTTTTTGTGGCATCTTCCCACAACTACATTATTGAAGACAGATTTTTTTCCTTAATGAAATTGGTTCTTCAAAAACAGATGGAGGTCATACACAATTTTTAAAAACAATTACTACAGTTGTTGGCACAAAATATAGAGAGTTTTTAAACAGTTATTTTCACAAAAAGGCTCCAAATTGTTTTTTTTTTTCTTTTTTTTTCTTTTTTTTTTTTTTTTTTCCTCAAATAGAGCAAAGTATACCCATAAAATATGGCAGAGTTCCCAATTTTGGTGAACTCTCTGTATTTTTGAAAATTGTAAACAAGTAACATTACTAAGGTACAATATTCGTCATGGAGTTTGTTTCCACAATGAAATCTATTCTAACGTATTAGGTCTTTAAGTTAGATCATGTACAATTTTTTTTTTAAAAAACAAATAGTTTTCACATAATTTTTTGTTTGAAGTAAGGGCAATTTATCAAGAATTATTTTTAAAAAACTGCTCCACATTTTTTCTCTAAATTTTTTCCTTTGAAAGAATGAAGGATGCTAAAAACATTGGGTACCAGTCTCATTTTCGTTGAGCTCTTGAATTTTTGAAAATTGGAGAAGTTGTGTCACTTTCAGTTTTTTTGTTTGAAATTCATTTTTCTTGATCTTACTGGATATTGTTTTCTTAATTCCTTAATCTATTTGCGAAAACAGTGCATTAGTATGTTTTAAATGAACATTTTATTTATTTTCTGTCAGATATGAGAGTTGATATTTCTCCTAAATATTGTTCAGGACATCTTACAACAAAATTTTAGATAATTTTCAATATTCATTAATTAATTTACTATAACATAACCATTTATTTAATGTAATTTATCAAACTCTGTGGTAGTGACAAAAACATTGAATTGAATTGATGCCTTATTTTCTGTAGCGAGTCTTGGGCCATCAGGCCCGCTTTTCCATCTGACCACACGAATTTCGCTATGTACCTTTCACCAACTAGCGTAGAAAGGATGTATTTCTTGGGTGACGAAACAGGTGATTTGAATTTAGCTTAGAGGCTTCATTTAGGCTTGAGGATCTTTTACATGCAAGTAAATCTACTAGCATGGAACAGCCGGCTTTACACCAACTTGGGTATAACAGTTCGATACGCTCACCATTACGCCATCGCCGCTGCCTGACCATTCTGCTCGCTGCTGTAAATGAAATTACAAATACCATGAATTTTTGCCCTATTATTCTATTCATTATTCAAGTTTTAACTATTAAAGGGCTCCTAAACATTAATTACTCACTTCCTTCCTCCCAGTTTTGTATGCAAGCAATGATATTGCTTCAAGTAATTATATTTGTCCAAGTGATTGTTTACCAATGTTGTGACTATCTTGGGAGATAATTGCTAATGGGTTAGGTGCGATCAGGGATAGTCAGATACGTGTCTAAGACTGAGGAGGCACCTTATCTCAGCTGCTCTATGAAAGTCAACTCCATTATTGCTGACTTGCTGTGTCACATAGAGATTTTAACTTCTGTCAGAATTTACAACTTCAAAAACAATCCCCATTTCCCACAGGGCTTCCTTAACATGGCACATGTGGCATTTGACACAGGCCTATTGGAACCAATTCAAAAAAAGGGAAAAAGAAGTGTGTCACTTATGCAAGAAGACATTGGTGAATTTATGTAATTAATTCTCTGATATGTTTGAAAAATAAAGAAAGGAATAATTAATTATCAATGAATATGAAATGATAATATGTTGAAAATTTATTTTGGTCGGTATCATTTGATCAATTTTTTAAAATGTTTTTAATGTTATTTATTACTTATCAACTTTATCACAGATTCAACTGTTTTGTTTAATGCGTTTAAATAATATCTGAGTTAATTATATTTTTCTCTAAGGCACAAAATATTTATATATTTTTCACAAGTAGAGAAGACCCTGCCTTTTAAGAAATTCTGTGGGCTCTGTCAATTCCACCTGTTTCCCAATGATAAGGTATATTTTGTGTTGTAAATATCTCAGTGTACCATCTTTTATAATGTGTATCAAAAGTCATCTGGAAAATGTTTGGAAGTGCACAATTACTCAGAGCAGTGATATTTAACTTACATTCCATACATACAGAATCGGTTTTAGTTAATATGAGGGCTCTGAGGAAGAGTGCCATTTATGATTGAAGTCAATGCTTTAGCATTTTTATTATAGTAATTTTCTAAAATTCATTGACCCATTTTCATTGTATTATATTGGTCTTTGTAGTGTAATTTATTAAGTAAGTTGCATAATATAGTTTTGTGGTGTTTAATTTAGTTTTTAATTTATTTATTTTTGATTTTGATTGTGTTAATAATTACTGCTCTAAACAACTATTCAGAGAAAATCATTATTGTGATATATTATGTTTCTCCTGCCTCTAGTTGTCACAGGTGTTGACATGACAATTTGCTTGCTTTATTGCTTTGAAATACGTAATTATTATTTTGGAATATTTTTTTCATTAGAACGGAACATTCATTCTTTTGTTATAGTACTCTCGAGGGACTTGTTGCCAGTTAATTTAATTTTTTAACTACTTCTCAAAAATGTAATTATAATCTAGCAGATGTTTTCGTAAAATAATAATCAAGCAGATATTTTTTTTATTTACCTTTCATTAGTTACACATTCATTGCTATAAACCATGCTATGTGTGAACTATTATTTTCTAAAGGTGTCAGTTGTCTAACTTCAATTTCCAAGTATTGTGTTGATTTGGTAGTTATTTTGCTTAATAGTTTTATTTGTACAATCAAAATAAATTTGAATACAAGTCTAAGAACACTTCAGTAACTAATTGAAAGTACAATGCAATTATACCAATAGCTATAACTAAACAAACCGTTATGTACTTGGGAAGAAGGAAGGACAAATGCAAATGTAGGTATTGATTGTAAATAATTAAATTTTCCCTTGAAAATCTGCTGAATACATTTCATGTAATAGATGATTGTTATGATTTGTGCCCCACAAACACTGACCCTGGAAAAAGAGGTGAAATATCTTCATGTAAGAAAATTTGAATTGGCTTTAGAAACTATTTGGTAGATCAAACCTATGTATTCACCATTGTCCAATTTTCTTTTTAACAAACAAACTAATTGATTCAAAAAATGATATAAATGCCTTCAAGAATTGTTTTGTGATTTCATTTTGTCCCTCAGTTCTTATTCAAAGTGCCTTTAAATTAATTTTAAAAAAATTGTTCTGGTATTACTCAAGCATATTTAAAATGCTTTCTCTTTGTTTTATGTTTCATCTTTGGATTAGTTTATTTTACTTTAATATATTTAATATTTTTAGAGTGATGTTTGTTCTAAATTTTTAAGAGTGGTGTGGTATGTTGAAAACGATTTTTCTAATGTCCGCAAAACACAGTGCTGAAAACGGCCCAGAACTTTTTAACTGTTTATTATTTTGTAACCATTTCACTTCAGTAGAAGTTACAATTGTGCTACATACAAGCAGAGGTGGGGGGGATTGATTGGAAAATGAAATATTGAGGAAAATTTAGAAAAATATTGTTGTGTGGAACAATTGTGTTTGCCTAAAGTAAGGATACTTCATTAATAAATCAATTAAAAAGAAAATTTGTTTATGAGCACATCTGTGAAGTAATCTTCCTTTAATTTGTTTTGAGAATTTTGACAGTATTTGTGCTTTACACTTTTGGGAATCTGTGTAGGCAGTTGCTGAACAGACAGATTACTATAGATATAAGATAATGTTTCAGTTGACATTTAAATTGATTGTTCGAAGATCCATCATAGAGGCTTAATTCATAATACTTTTTTCTAGGAAATTTGGTGAAGATGATAATGTTGCAAGTACTTGATTATGTTTGCACATTTTTGATCTTTGCTCTGGACTCTGAAACAGTCATTGGTTGTTTTATAGTATCCTGTTATTTGGAATAATGAGGATAACTTTTCTATTATTATTATTATTCAAAATTTTATTTAAAGTGCCACAGTACTACAACAATAGAATGTTCAAGTAGTTGGGTGTTTGCTATCCTGCTTGTTGTTAAAAACATTAGTGTTGAGTGTGCATCGACATTCATATTGGATGATATATTTGAGTGTGTGTTAATGTAGTATAAAATTTTATATATTAGTTTCTAAGATCAATGAAATCTTTAATTGACCATGTCTTTTATTTTATTTAATTTGCATATATTTATTCTGATTGAAATGCATGATGTTTCATATATATATATATATATATATATATATATATATATATATATATATATATATATATATATATATATATATATATATATATTTGTATTTTAAAAAACATTTGTTTTATTATTTAAATAATGTTATCTCTGGTTCTAGTTTCTAAAACTTGATCACTGGTAACATTTCTTTGAATGCAGTGTAATCAATGTCGCCCCGCTGAAATGAACGTTTTTTTTAATTTTTTATGCTTGGTGAAATGTTCAGAGTCTTGGTATATTTATTATACATTATGTAATATTTAACATAAATTATTAAAATGCATTTTAGAAGTTTTATCCTATATTTTTTAAAGTTGGAAAATATATAGTATATACTCTTGTTTTAAAGTCAGCATGTGAATGTTAAGTTGTATTCTCGTTTGGCCAAGTATATATTGTATATCATAGTCTTTGTAATAGATTGCATTATCATATAGATACAACCAAGGCTCTAACAATGTGCATGCATGTTTGTTGTTTGTGTGTTTGTGTGGGAGTGTGTGTACATGTGCCCAGTATGCATGTGTGTTCGGCCGCTGTGAGGCGGCGGGGCGGCTGCTGACCTGAGGACAGTGTTCATGTGTGTACTGCAACCAGTTGAAGGACGACTCGAAAGCGGACACGCCCAACTCCTCGGATCAGTCGCCTCGTGGCCCGGGCTCAAAGCGCGCCAAGAGCCAGCGCCGTCGCAAGCCGAAGCCCACAGCAGGCACACCCAGTGCCATGCCTGGCACACCGGGTGGTCCACCCAACCCAGGCACGCAACCGGTCATGGGTGCCATGGCCCAAGCCATGCAGGTACGACCCCCGGCTGTTTGCATCTATTTCCCCTCTTTGGTGACTCCCAAGCTACATTTGGTCCTCTGATTGCACATGAACTCTTAGTCTTCAACAAATGAGGTGGTTTCATTGAGGCATTTCAATAAATTCTTCTTGAATAGTTTTACTGTTTCCCCTCCATTAATTCTACATCATTCTAAATAATATCATTAGTAATCATGAACACATAAATAATGGTGGTTCAAACTTCATACTTCGTATTGCTTCAAGAAATTGTATTTTGTGGACTTAATGCTCTTTACTCATTTTCATTCTATAGTATTTTCTGCAAAGCAAAATAACTTGAGACATTTTAATAAAATCTCTTAGATCTCAAATGAAAGAAAAAGGAGCTTTCAAAGAGGGGAATGCCAATGTATGATGTACAGTGCTTGCTTATGCTCTCTAATGCTCTGTGTGTAGCTTTGTCTTGCAAGCCTCTGATGTCAGCTGGTAAGCCTTGTATCTTTTTTGCTGTGTTGATGTGTTTTGTCTGTACCATTGTGAATGTTGTTAATTGTGTAGTCATAACACAATTTATTTGTATTTCATCTTTCTCAGTGTTTTTTGGGAAACCTGATTGTTGTTTCTTGTTGTTGTTCAAATTACATGTTTGTTGAATCGAGATATATCAGATGTTCAGATAGAATATATAACATTTATTTGAGTTTGCTTTCAAGAGCAAAACTAGAAAATGAGCATCTCGATTTTAATGTCATGTTTCTGTGAAGAGTGACATCAAATGTTGAGGTAGTGGCACCCAACCTCAATTGTAATTGCTGTGTTTGTTGGTCTCTCTCCAGCCCCAGCCTAATGTTCAGCACATGAACTACCCAACTGGAATGTTCCCTCAGCAGCCGCAGTGGGCGTACAACCAGCAGCAACAACAGCAGCAACACCAACAACAACAGCAACAGCAACAGCAGCAACAACAGCAACAACAACAGCAGCAACAGCAACAACAGCAACAGCAGCAGCAGCAACAACAACAGCAGCAACAGCAGCAGCAACAACAGCAACAACAACAGCAGCAGCAGCAACAGCAGCAGCAGCAGCAACAGCAAAATTATTATTCACAGCAGCTACCTCCAGGTTAGACTTCTTTATTATATTTTCTTCATTGTTTTTCGCACATTTGTGTTTATTAAATGATTTCATTACTTTAATTATTATATTAAGCTACTATTCCCTTTCATTTACATATCTTTTTGATGAGCCAACTTCAGTCACCATGTTATTTGCTTGAATGTTAGTCCTAATGGGTCTTCATTTAATTTTGTTCCTAAAATAAAATTTAAAGAGATTTACAATTTAAAAAAATACTAAGTACTTTTCTCAATTTCCATGAATTTCTATTTTTGACTTGGTGTTTCTAGTTGTAACTTAAAAGTAATGAAAATGTGATGAAAATTAAATTGAAACTTTAATGATGATTTGGGGCTTTTAAGTGAATTCACAACTTGTTAAACATTGACTATTCAGACTCAATTTTGACTGTTAAAAAGTAACAAGCAAATGAGAAAACAAGGCTTTTTACTATATTTTGAAGTCATAGAACTGAGTAATCAAAAAGGATTAATAAAATAATGCTTTTTGTTGCGGATAAAAAGGGCTTTTGTACTTCTTTACTCTTGTTTATTTTTGCTTGTTCACTACTTCCTTGTCTGTTATCTATAATACACTTTGTCAAGCTATGAAATTAAAATATAAAAACTGTTTTCATAAATAATTTACCACAGAAGGAAAGGAAATTTCAAGCAAATTGAATCAAGAATGGCCAGTAGGTAGTATTTCAATTTTTTGGGGGGTGAATGACTTCTTTACAGGAGTAGAAAAGTAAGCACATCATTGTTTGAGTATTTTGAATGTTTAGTCAGATTTGTATTTTTGAATTCATGAAATTAGTAATAGCCTGTACCCATTGGGAAAAAAATGGATATCAATGTCATCAATTTTAAATGTGACTGAAATAACCAGGGGGATTAGTTTCACCTGCTTAAACTCTTCACCATCTTCTAGATATTGCATTGAACAAAACAATCTCTGAGACATTTTGCCTACAAACGCTCCAATAAAGAGCTGCTGGGTTTTAAAGAGATGGGTATAAATTTAGGAAATCATATCCCATGGTAAGACTACACTGGGTTCTATGCTTCTCGAGCAACAAAATTTGATTTGTTTTACACACAATGCCGAAATGCCAAGTTTTTATTTTGTGAATTGGGGTTAGAAGAACATTGTTCTGTATCTGCACTATTCAGCATCTGTGCCTCCACAATTCCCCTTGGACCTGATTCCTAGACACTTCCTTTTGATGAACAATTCCACACTTAGCAACCATGCACATGCACAGTGCCATGTTGGGGGTTCCAGAAGCCACACTGCATGTGGACTCATTTCCTAAAACTTCCTGGAACCTTTTTTCTGGAAGAAGAGCGGGGTCACAGTGCCACTACATGCAGTGGTGGCCAGCATGAAGCCTGGCATTGACCTTGTGACACTACTTTTAGTACCACTAAAAATTTTACAAATGAGGAAACTGACCAGGAGTACTTTAATTGTCATATAGTTACAATCCAGTTGATAAAAAGATAATCTAGGTGAAACAAATCACCCTATGTAGCTACTTTGTGAGCACAGAATTAATAACAGATTATGAGATATATTATGTTAGTTTTTATGTATTTTTGTCTGTGCAGCCTTCCATGCATCACCAGGTAAGGAACACAGTTGTTAATATAGCTTGCCCAATTCCTTTCTCGCCTATATTGTATTTAGAAGAAACTGAGGTCAACTTGTCTTCTATTTTTGCAATTGAGATTTATGTATATTTAGAAGTACTTCTCCAAGTTTGCAATATCCACTACATATTTTAAGATATTTGCAGAGATTAGGTCAAGTTCACAAAATATGAAAATGTAGATTAGTGTGTTCCCAAATTATTGTATTATTTTTTTTCTGTGCTGTGAAAAATTGATTTTCATATTCAACAGAAACACACATTTACACGTTTTCGGATCTCTTGATAATGAATGCTTTTTCAAAACTTCTGTCCTATAAACAACACTGGTACCTAAACTAGTATTTGTAGAATTTATTCCGGAAAGAATATTCCCTGGTTGCTGTGACCCAGCTTGAAGTACTGTGATTTTGAATACCTTTCTGTAATTTTGGAGGCTACATTACATGAAGCCTGTGATACATTCTTAAAATTTTCTAAAAATGGCTCCAAATTGTTTTTGTAAATTTCTTGTGAGAATAGTGACATACACGTGCAAGCATGGCTTAGATCCAATATTCCTGTTAATTCTGAATTTTCATAAATTAAAATGTTTGAATATTTTTCGGCGTCTTCCTACAACTGCTATATTGAAGATAGCAACTTTTTTTGTAAATGAAATTTGTTCTCCACAATCAGTTATTTAGTTAACGTCATGTACATTTTTTTATAATCATTTTGGTAATTTTGGAGCGCATTTTGGTAAATATGGGCAATATTAAAAAATATTAAAAACAAGACTTTCTAAAAAACGACTCCAAATGTTTTCTTTGAAATTGTTGTACCAATAACTCCAAATGCACTGTATAGGATGACACAACTGTGATTTTACATTACCTACGATTTGTATTCATTATTGCATTTTTGAGTACACATGCTTCAAAAGATGTCTTATATACTTTCTCAAAGAAGCTCCAAATTTTTTTCTTAAACTTTTTTATATGGATAGTGCTAAATAACACTGCACTGAATAATGTGTCATAAATGCTTCTTTGATGTATCTTTGGTTTTTTCAAAAATTGGACAAACATAATTTTTTTTTTTAAATACCTCCTGCATTGTTAATATTTACGTCAGCAGCGATTTGTGTACATTTTTGCTGTTCACTTAAACGGAAATGCATTTAAAACTTATAAAATAAGGATTTATATTGTAGTTGGATATTGTTTAACTTTGTGATTCAGAGATATTAAATGATATGTTCGTTTTTTTAGTAGTATTCATGTTATGTAATATTTCTGATACTTCTCGTGAGCACTGATGCATCTAATCAGCATAAGTTTAATATCAGAAAGTGACCATTTACTTTCATGTTCTCAGTAGGTGGTCCACGTTTCATAGAACGAGCGCCCATCAACCAGACATCAAAGCAGGCGATCTCCCACATGCTGCGACTGCGGCTGCCGTCAGCCTCTGGCCAGTACATGGGCCAGCAACCTGGCTTTCCCCAGGCCATGCCTCAGCGCCAACAGCCATTCATTAGGTGTGCACAATCATTTTCAATGAAAACTTTGATTCAGGCTATAGATTTTCCAGAAAATATTTTGTGCCTAGATCACTCTTTTGTGTGTTTGAAAGGAAACATTTTTTTCTTTGTGTGGAAGAAAAACTATATTTATTTTTGATTTGTATGATTTTTGAGAAAAAAATTATAAAAAATCTATTAAAGCTCATGTGATAAAATGAAAATAAAAGTATATTAAAATAAAATAAAAGTTATAAAAGCTCAAGTGTGTTAATCAAACTTCAGCATAACATCATAAATAGACATCATTGAGGACAGTCAGTTTATCTTTTTGAAATTGAGTAGTAATTATAATTTTCAGTGGTCATTGTGATTTTTTAAATTTCTTTTGTGGTCATTCATGATTTGCTGGAACACTTGTGTTACATTGGCCTTGAAAAATATTATGAAAATATAGACCAAATGTTGGTTAACTAGCTTAAGAGACAATGTTGTCTGGACATTTGAAAACAAATATTACAATGAGATGACTACCATTTGACAGGCTTTAATAATATAAAAGATTTATCATGCTCATATGTGAATTATATTGAATTCCATGGAAATGATTGCTTTCACTTGTTGCAGACATGTACGTGGGGCCCAACATGCTCCTGGAATGCAGCCTCAGCAAGGAATGTTCCCCCAGCAGCAGGGGCCTGGAGGCATGTATCCTGGCATGCAGCAAGGTAAATGGATAACATTTTAGCATAAAAAAACAATTAGAGCAGTGTGTCCAACATGCAAGAACTTGAGGGCCACAAATACAACTTTTGAAATGGTTGTGTGGGCCATATCTACATTATTCAGGGGATCCAGACCTGACTTCCCTGTATTGTTGATCTTGGTAGTTTGCCATACTGCTCTGAAAAGTGTGTGTGTGTGTGTGGGGGGGGATGAAACATGAAACCATGATACAGCCTTTGATAACAGGCTGTACCATGTATAACACAGTGAAACACATTGGGATAATTTTGAATTTCAGAATTTGCAAGAAAAAAAAAGATCTTCAATCTAAACTTCTCCTATTTTTATGTTACGGGCTGTTGAGTCTGACAGGGCACAAGCTCTAAGCATGTAATGTTCTCACCCAACATGATTTCTTTACTTTGTACCCTGTTCATTGATACACTGCGTAACAAACACTTACTATAACAAATAAAATTATGCAATTCCTGGATATTTATTGTAAAAAACTCACAGTGTATATGGTTTAGGCAAAACAGAAGGGAGAAATGTATTGCACAAGTTCACTAATTTTCATGTTTATTAACATCTTGACTTCTAAACTAAACTAAAAAAAATAAGAAAAAATCAGTCATGGATATAATGATTATAAGAAGTGTTAGTTTAGGTAAAAAGATTTCCTTGTCAACATGACAACTTTCTAGTCAATAAGACAAACTGCAATTTCATTTTGAGTGAATTGTAAGAATTAGTTTAAAATAATTATAAATATAAATATGCATACATATGTTTACATACATGTGTGCATATATGTGTCTTTATTGTTGAAATTGTTTGTGGAAGCTCTGCCCCAAATAGCTATATTAATAATTGTGCAAAAAGCCCAGAATCAGAGTGTATTCCTGAATTATTAAATTCCTTATTTGAAAACAGTCTTTTTCAAAAAGTGACTTACTGAAAGTGGACAACAATATAAATTCTGAAAACATGGTCATCAATTTTATCCTCCTCTTCTAATCGAGGCTCATAACCATTATAGCAACAACTTAGTCAACATATTTAATACAATTAAATGGTTCTGTTCAGTCAGGATAATTCAATAATGTCGGTAATTATTCAAAAAATTAGTTTTGTAATTCAGGGTAGGATTCAATGGTGCCACTCGAACAAATGTCAAGCAATAATACGCCTGTTAATTATTTATTACTGAAAATTTGAAGATAATCCATTATAAAATATGTGCTTCATTTCAGACTATTTGTTACAAGATTCTGCTGCAGTACACTTTCTTTCAGAAAAAAATACTCTCTTGCCTTCACCAGAAATTTTCTGAAGTAAATATTAGCTATTAACATACCTAGAAATGTTACGAGTGTTATTACTGCGGAGGCCAAAAGTTAAATATTGAGGCAGATCGTAGCATAGCCGAGATTTTTTATTTATATGAGGCAATAATAACACTGTAACATTTCGTGGTATGTTGAGCATTTTATCAATCATCATATCATCTCACGATTTGTGTGAAAATTTACTAGCTTACTGTGATAGTAAAAAATAGAATTCTGTTGTTGCGACATGTTACAATGGTAGTGTGGGGTGTTGATAACGATATATATCTATTTAAACAATATTCATATACAGTGGTTTAAGAAATGATGGATGCAATTAACTCTCTTGAACCTAAAGAAATGATGATTGATAAGGAAGTTGGTGCAGTTACTTCTATGGCAACATCTTCAGATCATAAGTAAATATGAAATACCCGAAAAGAGTTTTGTTTGGTGAAATTCCTGGAAAATGAGGTTAATTTACTTAATACATATTTTTTTAATTGCACTATTAATATTATAATTAATAATAATTATCCCAAATACTAATACAAATTAATTTTAGTCTTAATTTTTTGATTTTTATTAGTTTTGTACTTTGCCCAGTATTTTTTCTTAATTAACATTTGACTTGTGATGAATAGATGGTTATTATAAATTGTGAGGAATTGTGATGAATAGATGGTTATAATAAAATATATTATTTAAGTGGCAGTGCGGAAGTTCATTAAACGAACAGAAAGAATTCAGCAATGTTTTGTGTAATGTGAACGATTCTTGTTATGTCACACCAACATGTTAAACATGTCAACTGCTGCTTTTGTGTTGAATGTAGTTTGTTATTCATTGAAGAAAAAGAAATCTTGGGTTATTTGTTTTTTCTAGGCTGGGCAGATGACCCATCAATTTGATGTTTATGACTAATCACATTGAGTTGTTTTGGTCAGTGTGCGAGAGCTGGTGTTGACATGATGATGAATGATAGTGTATTGTTGATTGTTTCTTCTTATTTTTTCAAAGACATTTGTCAAACTAGTGAGTGTACCAGTCAGAATTCACTGTTTTACTATTCGTTAGTGGTACAGTAGCCACTTGTTGGATTTGAATAATATGGGAAAACTATACAGTTCATAACTGTTTATTTTCATACTCATATTCATAGATCCAAGATTCATAACCTGTGTAGATGTTATACAAGGCTTATGACTCCCCATTTCTTTGCACCAATTGATATGAACTTTTTTTTGAGCGGGTGTTCTGGCGTAACAACCAATTTTGGACAATGTTATTTAAATTCATTCCTGAGCAAATGACCACCCTGCAATAATTAACTTAGTGATATACAGTGATTTTACATGGTACTTAATTGTCAAAAGTCAAAGTGAGGTTATTGATGCACTGTTGATCACATTGAAGCTATAGAAAATCATTCCTAAACAATTCTCTCATGTTATTGCCAGTTTTTAACTTAAGATGAAACTTCCAGGCCACAGAACAATATGACTCGTGTCTATATATGAAAACATTCTAAGTACATATTACTGTCAAGAATGACAAACTTTAATATGATATGTCAGGTGGTGCCTACCTACACCATTGTGTCACGTCCCAGCACATAAATAGAAACCTTCATATAGACAAAACATCTTTCAGCAATATGTATCCTATACTTTTTCATAAAATATTTATTACTTATGTCAAACCAATACTGGATTATTGCAGCATTTTTTAGTCCCCACACTTTATCAGGGAAATACTACCTTGGATAGAATGTAATGCAAACTTCCATTAATTAAAAAAACACACACACACAACTGTTATATGATAGTAGATTGGCAGCTCTTAGATTACAAACTTTGGAACAGGTAAGACTCTATGCCGACTTCATCAAAATGTAAAATCACTTGAGGTTATTATAGTGCTAAGTCAATATTTCCTCATTTTAATTTCAGTACCAATATGTAACTGTGAGAACAAAAGTACAGACTATCCAGAGGACATTTTTCCAACAGACCACGCTATTATATAAAAACATGCTATTGAATAGAAATGCGGACTATTGGAATCATTTGAGGAGATAGTACAATTCAGATACCTGTGACAATGTAACACAACATCAATGAATATTTTGACTGTGTTCATTATTAATCCTCAACACCAACCAGGAAACCCTGTCTGTTAGGTGTAAAAGAAAAGAAGACATAGAAATTGAAAGAGGAACCTGTATGTACATCTTCTTTTGTTATAGGTATGAATCAGAATTATGGTGGTTATGGTGGGCAGCCAGGTCCAGGGCCTGGTGCCCAAATGGTAGCCCAGCAGCAGATGCTGAGTCAGCAGGGCCAGCCCATGCTGGGTGGCTTTCCTGGGCAGCAGGGTGCACCTGGGCCTGGTCCTGGAGGGTTTGTCCCTCAGCAGCAGGGCCCTCCTGGATTGTTGGGCACAGCGGGCTTGCCCCAAGGGCAGAGGCCCACTGACTACATGGGTGGGCCTCAAGGGGCTCTAGCCCAACAACAGCAGCAACAGCAGCAGAGAGCCTTAGCTCAGCAAGGCTCTCGCCCACCTTATATGCAGGTAATCTCATACTTCTGTTTTTCTTTCTCACTCTTACTTTGCAAGAAAAGAAAGTATTGTATTTGTGTGCTGGAAAACAGTGAATTTTCCACAGAAAAACTTATTGCCAGGCCCTGGTAATGAAAAAGTGGATGAATCTTGTTCCTTATATATAATAAATTACTTCTAATGTGCTTTGTAGTCAGAACGAATGTTGTGTGGGTCCTTGGTGACTGCGAAACGTCTGTCTGTCTGCTCGTCTGTGGTTAACGCTAGAGCCTAAATCATTGAATTGAATTGAATTTGCCTTATTTTATGTGGCGAGAATCATTTAACTGAATTTCTCCAAAATTGGTATTCTGTGATTGATTTAAATGAACTTAAGGCCGTCTGAGTTTGAAATGTGTATTTTTATTTTTGAGGGAAAAGTATATTACTAGGTTTTGCATAATTTTGCAAGAAATATTGGCAATTTTGAAAAATTTTCTAACTGTTATTCTCTCAAAAATAGCATCAAATATTTTCTGCAAATTTTCTCCTTGTATGTAGCAAAGGATGGTATAAAACTTGGTGCTGGTCCCATTTTCAGCAAAGTATCTGTATTTTCGAAATAACAAAAAATGAACTTTGCCGTCGTAAAATATTGAAGGTAGAGATTTTTGTCTTATTTTTGCAATATTTTTCTAAAAATTTTGTCCTTTAATAAAAGTTATATACAATTTTTTGAAACCATGAGTAATTTTCATGTAATTTTTGACTGGAATTAATGCAATTTATAAAAAAAATAACATATTCTTCAAAACTGGCTCAAATTTTTTTGTTTAAATTTCTTCATTGAATGCAGCGAAGAACATTTTAAAAAATGGTTCTGTTTCCATTACTGATTAATACTCTGTATTTTTGAAAATTGTTAAAAATTAACATTTTAGAAGTACAATATTTATTAATGATGGAGATTTTTTATTAAACGAAAAACAAAAAATAAGAGAAGAAAATACATAAAACAGATAATAAACAATATTTTATGTAAACTGAAATAAATGAAATATCAATTTAATTTACTTCATCAAATACACTTTTTCACATAATTATTTCATCCATTTAATACTAAATTGAATCCGTTCGAATCTTTTTAATTTGAATTTAATAGGTAGTAAACATCATAAGTATAAATTCAGTTTATTGTAAGTTGTGAAGGGATATTTCAATTTATTGTTCTGTGAAAGTATAACAATGGTATGGTGTATTACTAATTGGCATGTGCTTGGGGGTAACGCTGTGGCAGATGTTGCAGTAAGAGAGCAAGTAGAAATTTCTATTGTATTTTACTTTTCAGAATTCTCTCAGAGTCTCACTTTAAAATTTATCCGACCTGTCTAGAGCACTTGAGAGAATACAGTGGTATTTTCCCCCCAAATTTTTAAATTATCGGGTTAGGGAAGGAATTTAAAAAATGAAAATAAAATAAGTTCAAGAAATGCATTTTAAAAATTGAATAAATTCCATATACATCAAATGAAAAAGCATCTTTTGTTTCTTAATGTTGCAGTGTACTTAACTTCTGTCAAAATTACAACAAGAGTTACAAATGATTAACTTGAGCAAATGTGAGTTTTTTGGAAATTTTGAAAATTAATATTGTCTTGGGGAAAAAGGAATTAAGGAAAAAAAGAAAAGAAAGAAAGAGAAAAAATGAAATACACTTGTTTCATAGTTTGGCTTTTACACGTCATAGATAAAAATTACTTACATAAAAGTTAAGTACAAATAGTTAAAAATCTTACAAAAAATTTTTTAAAAGTTACAAATAGTTAAAAATCTCTTACATAATATCAAATTTTTCTTAAAGTTTGTGATATTTGATGTGAAATAATTGATGTAGAGGTGTGTGTTTTTGTCTCGGGTAATCAGAATTATACAATAATTGTTTGATATTTGTGTTGTGGCAGAAAGAGGATTGATTTTCTGAGTGAAATGTGTTGGTGTGCAGCAGGCTCCTAACGTGACGATGACTGGCATGGGAGGGCCGATGCCACAGCAAGGCCAGGCGCAGGGACAGCCCACTCCCCCATATGGCCGTCCAGGGGCTGGCGCAGGCCCAGGCGCTGGCCAGGGTCCTCCCACCTCTCACCCCCAACAGCAGCAGCAACAAACCCAGCAGCAGTTCCAGCAAGCAGTAAGTTGTCACCTGTAAAATTGTAAATTTAATTAATGTAATTCAATTGGGTTATTACTCATAGATTTTATGAGTGATGATTGATCGCCTTCATTTACAACACCTAGAAATTGTATGTTCACATGATTAGTGCTGTCTTTTTTTCATCAGAGCATTTATCTGTTTGCTGACCATTTATTGAGATTCATACACTAATGTAGTTGAAGAAAACACTACTAACTTTCATGTGATGCAAATAAAGTGAAAACGAACCTTGGAATACAAAGAACAAATAGCTTTGAAAGACAGAAACCATACACAGAACACACGATAGAGAAAGGTATCACTTGTCCCCATAGTACCATTTTTTAATGGTTTTTTATGTTAAAAAGATTTGTTTTACCTCTTATGTTTGAGTTTAGGAGATACGCACCTTGAAATGTGTTCAAAAACATAACATATGGTGGAAGAATGGAGGGTGCAACCTGAATATGTTACTTAATGTTAAAATAGCTGCACTCAGTTGTGTAACATCAGTGTTTGTGATCAGTGATCAGTAAATGTTGTATTACAAACTATCTTTCACAAGAATGTGTTGTCCAAAACCTCAACAAATATGGATTTATATATTTTTGGATGCTTCAAAAATCAGTACATGTGTTAAGTAGATCTCATTTGCTACTTTGCTTTTCTTGAGTTATAAAAATGTATTATGCCTTGTGTGTTTCGGGATTCAGCTACGAATTGTTGAGGAGGCTGGATAATTTAATAACAGCTTTTACCCTGTTTGGAATACAAAATATCCCTTCTACATATAATACACAAAGGAGAAATAGTGGACAAGAAATTTTTTTTGGCAATTCATCTGATGAACAGTTTCTTGAATAAAGTTTTGCAGTTAATAACAATTTATTAACATTTCAACAATGCCATGTTTCAAGGCTCAATTTGCTTCTTTATCAGGCTAGAAACAACACATTTTTCTTTAACACTGTACAAAGCACATAAGAGGGTGGTACTCCACACAAAAAACATCTGAAACTCACCTTAAAATATATATGTATGTACACACAACACACTGTAAGTGTATTGCTCATTTAGGGAATCGTATCAGAAAGGTGGAGGTACATGCCAGAAATATGGAAGTTGCTTCATACTTCAACAGTTTGAATTTTACTTCAATCATAAACTAGTTTAATTTTTGCTAATTAAATTTAAGTTATGTTTATTAAAAATATTGAACATTTTTGTAATCAAATTATACATTTTTCTTAAACATCGAAGCTAATGTTTTATTTAGTCAATATATTGAAAAGAAGAAAATATGTGAGTATATATTTCAAAATATCCCTTCCCTCCTCTGCAAAACTGCCTTTGATATATGCACATAACAAAATACTTTTATTTCCAAAAGCGGTAAATATTTGTTAATTTCTAAAATTGTGAAACTATATCCAGATTAACATTAAACAAATTATAGTTGATCGATTGAACTAAAATAATTTTGAAACTGATGTAGAGCATGTATTCTTCATGGGTTTTCAATTCAGGGTCTCTGCAATAATGTCTTAATTTTTTAGGTGAGCCAGAGAATGCGACAGCAAATGATGATGGTCCAACAGCAGCAACAACAGCAGCAGCAACAACAGCAGCAACAGCAGCAACAACAACCCCAGCAGCAACAACAACAGCAACAAGCTGCCAATCAGCAAGCAGGTGCAGGGCCAGCGATGGTTGCTCATCTTCAAAGGCAGCTCACACAGGGCGGTCAGCAACCTGGTCAGCAACATAATCCCTATCCTCCATATTGACCATGATATATCATCTTTCTACTGCACTCTTTTCTTTCTAAGAATTCCTTCCTTGTTTTCCATACAAAGAGGCAATAGCAAACGTGTATTGACTGCTGGTGTGAGACAATCTGATATGATATAATAGATGCATAACTTGTATAGAAGGCACAGTGATCTACTGTGGTTACACAGTATTTGAAAAGTGCATTTACCATACCCTTCATGTGTTCCTGATTAGTGATATATAGGTGGGTAATTGCTTGGAAATTTTTCTTTAATTTAAAAAACATCATAATTACGCTGTCTTATGCTTACTTTTACCTATCTCCTTTTTCTGTCAATGCCTTCACAAACCTTTTTTTTTTTTTTGTTCACTAAAATCAAGTAGCAAAAGAGAAGAGTACAAATTTGTTCGAATGTTGTGTCCAGAGCTGTACAATATATTTTAATATTAATCAGGCCTGAAAGTATGAATATGGAAACAGATTAGGCAGTGATGTTCTCTGTTGTAGAGTTAAATATTGTCTTTGCTATTCTTAATCAGAATTTTATATATATATATATAATGTGTGTATATTGAAAATCACTTTTAAACCATGGCCAATCAGTTATTGATGTCATGAATTATGTCTGTGATGACCAATGACTAAACCTATGTACAGAATATTTATGTCCATGTATAGATGCATTTTATCATTTGGACCAGTTGGTCATAAGATATTCCATTACATATTTGATATTTCCATGAATATATTTAAACAGAATGTAAAAAATAAGTGCATTAAATACATGAAGACCAAGAATAAAAGTTACTTTAATGCATATCTGTTGATGCTTGTGGGCTAAGATTAGGGTGAAGTGCTGTCACTAAGTCAGAAACATGCAAGAATCATTAAAATGGATTACTTGCATTCTCTTATTCTTTACTATGTGTATAGTAATTTAAAAAATGCTGTTTGGTCAAGCTTATTAGAAAGCTACTATACAATTTTCATGTAAAATAATCATAAGCTAAATTATGTTGGACGTACTGTCAGGAATCTCAGAAGTGTAACCAGAGATATGTTGCAACTGGCATATTATATCCCAGCACTCTGGTTGTGCTGCAATCTGGAGTGCATTGTGCGCCGCTTTGTCGCATTCTGGTCTGTGCCTGATAAATATCACTGAGGCTCTTTGCCCAGTATAAATGCATGTCATGATTGCTACAGCAACTGTCAAATGCTTAGAACTCCAAGATCTGACACCGTAAGTGATGATGTTTGACAATGACTTTGAAATACAGGTTATAGTCAGTAGCAGTAGTTTTTTAAAAATATCTTTAATTTAAATTTATTTTCATGATTTATATGATAATGTTTAGTGATGTGGCACTTCAGTCTTAATCTTTACCGGCAAGCTGCCAGTCTCATATGTATCATAAAATAATAGTCACCTTCCAGATGAGTCGTCAAAACCTTCTGTAGGCATACACAGTCTAAAACAAGCAGGGTTGGCCCAGCACATTTCTGGACCCCCTATATGTTTAAGTTTTTTTATTTACATATAATGTATTTTACTAGAAAATAATTAAAATATACAAGGAGAATGAAATTATAACTTTAATTACACAATTAATAAATACATTTTATGATGAACTATTTTCAGAGTTGGCCATTGGCGTGGAGATTCTCTTCCCCAATTGTTGTAAAGCAATTCTCCAAATTGTCAGGTTTAAAAATGGGATTAATGAGGGATTGAATATTTTATGAAAATAAAATGTTTTTATTACAAAGGACTATGGGTCCCCTTTCAAAATTTACAGGGAAGCTACATCCTCCCTGGCATGTGCATGCCATTGCCTTCTTCAGTTTCTGTGCTACAGGTCTCGGGTAGGTATGGATGTAATGTGACTGTGTTACAGGTAATACATATAGTAGTAGTTTTTGAATATTAATGATAATACTAATATAGTTTACCTCAAGAAAATATTGGCTGAGTCGACTTGTGCATGCACATATATATATATATATATATATATATATATAATGTGTGTGTGTGTGTGTGTGAGTGTCAGTGTCAGTGTGTGCGTGTGTGAGTGTGTGTGTGTGCGTGCGCGCGTGCGCACACACACACACATAAATGGATGTTGGTATATACCAGAGCGATGAACTCTGATGCTGTGAGACTGATCTCCATGAAAGTTGGCACTTCTACATGCTTTTTCATGGAGAAGGTTTTTATGCTGCTAAATTTGTTGCCACTCCAGTAGATGATGCTTCAGTTAAAGACTGCTAAGTTTTCTCGTTAGCAAGACCTATCGAAATGATAATTTGTATAAGAACATCAATTATAGTAAAAGCAGTTGGCTGTGTGAGCTAGCCTTGTCAGTTTCCACGACTGCTAAATAAAAGGGCCGAGTACTGATGTAGAAGGAAAGTGAATTGAATACCATCTTTGCTTTTAAGTCAGTTGTTTACATTTCACAATGTCAATAAATAATGCTCTCCAGAAAGTTTTCTTGTTCAATTTCTGTCATTTGTAGAACTTTATTTTGACACTGTAGAGTGTGAAAATCATGAATATGGCACCTAATATGGATTAATTCTAGAACTTCAGGTTAAACATGGGAAAAAATGAAGAATTAAGTTTCTTACCCTTATGCGCACTTATTAATTTTATTTGGTACGAGAAAATTATTAGTGCAGAGAGAAAAAGTTCATAATAATTTGACACAATTTGTGATTTGAATTTGGCGGCGACTTGGATTCAATATGGCGGCGACATGAGCAGTGCTATTAAAAATAGCTCAATTTTAAACTACATCTTATTTGTACGTATTGCATTTTAAACATACGTAAGGTACTTGATAGTATTAAAATAATTTCAAAAAATTCATTTTTGGGGTCAGGTGAACGTTATTTCTTTGTAAATGATAAATGGACCTAAGTTATAAATTTATTTTCGATTATTTTATTTGTTGTTTTCTTTTATTTTTCCTAGGTGCTTCGAATATTGTCAATGCGCTGAAATCAATGTAACTATGATTCGAGACCGGTATTCCGCGCCAAGGTCATTATAATGACCTTGTTTCTCGCCACAGAATTACATTGCAGCAGTTGGTGACAATGCAGGGAAGTCCCGAGTTGAACTAGCACATCATACTATTAGACGTAAATTTCTTGACCGATGACTAGGCGGTGAGGGAGCATTGTCATCCAGTCAGGAGCTTTCATTTCGAAAATGGGATTGGATAATGGTTCCTCCGCCTTTTGACTGGCAACCTTTTCAAGTTTCAACAAATTTAAATCCGACAATAGAATATGTTAGTCATTTTAATATAATACGATCAGTGAGGAGTGGGTAGTGCAGGAGCAGGGAAGAGTTATTAGCAGTGTATATCCATTTATAATTTCCTAGTATATACCCAATACACTCCAAGAACGGTAGGAAGACTCATAAGTTAATTTTTCTTCATTAATAAGCAGTGATGTAAGTATTATCCGCGCACCTTTTCTTGAGCCCTCGCTTCGCTAGATTTGAAAGGAGTGGGGAGTATTTTGATGAAAGGAATTTTACGTCTAATTTGTAGTTAATTAGTAATTTTTCCATGCAAAATTGTTTTTAATACATTGGAGCGAACGTCACCAGATTTTGTATACAGGTCTCATTGCAAATAATGTTAAAGGAGTGGGGGTAGATATTCCGGGACTCAGTGTTAATGACATGTTAAATCTAAAACTACAATTTAAAGTGTTTGATTGGCATAATTAAGCACATCCTGGAAGGCTAATGTTCGAAACGGGGCTTGTGTCATAACATATTCATTATAAATTGTGGTCATAATAATGTCAAAAGTACGTATGTCATAAAATATAACTGCTTATTCACAGCACTGTTCCCTGATATTTTTAGAGAAATTCCAAATAAAACTTATTGTAGAAAAAAGTCAGTATGGTGAAATAATTATCTTGAGCTTTTCAATTCTTACGTTTTCTCGTCTGGAGAATATCGCTTAAACTCAATTCTAAATTGGCTGCAAAGGGAATTTAAACTCTCACAATATTCTTGTACAATTTCATTTTTATTTTTTGAAAATTTGAAACTGACAATTCATCACATTGACTCCACACATCAAACTGACGAATCATCTCATTTATAAGCATGATATATGGATTGATTAAGACTATTAGATTTTTTATTTCTTGAAAGAATGATAATCATTGATAGGTTTCTGAAGCAAAAAAAACAAAACAAGGTGTGCTCTTTTAAGTGACAAGACATTTCAAATTACTTTTCTCTGCATCTATTTGCTTAAAGTTACAATTTGTTTAAATCTTGTTTTATTATATTAGGATATTACTTAAATATTGCTTTGGGTACCTATATCTCAACTATTAATTTTTTTTCTTTTCCATTTTGTGTAGCTAAGACAAATTCTGAGAAGATGGACAAAAAAACAAAAAAGAATCAGAAAAAGAATTCTTGTAAGAGATCTTCAAAGTCTCTTGTTAATTATTTGCAATTTCCAAAAGCGTGGCACAAAAATTTTGATGAAAAAGAAGCCTTTTGCTCAAAACTTCCACCAACTTCAGAAGAATACCTATTAGTGTATAGTAGGATAACTTCAACTTTAGATTGTAATATCACATCCATTAAGAGAATTGAAAATCCTTTTTTACTCGGATGTTTCCTTTTAAAGAAGAAAGAATATAAAGCAAAAGGTATAAAAGTAAAAGTGCAGAAGGTTTTTCACTGCACAAGTGAAAGTAACGTATCCAACATTGTGAAAAATAATTTTGATTGGAGAAAAACCATTCGTGGAAAGTTTGGGCTGGGAGTTAGTTTTTCTCCATCTGCTAGATATGCTGATAGACATGCAAATAGTTCAATTGGAATTAAAAGGGCCATGATAATGGTGAAAGTTCTCACTGGAAGAGTTTTAAATGCAAACTATGGATTCAAGGTTCCTCCGTCAGGTTTTGATACTACTGCTGGCAATGGCAATATGGTTTATGTAAAGTATGATGACTATGAATTTTATCCAATGTTTGTTGCTTATTATTCATAAAACTAAGTTGGATACTTTGCCAAATGTTTTGTATTTGTAGTTCTGTATCAATGTAGAAGACAAAGGTTGTGGCTTACTACTTAATTAAACTAATATCTCTATTTACGTTTAATCTACTTGTTGAATTATATACATTGTTGTTGTTATTATTATTAATATTATTATTTATTTTTGTCTTTTTTACTTGCTTATAAAACTGTAATATCAATCCTTCTTTCAATTATTAAAAATATTAACCTTTTGTCTAACGCAATTTCATCATGCTACATTCATCTTGAGAGATTAGGTGCACAATTTTTAAAATTCCTTTTTAGGAATCATATTGGTTTTATTATCTGTTTTCAATTTTCATTTTAATATAATATGAATCCACAAACACTAATAGAAAACTTTAAATTTCTGTCAATTTAAGGTCAATGTCAAACCCTCATTTATATAAGAAATTTTTTCTTATATAAATAATAATATTGAAACTGAATGTTTTACTAATAATGGATAGATACATCCACTATGTACTTTTTGTTGAGAGTGTTTGAACATTTTACTTTGAAATTTCTTTGGTTTGTTTACAAAAGAAATTTTAACTGCATTGTTTTAAATTTATTTAAGAGAAATCGATAGCTCTTACACAACATTAGCATCTGTTATAAAAGCAGTACCTTACAAAATGATACAAGATAACATAACATACCTTGTAGGAAACAAACTTACACATTTGGTCTTATTTCATTTATAATATCACATTTTAAAGATTGTAATATTTTTCTGTGATAATCCTCGGATGTGTAGATATGTTCTTGCTCATACGCTCCTATTCTATGTCTGATATGCTGAATTAAAGGGCATTGGTATATCAAATGGTGCATGTAGAGAAAGGTATTGCAGGACAAACAGGTAGGAGGGGGGATGTCCAGTTGGTGATTGTGACTGAAATTGCTGTGTTCAGTTCTTATTCATGTTACTATCAACTTTTCTTTTTTAGGGAAGAAAAAAGAATTGCAGGTTTTCAAGGAGTAAAAACTAACAATTTTTAGTGCAGAGGGCTAGAGTTCTATATTTCTCCAATGATGGTTTCATCTTTTCTGCATTCTCTTACTGGAGAACACAGTTCCAGATTTTAATGAAAATACACATTTTGGAGTCCCCTGATAAGTTGTGTTGTTTTTTGTCCATTTCTCATAGGAATGGAGTGAGATACACTTATAAAGAACGTATAGGTCTGATTTTTACCGCTAATTCTGAATGTTTGGAAATTATGAAAACAAGACTTTTTGGCGCCTTCCCACAATTACAATATTGAAGGTGGTGATTTTTTATTCAAATGAAATTTATTGTCCACATTCTTTTCGTTAATTAATTTCGTGTGCATTTTTTGAAAATCATAGTTTCCCTGTAATTTTAAGTGAAATATGAGGGATATTAAAAAGTATGGAAAACAAGATTTTCTCAAAAGGCCTTAAATGTTTTCTTAAAAATTTTGTGCTGATAGTGTTAAATGCACCACACAATTGCCATTTAGTTGTTTTTTTTTTTTTTTTATTTATTTATAATTATGCTTGTTTTTTTGACATTGATGTGTTATGGTATGGTATGTTAATATTTACAACCCTACATCATTTTGCTTTTTCATGCGTCGGGAACCATGTGTGAGCCACTGAGTGTAAATGCGGAGGGGTGGTGACAACTTGACAAGACTTATTCTTGGAGTGGGGACCACCAATGAGAATATACTATTCAAATCATAGCATGTAAATTGAAAGAGCAACCTACAAGAATACTATGTACTGTTACCTACAGTTCAAATAACATTGTCTTTGTATAATAATGGAAATGTTTGTTGTTGATAAATGACAATGTGAAATATGAACCTAAAAGGACTTAAGTCATAAATATATTTTGACTTTGACACCAAATGTTATATTTGCTTGTAGAACTGATGTTGTAATTCACTTTGCTACAATGTAGATAATCACATATTCAGTGTGGTGTTAAAGACAGTATTGTAATATTGAATTGTTTTTGTTTGATGATGACAGTAGTAAACTTTTTCATTAACTGTTTAATTGAATAAGACAGTTCAGTCGAGGCAAAATATCTTATTCTTAAAAAAGATTGCTTATTGTCTGCTCTAATTTCTGACAAATGTGCATTATATATTTCTAACATCAAATCAATAAACATTACTCATAACTGTTTACGACATCGTATAAAAAAGATTAAGCCCTTTGCATTCTATTTAACAAGACCCTTAATAAACTCATGATTGCCCTAACGTATTGTCAGAGAGGTTTGCTTGTTGCATAGCCAACTATTATGTACATTGTATAGCCTACTAATATATTAAGACAAATTGTCACATAGTAGTACGTGACCATGAGCAATATGGCAAGAAAGTATGTGCCATTGGAACTCCACTAGTTAACATAGTATAGTTTAGGCAATGTAGTTTCGAAACATTTATATATAATTTGATGAATAATGAGTATTGTTGACATTTTGTATTATCAGATGGTTCGGTTTATACCTTAAACTTATTTATCTATCATCAAAAAAGTTAAAAGCCCTGACTTATGGGGAGAAGTACAAATTTTTTTGATCTTAGGAATCCCTTTCCCCTACTCTTTTACACAAGCATTGCATTGTAAATGCACTGTGCCATAATCAATTCAGTAGTACTGGAGTACTCAGTTAAAATGTTACTCTTGTTAAAACAACCCTCACCATTATGGAGCCACCACCAGCTTGCACAGTGCCTTGTTGACAACTTGTGTCCATGGCTTCATGGGGTGTGCACCGCACCATAATCCTACAATTACCTCATACCAACTGAAATTGAAACTCATCCGACCAAGACATGGTTTTCCAATTGTCTAGGGTCCAAAAGATACGGGCCAGAGTTTAAGAGAAGCACTGCAGGGGAAGTGCCGTCAGTACTCGAGTCAGTCTTCAGTTGCGAGAGCCTTGAAGCCAAATTTCGCTGCTGTCATAATCGATATGTTCATCGTTGTGTTCCACATTGATTTCTGCGGTTACTTCATGCAGTGTTGCTTGTCTGTTAGCCGTGACAACTCTTTGCAAATGCTACTGCTCGCAGTCATTAAGTGAAGGACGTCGGGCACTGCATTGTCTATGGTGAGAGGTTATGCCTGAAATTAAGAATTCTTGACACTTAATCTTGGAAAATTGAATTCCCTTACAATTTCTGAAATTGAATGTCCCATGCGTCTAGCTCCAACTACCGTACATTGTAGTTGTGCAATCTGAATCACTTCAGACACCTATTCTGAAACACTCAAGTACAAATGCACTGCCCTTTTAAAAGCAATTCTGCTGGCATTTTATATTTGCATATTGCTATTCCATGACACTTATCACCTCAATGTATATTCCTTAAATGTTGAGACTTATTTTTGATAATCTGACGGTTGTGCAACCTAAGCAAGAGCTGCCACTGAATTCGAAAGAAGCACCCCATCTTTAAATTAAAAAAAAAATGTCTTCCTGATTATCAGAAGGCAGCTCCCTGGAATCAATGATTCAACTTGTTTGGTTCAGATGAGTTCACCACTGGGGTTAAACTTTTCAGCAGAGCATTGAAATTCCAATGGCTGTCGAGTGACTATTGGCACACTCAGAATTTGTCTTAAGGTGGACGTATCTTTTGTCTCTTCCACAGTATGCAGTCATATTTTTGTCTCCCCCCCCCCCCCATATCAGTACATCAGATTTGACAGACGGGTGCCAATGATAGACTACCTTTTGTCAACGTGGAATTGTAAAGCAAAAATGAATTGTGTGCCTGCGGCTTTTGTTCAAGAAAGATTCAAACGAAATTCCTCTGGGATAGGAAAATGTAAGTAAATGGATGACTATTACTTTTAAAAAGCTTTATTTAAAAAAATTACAATTATACATGAATTAGAAGTACACAACAATCAAAACATATGAGAGACGCAGTTTACATCACCAATAATATCAATGGTTGCATTGTTATTTTTTTGTTTTTGTTTGTAATACATAATTATTGCCACTTTCTTTCGTTATATATTTTAGGTCTGATTCAATAAATGTCTGGCATTTTTGGATTGTAGATAAAAAGACTTCACTGAATTTGTAACTATGAGAACTGTCATTAATTTTTATGCAACTGAATGTATTTAAAAATGAAAAAGAAATCACCCTTGATACACTGCCATGATTGTGCAACACAAGTCCAACAATCCAATAGCTTCACTTGCTCCATCTTGCATACGAAATGCACACAACTGTAAACAAAATTTTAATGAAGAATCAGATTATTTATGCAAGAAGTATAAACATAATCAGATCTGTCATTTTTGAGTATTTTAAGCTGTTGGGTTTAATATATACAAATGGGAAACTCACTCCAAGTTTATCACAAATTGCTGTTTTTTGTTTGTCTGTAAGATCTTTGTTGAGCACGATTAACTCGTGAAGCTGCTCAAGTAACTGCAACAAATTATAACAATATTTATTCAGAATTAGCTTTTTTCATAGTTAAATAATAACAGGAAAAAAACCTCCATAGGTTGTTAATTTGTGGATGAACAGAACAATTTCAGGAACAGTCTTGATATAATGCAAAGATTAGAGAGATACATTCAATGATAAATAATTACAGGCTAGCCACTTATACACTAGGTTTAGATATCTACACACTTGGATTGCTGAGAGATACCAATTAATCTCATCACACACACGTGTCATCTATATACGACATCACAGAACCATTAGGCAGTAATTTCAGTAAGTAACTTTACTGTGGTGATGTTCAAGCTCCCGAATGGATGGTGCCATAACAGCTGATTTATGTCAAAGGGCTGCGTTTAAATCTAAGTATAACTGCAGTTTCCAATACTAATAACACTAGTTTCTGTAAACTATCACATCACCACTTGTTTGCAATTTTGAAAATTATACCTCATATCCAAACAGATTCCTCTCATTCTTTACAACTCACAAAAGTAACTTTATGGCAACTGTCGTCAATATCTATGTAAATTTTGGCTAATGGAATTATTTTAAATTCACATGAAAACAAACTTTCAATTCCAGCCAAGAGAAAAGTATTAACCCATATCACTTAAAAATCAAAACAGTGAACATTCAACTTTAAAAACAAATAACAAAACATTTAATTTCATGTTCTATGGTAAAATATGCTTTATAATAAAGTAAAATTCACCTGAGATGCAGAATAAGCCTCAAGGATCAACTCATCAATAAAACTGACAACCTGATCATAATTGTTGGTTTGGCATACTTGAAGAACACCTTCTACCCATGGATTTGGAACAACCTGTAAAATGATTTCATGTCAATGAACAATCAAGTATACTTACTACACAGAACAAAGCCTTCATTCATCTTAACAATTTTAAGAGAAGAACCTTCAAGTAAATTAATACATTAAAAAAAAATCAGTTTTGTTAACATCATGCAATATGTTTCATGTTTGCTTTAGGTTAGAAAAGATTACATTACATTGCAAGGTTAGTTTCTTTTTGCTAATTTACAAGTATTTACAAATTCCCTTAAGTTGGTGCAGAATGGCATTGCTTATTTCCTACGTTCCCCAATAAGAAAAAATTATTGACAAGTTTTCATGAAATCTATAGAATCATACATTACCATTGCACCTGCAAAAACTGCAAAGTGAAGTGAGTTGAGTGAGGGAAAATGAACCTAAAGAAACAAGTCCTTTTCCAAAATTTTAATGAAACACACTTATTCCTTCAGGTTAATTTTTTCTTATTAAATTAATTAAACATGGCCATTTTTGCAGGTGCAACAGCAAAGTATTGGGAAAGATGATATAATACAACACAGAAAAGAAGGGTAAACAGTGGTACTTCTTACTCCTGTTACTTCAAACACATCCTCTTTGGTTATTTTACTGTCTTTTCCTTTTAATCTTGTGCATGATTGAAGACTTGTGATTGCTCGTCGCAGATCACCATTGCATGTTTTCACGAGACACCGCAACACATCTTCATCACACTGCACATTTTCTTCACTGCTGATGAATTGTAACCTTTCTACTACCCGATCTTCTCCTGTAATTGGGCCAAAATAAATTAAAAAATAAAATGATAAAAAAAATTCTAAATTAAAAAAAAAATCCATACAGAAAAAATTCGTACCCAAAGGTTTAAATCGAAACTTAGAGCATCTTGAAGTAAGAGGTTGAATAATACGACTAACATAGTTGCATATCAAACAGAAACGAGTTGTTTTAGCTTCACGTTCCATTGTTCTTCGCAACGCAGCCTGTGCAGCATGTGTCATTGAATCTGCTTCATCTAATATGATAATTTTAAAAGCAGGACAAGGACGCCCACTGAGTGTGAAACGACTGTTAGAATGTTTTCATTTGAATAATGTACAATATGGAAATAATGGTACTTACTCTGGTCTTATACCACTTGCTGTTAATTGAGCAAAAGTTTTTACTTTGTGTCGAATCACATCAATTCCTCTTTCGTCTGACGCATTTAGCTCAAGGATTCTGTAAAGACACAAATAATAAACAAAACATATCTCCATTAATACAAAAATAAGGCATGCACAGTTACCTGTCTTTATATATGTCTCCAAACAACTGCTTTGCAGCAGCTAATATGGTGCTTGTTTTGCCAGTACCAGGTGGTCCGTAGAAAAGTAAGTTTGGCAAGTCTGCTCCTGACAAACATTGGCGGAGGACTTGGACTACCTCTCCTTGCTCTACAACGTCATCGACGGTGCGTGGGCGACTAAAGAAACATGTATCATTATAATTTGATCAAACTTACTTTCTTCACTTTTCTATATATATAAATATACATCACTCACTATTTTTCTACCCATGGTACTGGTGCTGGCTTCTTTTTGGCACCAGATGATCCTGCTTTGGCGTCTTTAGGACCAGCACTTTGAGGACCTAACTTACCAGTTTTCAAAAAAGCTTGCATCGTACGATATATTAAAAACCTTTCTAACAAACCCCTCAATCCGGCTCACATTCATGTGTCAATTTCGCGCTATTATGAGCAGCTCAGAGAGATCAAAGCAGCTCCTGTAGTGTTGTCTCCCGCGTACGAACGTAGTGCCACAAGTGTAGCAGACAATGACTTACTTGAAAATGTTACTTATATAATAATTTATGGCGCAAATCATAAGCAAAATTAATTTAACTATATTTCTGTAATGAAAGCATGGTCTAATGAACGATGTATATTTTATGTATCTAAGGATTAAATGTTTTGACAGTGTATTGAAATGTAATAAGGTTGGCAGCGTTGTCTCTAAGTGTGGGCATCTTTCTTCTCCGTGGCAGTAGCTTTGTGGAAATAACGCGGGAAGAAAACCGGGCCTGGCGGCAGCTGGCAATGGTGATTTAATTCTGTGTGGTAAAGCCCGACTGCCTCGTCTGCGTTTGGCCAAACTGAATTGAGGTTTTTGACTTCGTTCAAGTGTAACTAACATTCCGAATCATGTCGAAGGTGAAGCCAAGAGATTATGCTGCTGACGCAGGTAAATTGTGGGATTATGTGTGAAATGATGTAGAAAGAGTAGGTTCCAAAATATCCATTCTCCACATCAACAATGTTTATGTGAATTTCAGAACAAATCAAGCGATTCTTGATGGAGTTCGCATCCATTGAAGATGAACGCAAAGATTTCAAGTATGCTAAACAGCTTACTAAGTTGGCTCACAGGGAACAGGTAATCATGGCTGGGATCTAAAAAATCCTTTGTTGCAGGTGTAAGTTTGTACATAATGTTTTAATTTTTGGTTGCAGGTGGCTGTAACCATTGATTTGGATGATCTTTCAGAATTCAATCCTGACTTGGTGGAAATCATTACCAATAATACTCGTAGATATGTTCAAATATTTGGTGATGTCATCTACAACTTGCTGCCACAATACAAAGAAAAAGAGGTAAATGATTTCTTAAGCTAGTATTTATTATGAAATAATGTAAGTGTTGTTTGTATATATTATATACGTTTTTTTCTAAAGGTGGAAATTAGAGATGCATTAGATGTGTACATTAAGCATCGAACGGCATTAGAGCAGCGCAATCGGCAGCCAGGAGAGGAAAGGGACCCACACAATAAGTATCCTCCAGAACTTATGAGAAGATAGTAAGTATGAAGGATGTAGTGTTTGATAAATTGTTCTACCACTCTAATTAAAATTGTGCGATTCAGATCAGTTTTAAATCAGAATTTGTTGAAGTATAATGAAATTCATTGTTTTGTATAAAAGAGCAAACTTATTATTTTGCTCTTCAACATGATAATGGAAAATTCCAGGTGTAGATGTTGCTTTAATGCTTTTAGATTTTTACAACAATTAAATGTATTTTTTCATTTGATTTGTTTACACAAAGTGGCTAAAGCATGGGACACGTTACAATTAAGGAAGTCTTTGAAAGTGACTCTTGGCAGTGCTCAGGTGAGGGGGAAATCCTGGGGGGGGTAAGGGATATTTAGGGTGTTTTGAGAGGAATCTTTTGGTTGGCAGGTGTAAAGTGCAGCATTCGTTACAAAGTATGTAATTATAATAAGCAAGGCATGGTTGATGTAAATAAATTATAAAAATGAAACTACTGAAGTAACATCAATGCATTATGATTGATCAATTTCATTACTACATATGTTAGGGCTGTAATTTCACACCTAGTATCTTAATGGACGCTACCTTTAACTATTTGTAGTGTTGGATGTGAAACTTTGAGCCAATTTTCCAAGTGTTGCATTTTGTCTGTCAGTGCAACTGTGAGGCGGTGATGGTGGTTAGCCATGGCGCTGTCCTTCAATTACGTTTCTTGCACTCTTTTGATTCTCTTTGATTTGCGTTTTTGAGAGTTAAATGGTAGTGTTACTTTGGTTAGAATAAATGTAGGTGTTTTTCACACATTGCACCAAAAGGGTGCAAGAAAATTGTTCGAGTGCTTCAGGATTGGGGCTCGTGAGGTAAGCGATCTATAAGGTTAACCAAGCAAGTTGAGTGATTGTTCCAAGTGGAAGTGTAGTAAGGAAGGAGACACTCTGCATATGCATTCTTGTACGCGTGTCAGAAGTGTTCAGTCTAGCACAATTGAGAAATTTTTGTCATTCCTTGAGGGCATCTCCAAACTTTTTGACACTTAGAGTTTGCCCATTGATAAGTGTGAAGTTACTTTCATTGCTCAGTGTTTTTAGAGGGAGAACTTGATGTGATCCCCGTTCCTTACTCTGCCATTTGGTCCTGTAAGGGTGTACCATGTTCTATGCTTTAACCCACAAAATCATGTTTTCTTGTTGTTAATCCATTTCGTATAGTTGTGAATTATTTTTTTTTGGAAAGGATTGCCTTTTCAGTTTGTAGGTTGCTATTGATTGACTTAATTAGGAATAATTTGAATTTAATTACCATTCCTGGTATATAAGCTAAAGTATTAATTTGCAGTGAAGTGTACTTCAAGGATCTGTCGCTAACGAAACCAGTTCCAATAAGAGATGTGAAGGCAAACCATATTGGCAAGTTGGTGACTGTAAGAGGAGTAGTGACCCGTTGCACTGAAGTGAAACCAATGATGGTGGTGGCAACATACAGTTGTGACCAGTGTGGAGCGGAGACATATCAGCCTGTAAGTGTTAAAGTGTGCAAATTATAATGAATGTTGTATTCTAAGTTATTTCGTGATGTATGGGAAAATTATGGTGAATTTTAATATACAGTTTTTGAAATATTCAAAAGCCTGTTCTGAGTGTTTTGCATTGCAACTGGAAGCACAGGAGCATAAGTAGTAGAAGAGCTCTCTAAAGAAAGTATTATAGGTTTGAAGATTGGTTAGGGGATGAGTTTTATTGAATTATTATTGGAGGTAATGTTTTGAAGCAAAAGTTCTTGCAGAATTGACAGTTATCAGAAAATAAATTTTTTTTCGTTGCATATATACCTGTTCCTAAGAGGGAACCATATTGATAAATGTTTCTTTGCACAAGTAAGGAGTCCAACGACTTTTGATTATACTTCAATTTGTACGATTCTGCCTCAAGCAGGTAGCAGCTGTTGATGGTTTCATCCAATCGCAAGCTTGAATGTCACCATAGTAACGCCATTATGGTGATTTTTCAAGCTCCTGATTGGATGAAACTGTCAACAACTGACACCTGCGAGAGGAAGAGTTGTGAAAATCACAGTACAGTTCTTCAGTTTAGCATTTTCAGTTGTCTGAATGAGCCCCATGTTTTTATATAACACAATATGGTTTCAACCCATCTGATACGACATTTTTCTGGGACGAATATACCGTATTTAATCAAATGTAAGAAATACATTTCATGCTTAATGTACTTAGCCCACAAATTTGTACACATTTTAGAGATGATTGACTCGGATGCTGTCATTGGACGACTCAGATTCCTCACTAGACTCTTTGTTGCTTTTGTGCATTAAAAAGAAGTCATCTTTGCTTCTGTTGTCCAGGGCATTTGACATTGAACACTTTTTAAAAGCTCTTGCAACAACTACTCTAGAAATATTCTCCCAGGCATCATCTATCCAAGTGCACACTTGCAATAGACTAACCCGTTTCATGTGGACGTGGGCATGAGCATTCTGTTTTCTTTGGAGAGCCAGTCTGGCAATGTATCAAATGAAACGTAACGTGAAAACGAATGCTGAGTGTGTTACACGATGCGGGTTTGAAGAGGCCGTGCGGAATCTCGGTTCTACGCCCGGAGAATGCGAATATATGTTTTGAACAGAGGCCATCGAGTGCCGGACAGATAGAAAATCTGGCGACAGAAGGGAATGTTCTTAGATGGCTTCTGATAAAAGACTATGAACAACGCAAATTATGGCGCAAAACTATCTAGAGGGCCTAAAAGTTTGTCCAAAAGGAGCATGGAAGTAGGATCAAAGAGAAAGAAACATTGATATGGTTTTTACCACTACCCTAATAAGTTTCACATGTATTTTCTATATATATATATATATATATATATATATATGTTTAATGTGAAACTATTTTGACGTACCCAAAATAAAATCCTTAAAATTCTGTGAAACAAGATAGAGAATAATTGGAAACAAGTTTGTACAACATATTTGCCTAGCCCATACGAGCATGGAAGTTTTCTTCTTCCTACGCTGACAAAAACATGGTTTTAGGTGTCTGGGATGCATCATTACAGAGTTATGTTTGATGATAATCTGTGTTGCAAAAATCAATGTTTCATGACAACATGTAAACTTCTATTTTTATCTTAAATCTGTTTGATGCAGGCCAGGGGAGCTGTTCCTCATTCAGCAGTTTCAAACTTAAAGTTTTGTGTTGGTTGTTTCTTAGAATTAGTTACAAAAATTGTCTTTTTTCTTCTGTTATAAGAAATAAAAATTTTGCAGGTGGCGTCCTTGAGTTTTATTCCTCTGGATCGTTGCCCAAGTGAAGATTGTCGGGTGAACAAAGCAGGCGGTCGGCTTTATTTGCAGACTCGTGGTTCTAAGTTTATGAAGTTTCAAGAACTGAAAATCCAAGAACATGTAAGTAATTACTGGTAGAAATTTGTCTATTTGAGTAGGCACAATTTTGTAGAAATAGTGACTTCCTTTTTTGTTATGTATTTTTTCTTCCAGAACAAAATTACTGTTAACGTATTTAAGAGTAGTTTTTTTAGAATGAGTAGTGTATTCTTGTTGTTTTCATCATCCTCAAGTATTTTATTTTATTTATTCTTGGCAGACTGATCAAGTGCCTGTTGGCCACATTCCTCGTACCTTAACAGTATTCTGTAGAGGAGAAACAACAAGACAGGCATTACCAGGTGACCATGTGTCAGTTACTGGAATATTCTTACCTCTTCTCAAGAGTGGTTTCCGTCAACTGATATCAGGCTTACTGTCTGAAACATATTTGGAAGCTCATGTGAGTATGCATTTATTTCTTTGTGTATTTTGTAAAGTTAAGATATGCATTAGTTATTCACAAAATCTTCAAAAATAAAACATTACTAATATTTTTAATGTAATTTTTGTTTAATCTCTTTCAAAAATTGACTTTGAATTTTTATGAAATGTTTCTAAAATTCTTCTCTAAGGTCCTGTCAAACATTCGTGAAGGTCCACAAATGTTAAATGTTTCATCACTATTAGTAGTGAAGTTGTGTTTTAGTATTTTATTGCTAAATATTATTGCAGCGAGTTACTCTTCTCAACAAAACAGAAGATGATGAACTTGGTGATTCTGATTTGACTGAAACTGAAATTCAGCAACTTGCTTGTGAGGATTTCTACTCTAAATTAGCATGTAGTCTGGCTCCAGAGATTTACGGACATGAGGATATCAAGAAAGCATTGTTGTTACTGCTTGTGGGAGGTGTGGATAAACGTCCCAATGGGATGAAGATTAGAGGTCAGTTGCTCATTACGTAAGGATATTGCAGTACTTATATCTAGTTTTTGATATTCATTCAAAAATAAATTTTCGAGTTTCATGGAGGGATAAGGATTTGTTGTTTACTTGTCTTTCACATTAAAGATCTTTACGCTTGGAGCTTTCATGTACAACGAGGCCACTTTCTGGAAAATGAGGTAATAATATTGCTTTGGAAAAGTTTAGGGAAAATGAGGGAATTTGTGGAAAAATCGTTAGAAGTTAGGGAATATTTTGAGATGTTGTAAAACTAGATATTGTTTCAAAAAAAAGTAGTTCAGCATGATTTTCTGCCCAATTTCTTTTTATTTCCATTTTTAATAATTTTTTTAACATTTAAAATATGCTCTGGAAAACCGTGACAAGTCGAAGAAATTTGTTCCAGAAAATGAGTGGCCACCCTGATGTGCAACCAAGCCCCCCCCCCCCCCAAAAAAAAACAACAACAACAACAACAACAAAACAAACCTTCTCTCTCTTATGAATAGTCATTTCTGTAACTGGTATGAAAGTGAGTCTTGACATTTGAATGAGATGTGACGATAGATGGCATGATGATAAGAGCCTAGTTGGCATTTTGAAATGTATAGGTCAAAGACACTATGAGAACACATTACATTTTTAATGTGTGTTCATGGAAAGTAATCCTGTTATCATTGTCAGTGTGTGAGACGGCAGTGGAGTTCAGTCAAGCCCCCAGTATTTCTTTTACTTAGCAGTAATCAATTGTTTTATATGGCAATGACTTCTTTGTAGTAAAGTCTTCGTTGCTCCAAACGTTACTTTAGATTTATTTAGTCAAAGATCAATAAGACCTAGATGTGACAAATGGGGAGAAGTACCATCTGTACAGATTTTCTTGCGCTTCCATCATTTTAATGATAAATAATTGAACGATGAATAAAAGTCTTTTTTAAAAAAAAGCTGTTAGCAACGTTTGTAAACTAGACAGTTTTGCTCCTGAGTTTCAGAGAGAGATTTGCATCAGTAAACAAACTGCAGATTTTTTTTTATTTTTGAATTGCTAATGAAATAGTAACACAACTCTGGCTGTACAAAAATTCCGTGGTCTCCACATAACCTATGTAGTTTCATTTGGGCATTATACGATCTTAAAAGGACTCAGTATAAACATGTAAGTGTGAAAAAGCTACAAATGTAAATCACTGAAATAATTTGAAATGTGATGTGCTGAAATAATTTAGCATGGGAAGTATTGGAATTTATCCAAGACTTACAAAAAACATAGTATAAAATTGAAAAACTTGTAAGTGCAAAATGTTTAAATGGGGTTTGACTGTGCTAGTTTCCATGTACAAGTGCTGCTCTTTAAGGTGAGATTTCCCCTCCTGTCTCAACCATGTTCAATTGTTTTTGATTGATTGATGGCGCATTATTTCAGAAATTATTTTACTATGTGCTTTTTTTAAATGCAGTTTGTTTTATATAGTCGTGCTGTGATATGTTTCAAAAATGTAAAATCTACTATATTCATTTTGTTGCTCTAGTATGAATGAAATTAATTATTAATAATTTTATTTGTGCAGGTAACATCAACATTTGTTTGATGGGAGATCCAGGTGTTGCCAAGTCACAACTGCTTTCGTATATTGATCGTCTGGCCCCTCGAAGTCAGTACACGACGGGCCGAGGGTCTTCAGGAGTAGGCCTTACTGCTGCTGTGATGAAAGACCCTCTGACTGGAGAGATGATGTTGGAGGGCGGAGCTCTAGTTTTAGCTGATCAGGGTATTTGCTGCATTGATGAATTTGATAAGATGGCTGATCATGATCGAACAGCCATTCATGAAGTTATGGAACAGCAGACTATTTCTATTGCAAAGGTAAGGGAAATTCATTTATTGTAGATTTAGTACAGGAGAGTTGGGCCACAAATATGTCCATGGGCTACATGTGTTTTAAAGACCAATAGGTGCTGTGAGTACTTGGGGAATGTTGGAACTATTTCTTTTCAACACACTCAGCGTGACATCAGCTAGTGTGCGTTTGTTCGAAGTTATGTTTGTTTTTATCATCCTGATACATAGGATGATTTAGTTTATATATTTATTACTCTCAGTTTACTGTTTACATTTTTTAACAATTGTATTGAAAGATTTTATTATGGCTAATGGATGGGGAGGTGCTAGATGAGGGAGCAAGCATGTGTGGCTACAACCTTCTGAAAAGCAAAATTGAATGTCCTCCACAGTTCAACAACTGAGATCTCCCTCTTCAGTCTCTCTAATGAACACTACTCCAGTGTCTCAAGAAACACAAATTCAGTGGTCAGAGTTAATACTGGTCATCTCTCTAACAATGACTGTGGCTTTAACGACTTATGCATTATTTCTGAAAGCCTTTGTCAGTATATCTACTTTTTACTATGGGTTCTGAAATACTGCTGCAACATAATATAATAGCTCAAAACACTATGTCCTTGCGGTGGTTAATCCATTTTCTTAAAACTAATTTGTTTACAATAATATAAATACTAAATATTATGCAGCGTCCCCACATTTCTTGTCTTCTAGTCTTTGACAACTGTTTTATAGGTCCCTTCAGTTTTCTTATGTTGACAATGTATTCAAATCCTTGATTTTATGCATTTGGAATCCCCCCCCCCCTGCTGTTTATGCTGCCGCTATTGTGCTATCAGCCCTACATGATATAGTGATCCAATCATATTTTTTCTAACTAATATCAAACATGATGTAGGGATCCAATTATGTTTTTTGATATGCAAACTTAACGGTGTTCTGTGCAATTTACTAAATCGTGCTACGTTGGGCTGAGTGAGTATTTCTATTGTAATTTCCCATATCAAGAAATCATAGGACGTCGTTTGAGAACACGAGAAAGAAATGGGGAACAAAAGGGAGAGAAAATCTTTCTCCATCAATGAGAAAGTTCACATTCTGGTTCCTTTATTGTCACACATGTTGCATTGTTGTGGGTATTGTGTATCGGTGTATCAACATTTTAAAACTATTGTGAAGAACATGGTATCAATAGTATCTAGTGCTTCTGAACATGGGCAATGTTCGAAGATGGGGAAAATATGCTTCTTATTTGAAGTACGATGAACCTGAGGAGTTAGTTAAAACGTGGTTTGAATCCGCAAGAGCATCCATTTTCCCGGTGAATGGAATACTCTTAAGGGAGAATGCAATGAAAGGTAAACTAAGCTCGGTGTAGACTTTTCTGCTTCTAATGGATGGATAGACAGATTCCGGAAATGCTATAACGTAAACTATGAAACTGTGTGCCGTGAATCTTCTTCTGTTGACAGTGAGCGAGTTGAAGAATGGAAAAATGGTAAACTGCTTGCACTGCTAAAAAACTTTGACCCCCAAAACATTTTTAATATTATTGAAAGTGGCCTGTTCTCTTATGTCGTACTTAGAAGAACATTAAGGTTTAATGGAGGCTCTCTCTCTGCACCCACCTCTGCCCTTGCCCCTGCTGCCTTGGGGGCACTGCTTCCGCCCCTGCCTTCATCCCTGACCTTGCCTCCACTCACTTCCATTCCACTTCCACCCCTGTCCTCAACCTGATCTCCACCATTGCCTCTGCTCTTATTTTTGACTTTTCCCTGTCCTCCATCCCCATTCTTTTCCTTGCCTTCGCTTCCACTGTTGCTTCTGTCCCCAGTCTCACTTGCTTCCTCTTTCTTTCTTCCGGCCCTGCCTCATCTATATTCTTTATCCTCACCCTCACCACTGTGATGATATGAACCAAAATGCCTTTCTTTTTTGTGATCCATAACTTACAATTGTTAACGCATTATCAGTGCTGTGGTTGCTTACCATCAGGATTTAAATAAAGAGCTGACAGGAATGCAACACCTGAAAAATTGGGAATACTAAAAGTTAAATGCTCAAAACTTCAGGAGACCGTATCTTGTTCATTTGCCAGTCTCTCCTTTACAGCAATGAATTATGCACTTTTATCTTATGTAATTGCATATGTTATTCAAATGGTACCTATTTTGCGTATTTGTGTACATTTTACATCATGAGATAGTAACTTGCATTGTTTCAATCAGAACTTGAGGCTACTCAAATGTAACTGTAATTGTCTCTCTACATTCAACTAGAAAATTCTGGTTTTAAAAAATTTATTTATTTACAAAATACATTAACAGGCTGGATAAACCTGATTATGTATTTGATAAAACAGAAATGTATGGGAAGGAAATATAAAATTACTGATTTTCTATATTTGAGAAATATGATTCCTTAATTGAATAACGTGTGAAAATACCAATGTCAGTCATACCGTACATTTTGAGTTTTCCATATTTCATGAGGCGTCAAGTAATTCTCTTCCCATTCAATGTTACAGGATTCCATTTTCTTTTCAGATGGTACGATAAGAACCTGTTGTCTTTATTCTCCATTGATTTACTAGTGTTTACTAAATATTAAGTGTGTAATATTAAGTTAAAACTATTAGTGTGACTTATTGGTGTTTCTCATTGACCTCTTCATGTATTAAAGTAATGTGTGTTGCAACAATGTTCTTTAGGCTGGAATCATGACAAGTCTGAATGCACGCGTTAGTATTCTGGCGGCTGCTAATCCTGCATATGGACGTTATAATCCTAAGCGAACAGTGGAACAGAATATTCAATTGCCTGCAGCCTTGCTATCTCGTTTTGACTTGTTGTGGCTGATTCAAGATCGTCCTGACAGAGACAATGATTTGAGGTAATAGAAAATTGTTCTTTGTTCTTGAAGTTCCATGTAGAACAATTATGGACAATTCTTCCTGGTTTCAGCATTGTTCTATTCTTAGTCAGTGGTAATTCTACTATGAATAAACTTTGGTTAATGTTGATTCATATCAATAGCTAGGAAAGGTAGAAAATCTCCTGGTCTTGCCCCTCAGTGGTAAGGAAAGCTTATGTACTCCCAATTTCTATTCCATCAATTCCATGAAACTTCCCTTCAAGTGTACGTAATTTTCTTGTGCAAGTGTACATTGATGAGTTGTTCTCTCCCAACATTTTAGGTTTCCCAAGAACAAGTTGCCTAAATTTTCCCAAATATGTATATGTATATATGTGTATATGGATATATGTATTATATATTTATATATGTATTAAATGGATCATTAAAAAAAGTAACTGAAAGTTAATTTTCAATTAGCACTTTTGTGAATTCTTTTTGCAGGCTTGCACAGCATATTGCTTATGTGCACCAACATAACAAGAACCCACCTATGACCTTCCAAGCTTTAGACATGAAATTGATGCGGCGTTACATTGCCCTTTGCAAGAAAAATGAGCCCACTATTCCTGCTGATCTTTCAGATTTCATTGTTTGTAAGTGACTGAACAATTTATTAAAATCATAAGTGTATTCTGAGTAATGACAAAATAATTATCAAGATTTAGTGTGTGTGTGGATTATTTGTGTGCAGGACCTTCTTGTGGACACAAAGCACACAAGGGATGGACTGGGTGATTCATGAATATTGGCTGTAGTTAGATATTCGAAATATTGTAAATTTTTGTTCCTGTCTTGGTAACTTTGGATGACATGCACAGATTGTGTGACATAAATCATCACAGGTTCTGTGGATAATGATTTCCCAGAAAAGTACTTCCATATTTAAATGGGACTAGTTCGCTTATTTACACATCGGTGTCATAGTTGTACCAACATTACAATAAAAGGCAATGCCAAAAATGAGTTTCCATGATTTTGGTTGTGCTGTAGTAAACTATCTATTAGCTAAAATAAGAAAGAAAAAAAAGAGGTGCATGGGGAAAGAAAGAAAAAAAAACAAAAGACAGTGTTCTCGAAAATAAATAATACTGTTTGTAAAATAAAGGTAACACAGTAAACAAAATTACTTGCCATGTGTTACAATCTAGAGCAAATACATAAGGCTTTTTATGTTTTATTCTGGTAATACTTTGATTCTAAAAGATTTTGTTCAGGAATTAAAAATATTGTTAACAGGGTATTCATTTTGATTTAAAACAGAATTCAGATTTGTGATAAACCTGAAAAATCTTAGAAATTTGAATGTTAATCAAAACTTTTTGTCAATAACTGTATATAATCACAAGAACATACATGCTGAAATTTCATGGTATAGTAATAGGGAAGGGAAATTGACCAGGGGTGATAGAAGTGATATTATGCAGTTAGTTTCTAATTTTCTAGACCACAGAATTGTGTATAGGAAATTTTTATCAATTCTTTCTTTCATTTTATTTATTTCCCTGGTCAATTTCCCTTCCCTCTTACACTACCATGAAATTTCAGCAGTATGTTCTTGTGATTTTCTGTCTTTATTTAGAGGATTCTTTTTCAATCATGGAAAATATTGTAAATCTTGACATCTATAATACTAATACAACTGAAGGTTTTATTGTAATGCTTTCAAAATCACTTATTGTGTTATATTTAAAAATTCATCTACATTTTGTTACAGCTGCATATGTAGAACTGCGTAAAGAAGCTCGCAATAACAAAGATATGACTTTCACGTCAGCCCGAAATTTGCTGGCCATTCTCCGGCTCTCTACTGCTTTGGTAAGTTATATACAATATAATAGTGTAGTTTCATGAGGTTTTTCTGAGAAAGCCAGGTAACTAATAATTAAAAGGCTTTTCTGTTTGGCTATAAAATAGGGTTGCTGAAAGGCAGGAAACGTCAAAGGAATGTTAAGGCACTTATAAATGAAATAAAAATTAAATTGTGCTGAAATTGTTTATAAAATTTTTAATTTTCGCCATTAGTTACTTAATTTCGACAAATTATTATTATTTATTTATTTGTAGTTCACCATTTTACTGTTCAAATTGTATCAAGTCTGAAATTCCATGCCATTTTCTCTTTCTCGATGTGATTACATTTATAAATCCTACTCAAATTGTTGAATATATCTGGTCTCAGTCAAATGAACGAAAATAAAATAATTGTTGTTAGTTATTGTACTTTGATTACAAATGCCTAATCATGATTATGCTATAGAAAAATAAACTAGAAAATTAGCCTTGGAAATCGAAAGTTCTGCAGTGAAAAATCTGTCAAAATCAGAAAAATTGGAAATCCATTTATGTTAGACTGAAAAAGTGGTTATTGGCTTGAATCAAAATATTTATTCAGTGTTTGAGTAATGAATGTTATTTGCAGGCTCGACTGCGGCTGTCCAATATTGTTGACAAGGAAGATGTGTTGGAAGCCATTCGTCTGATGGAAATGTCTAAGGCATCTTTGCATCATAGTGAAGAAAGAGGTGCCCGGTAAGTGAATTTAGAGACAATTCGTGGGCATTATTTATATACTTTGTACTATGGTGGTCTTAATTTTGGCAATGTTTGGTATTATTTGTAAATATTTAAAAAGTGATCCTAAACTAAAATTAAAACAAGCATTTTGAGAATCTAAATATAATGGACTTCAGTGCAGTCAATTTTAATGATTAAAAAGCTTTTTGCAGATGAAGGTTCTAGTTTTGTATTGGTTACTAATTATTTTTAAATTTTTTAGGCCACAAAGTGCATTGGACAAGATTTTTGCACTAATCCGTGAATTAGCTGGTGATTCGAAGACTGTGAAATTGGCTGATGTGATGGACCGGTGCACAAATAAGGGTTTCAAACCAGACCAGGTTGAAGAGTGTATTGAAGAGTATGAAGAACTGAATGTGTGGCAGATAAACCAAGCACGCACAAAGTTGACTTTCATCAATTAATTACATCTTCATTAATGGTCTTTGCTTCATTTTCATAATCTGCCCATGTCATGTGGACAGTTTTTGCATTATTTAATTGCTGTGTAAATGAAGGTGCAACCAATGGGAAACAATGGTTTCCTTCAATTGATAAAAGACCATTAGGCAGAGGCTTTTAAAAAGTTTACTAACATGCATTTATACTGCATTATTGTTAGGTATTAGCTTCATGATGAAGTTGGACTGTCATTTTTTAGTAGCATTATTACATTTGCTTTATTTTGTATTGTAAAACAATCCATTTTATTATGAAAAAAACAACTGTAAAATGCCACCTTATTGTACACCAATTGTAATTTTTGATAACATAAATGTATTTAATGTTGAGACATTTAGAAGTTAAAAAAGTGAAAACTTGAAAACAAAAAAAATTATACATCTGAGGTGCATTAAGAGATTATTATGAATTTCCATGTAATATTCGTTCAGATTATTATTTTGTGTAAAATTTTTCAAAAATGTTTTGAATTCTATGGTAAGATTTCAAACAACTTTCTTTAAAAGTGAACAGACGAATCTCTTGTAAGAAAAATGTATTTTTTGACAATTCTTTGTAAGTATTAGTTTTGAATATATATTGTTTTTTTAAAAAAATGCATTATTGAATTGCTTGCATCCCATCGATTTTATCTTGCAAGTGCAGTCTTCGCAGTGAAGTAATGCGTCGCTAGGTATGCTGCTCGCCACTAAGTTCCAGCTGCAGCTCAGAGATGGCGCGCGCGCGGGCTGGCGGTGCGCTGAGGCGCGCGCCGCGAGAGGCCAGGTCCGGCAGCGCGCCACGGTCAGGCGGCCGCTCAGTCGCTCGTGGCATCCGTGCGGGGCGTTTCAGTGGAGCGCGTAGTCGCGGCGCCGTGCGAGAACTTATTAATAGTCGTCTGAAACGAGACACGAGGACGGGCTCGTCGCGGGTGCTGGTTTTGATGTTCGGCGCTTGAGAGCTGGCGACAATGTTCGTGTCGGCCGTGTGGATGTGCGCAGTGGTGAGCGTGTGGTGTGCGGGCTTGGCGCCGGGCGGCGTGTTGACGAGCGCGGTGCCCCGCGCGTCCACCGTCGCCTCCGCCGTCGGTCCTGCCGTCGCCGCCACCGAAGTAACGAGCTGCGCCGCCGTCAAGCCCATCTTCGAGACGAAGAACCTGTCTGTGTTCATTCCGGACACGCCGGTCGACGGTGAGTGTTCTTGGCGCGCGAGGCTCCGCGCCGTCGCTGCGACCACCACGTGAGCGCCGACCTTTAATCGGGTCACGGCTGCCCGCAGGCGACAGGCAGCGCGGGGGCGGGGATGTAAAATCGCGCGCGGGATCCCCTCCCCGTGGGCTACCTCCGTTTTCAGGCGCCGCGTGCGCTGTCAACGCGTCGGCACCCGCCGCCGTCATCGCCCCGCGTCAGCTGTGCGTGCCCTCACGCGCTCGCGCGTGCGTGCGTCTGCCATCGGCGGGAAGGTGGTGATAAGGACTCGGTTACGTCACGGGTCGAACTCGAACCCGCGTCTTTTTGGTCGTGCGCTGTTGGCAAGATTGCATCGTGCCGACGTCTGCCGCGGGTCAACGCTCCGCGGGCGCGCGGCCCGCTCCTTCGTTCTTACGCCCTCCCGTTCGCCGGGCCGCGCGCCGCCTGTCGTCGCGTTTTATTTCTGGTTATGTGTGTGTTTTGCGGTGGATTGCGGCGCCTTCTCGCCACCTTTTTTCTCGCGCGGGACCTTGGCTATTATCGCGCTCCGCCACCGACCAGAGCAAATAAGAGCAAAGGTGCGCCCAGAAAAAACCGAAGCGATCCTGCCGCGAGGGGAAAATTATCTACACTTTCGAATTCAATTAAGGCGTTTTTCTCGGCGGGGCCGGTGACGCGGGCGGCGGTGTCGCCACCTCCACCGCACCGGCTCGCCTGCACCGCAGCGGCCGCTGAGTGCGTCTGCTATTTCGGCGGCCGGGGCATATTTTTAGTGCTGGCAGATCGCGCTGCGCCCTCGCACGCCCGCCGCGAACGCGCCCACCGCGTCTCGTCGCCCCCGGGCAGGTGCGGTGTGCAAATGCTCGCCGGCCGGCCGGCCGACGGGGTTGCTCCTTGACCTTCGACTGCCGCGGTGAGCGCTCGGTCCCAGCGCGCAGCGCAGGGCTGCTCCGGGAACTCACGTGGGTCCTTTGCTGCTGTGGTCAGGGACTTGCGTGGAGTGGGGCGCCCCCCTCCGACTGCCCGTGTCACTGCTTACCTTTGGTTTTGTACAAAGCCAATTACGAAACAAGGGTGGGAAGAAAATTATGCACGAAAATCACGAGTTAACAGGATTCGATACAATACAACAATTAAGTTACGTAATTCTTTCATATTTGTTGGTGGTGAAAGGGTGTTTGTTATAAGTTTGTCAGTGATAATGCAGTCATTTCCTTTTGGGAATTTTGTGAAACAAGCAATGTGAGATATATCAAGCGCTTCATTCAATATTCATATTCCTTCGGGTCTGTGATAACTTACCGTTGTTTAATTGAATTGCAATAATTTTTGCTTCATATTAAATGCCAGTTCACATTGAAAATGCATCCATTTTTTTCAGTTAACCTTTTTAAGGGTGATTTGTACGCTCATTTCAATGAATATGAAAGTTTTGTAAAGTTTTATCAATTTATAATAACGAAAATAATTCCCATTCACATCAGTATTCGCACTTCACTCATCTAAAGATTTAATTGAATGCAACACGTCTGTTTACAACTCCCCAGTCATTTGTCATTATGATATTTGTATTTTAATAAATCCACGTAGTTCTAGGTACTTAACTTTTAGTGTTATATGAATGTTCTAATCAATCTTCGCCGCTATCATTCATTTTGACATAGACCTTGATTTCTGAATCACAAATTTTCAATGCAAAATGAAATGCAGGAGCCGCTTTAAAATTGTATATTAAAAAAAAATTAGTTAATTTATTTGGTTATTTTTTTCGAACCCAACTTTTGTACGTATTGGAGAATTCAAAAAAATGAACAAATAAATGTTTATTCTAATTTGGAAAGCTTTTTCGCACGCATGCATCTCTTTAAAAAATGCAAATTACGAAGGCTGCGATTTTGAGAACAAGGTTTTCCATCGTAAATTTTAACCGAATCAAATGTTGAATTTCGAGCGGACTTCACTCCGTTAATAAAAATATCTTCTATGATCATCTATCATGGAGCGAAGGTTGCATAATTTGATTACACGTTTAATTGTATTTATTAACCAAAATTACAAACGAGATAATGATATAAAGATATAAAAGAGACCGACATGTTCCTAAGTGTATTTGAAAACTAAGGAACAATCTTCAATTAATCCTCTTCTAAGAAAAGGACATCAATTAAAGTGAAACACACATGAATTAAAATAGAAATGACACAGAAATTACACACAGTGGAGTATGGAGTTCTAAGGGCCGGTGTGGTAAATCAACACCAGAAACAACGAATGAAACTCTTCCGTATTGTATTTCATAGAATATAAAAGATCCTATGCTAAGAAAGAATTGTAATTCCGAGTTAGTTATTATGAAGCAGTGTTTTAAATAAATTAGTCCTTAGTAAATGAGATTTTCCTCGAGAGGAAACTCGGGTATAATGGTAGTTATTAATGAAACATGTTTAATATGAACATCACAATCGTGGAACTTTCACACTTTTGACTTCGATTATAGTGGCATTTATATTTGACTCTCTATTACGGCTACGTTACATCTGGTACTTATTATTTTATTGCAATAGCCAAATTTGTTTTGTTTTATATTAGCATTATTCTTTAGAAAACACTACTAATTTCCTGTTTATTACAAAATGTTTTTCTTTTATCTGCGAAGAAAAGTTTTGTGAAGACATTATGATATTTGTATTTTAATAAATCCACGTAGTTCTAGGTATTTATCTTTTAGTGTTATATCAATGTTCTAATCAATCTTCGCCACAAAGTAGATAAATATATAATGAATTACATACGTTGTAAAATCCTGTGGTATTCGTATTGCAGTAGAATGATAAATATTTTTCTTCTCGTATTACTGGAAAGATGTCTCTACAATAAAGTTCTAATCTTTAGTTTTCCTTTTATGTTAAATTTTTAATCTCTTGTTCATTGCAAATTCCTAATTTTTTAAAAGTGTTTCATCGTTTGTGATAGTTCTATATAAAGGTGACAGTACATTCTACCACACACACTTAACACTTGTGAAATGGGAATGAGAGTGCAGAGGAGTAATTCACTTACGATGTTATATTTCGTAGCATCAATTGCGACGGGAGTTGATACTTCTCGTATTAAATGTGTATACGTACTGAGTTTTAGTACCATGCGCTCGTATCAGGAATATTGGACATATCTGCTACCGGTCCATTTCAAACCACGACGCATGGCGTTGAATCGGGACGGAGGACAGGTGAGTTTTCTGGTGGGCCCGGGGCGAGGGACGAGTGGGTGTGTGTGTGTGCGCGCGCGGCGGCGGCGGCCCAGACATCCGTCAAGGGCGTCGCAAAGCGCAGTCGCCCGTCTGTGCGACCTTCGCCGCCGCGCAGGCTGCCGTCGCCGTCGCCACAACGGGCGCTCGCCCGCGCCCCGTGCGCAGCGGCCGGGAATCCGTGGGGAGGGGGAAGAGGTGGACGGGCGGGCAGGCGCGAGGTGCAGTGTGATGCTGCGCTTTTTGCGGGCCCTCCCCCTTCCTCCGTGCGGCAGCGGCGGCGCGGAGAGTGGTGGGGGCTGACGGGGGAGGAGGAGGGGAGGTGGCGAGACGCTTGTCCTAAACCGCAAACGGACTCGTCGGACGCACGCGCGTTGGAATGTAGCTCCGGACGGGGAGGTGGCGGGTGCAGCCTGTTTGGAAAATAAACAGCGGAGGGGGGAGAACTCTGCGAGGAACTAGCAAGCTATTGACATGGCAGTTTAGCGAAATGGATTGAATTAAATGTGATAATAATAATAATTATTATTACTACTATTGCAATAATTTTTTTTCGTGATTCATGTGGAACGTTACATCCGTTAGAAAGCATACACAAAAGCATGGCCCAAATTTTCTTTACAGCAAAGAGGCATCTGTTAAGGTTTAGATGCTAATATTCTGTTGCTTTCTTCTGTGCACGAAGGGCTAGTAATTAGATTCTGTAACATTATTAATGTCATATCTGAAATATAAGTTCCAAGCTGTAAAATGTAAATAATTGATGTAAAAAGCGTAATTGTATAGTTTTTTTTTATTATCTCTTATTGAACTTACTGAGGTCGTTGATAACTTTATCGTTGATGCGACTCAAAGTAAGTATATTCAAAAAATTGCTGAAAGCTATTCGTAATTCACATTTGAAGGAAATTCAACAAGAAACAATGATTATTTTTGTATGTTGCTAGTTGCTCGATACCACAAGAACATCCGAATATGAAACACCTTTTCCTACATTAAAAAATAAAATCACCAACGATAATTTTAATCAACAGTACAAGTATTCAATTATTGAAAGCAAAACGTGAGAAAAAGTGATTGCTATCTCGAAAAAATGTTATCGCGAGAGCAGTGATGAAATCAAAAATGTTCACAGCCGTACCAAAGAAAAAAAAATTGAAGCGGTAATCTCAAAACGAAAGTTATTTTCATAGTGATAATTCAACTTAAATTAGATACAACAAAGAAACATGAATGAAAAATATTACAAATACGTCAAACTATTTGTAAATACATATTAACACAGGAAAATCTATAAAAAGATAAAATAAAAGAGGCCCCCTTTCATTTCATGGATTTCTTTCTCGGAAGCGTTGCGTATAACTACGCACCTGGGGAACGCCGCTTGCAATGTTAACAACTTCCTGAGTGTGTGTTACTCGTGGGCCGTGATAGTATGGTTGAAATATCGCAAAGGTGATACAGGCCTCGTCTCGTCCCGAGCAAAATCTAGCTAAACGACGGGAGGGGAAGGGGCCAAGGATGAGGAAGGACAGTGGCTCATTTGTGAAGTAGCGCTTCGGCATTCGCCTAGTAATGATCGGGGAAATCACGGAAAACTACCAATCAGAGCAGCCGGCCGCTAAAATTCTCCTCCAGGTAGCTGGTGAATCCGATCCATCTATCTACAGTCCCTGGCCATTTTAATGTGACTGCAGTTTCTACATTTCGCCAATCTGTTCTTTCTTGGTAATATTTGCTACTGATATCTTACAAACGTAACTTTTGTGAGACAACGTTGTGAAAGGGTTTCAAGTGCTATTAATGCATTAATTTCTCTTTGAAGACGGGTTCTTTGGTTTTCTCGTCACAAAATAAACAAATTTAAGTGAAAATTAAGTTACACAAAAAGTTACTGAAAGTACAAAAAATTGAAATAAAAACGATAAAATTGAGGAAATTTAAAATAAAGCGATATATTCCAGATAAATGTGCCGACACAACTCTCACTTATTGCAAACAAAACCATTGTTCCACAAGAAAATCATGTAGGCTTTCACTCAGAAACGAAATAGGCTTCCCACAGGACCAACGCTGCCATAGGAAAAGAATTGTGGCACATACGAGTATTCACGAAAGAGATACCACTACAAAAAAAATACAAGTTTTACCTTTAAAATATCGACGGGAAAGCAAATAAAAACATTAAATTTAATAGGTAGTCAGAATAAAATGGCCCGGGACTGTAGTGTCGAAAATCCCGTCGAGTCGGGACTCGTACCCTAGGACGTCTCAATCAGAAACACTGCAGAGGTAACAGTTGTTGCTGTGAGCCATGTCAGTCGGAGCGTATTACTCGTAATGGAAGAGGCTCGTAACCCGCATGCCGGGCCCGCCATCAAGTATAGATGTCGGGAGCCGCGCCATCGCGCACTGCTCGTTGGGCCGCCATTATATGGAGATTGTGAATGGGAGCGTCGTGTTCCCCCATTAGAGGCTACCGCCGCTCCCTAATTCAATAGTTTCCAGACAGAAGTCGCCCCGCGTTAAGGTGAAAATCGGTGTTATCTCACTTAATTCCGGGAGAAAATGCCTCGATAATGCTCGCTATTCACGGGACGTGCTGCGGCTAAAATATCCTTGGACCGGCTTGTATGCCTGTTTTCTAAAGCCATTTGTTACCGGGACTTCGTGAAAGTCCTCCCACTCAGTGGATTAAGTGTCGATCAGTGTTTGGAGAGCGTCTTTTAATCCTGTGCATTGTGCGGGGTTCTTTGGTAGAGTTGGCGGGTCTATAGAGGTCGAAGATGGCGACTTTGACTTTGGATAAAGCATTCCTTTGCTTCAAGTCGAAATGTAATGATATTATATTATGTGCAACATTATGATAGATGTTCGTAGTTGTTGCTGTTTCACAACAGCAATTTACCAACTTATGATACCTGATACAAGAGGCGGCATTTTGTTCGAAAGTGATTTTCCTATGTGAGAACGGAATAAACTAACAATGATATTATTTAATTAAGTATTTAATTTATATAATTTAGAAACTTTATATAATATCGAAATAATACTATTACAAACAAAAGATGAATTGCGTAGTAGACGATTGATTTAGAGGTAGAAATGTTGGAGACGCTAAGAACCAAAAAAACTAAAATCGCAATACCACTCCCTGCAGACACTCTTTCAGACAATTTTGAGGGTGTTGGTAAATTGAAGTTGTTTAGAGAGTGAACAACGCTTTGAAAGTAATTGAAATGGTTGGTTTTGTCGATAATTACCTTCAATGGAAGAAAAATATAAAATTTGTGAACAAAAATTTAAAATTGGTTTCTTAGTATTTTCTATTCTCGAAATCAAGTGATTTTTATAGAGAAAATTAACATTCAACATAAGCACACACATCAATAAACTGGATACGAACTGAGAAATCGAGAAAACCCCTAAATTTTACACGGGTTTGATAGTCAGTAAATTAGAACTACGAACGGACTGATTATTTTTCATGTTCTTAATATATCTGAAAGCGCTTGAAATCGACCTCTAAAATCAAAGAATTGTTGAGAATTTAAAATGAAGCGACTGTATCGACTACCAACGAGCCGGCATTTATTTTCCCTCCCGAGCTGCTGATTAAATTCCACGCGAGGCCGGCGCTGTCGTCTAATAGAAAGCGATGCTGCGGGCGCGCGCCTGGCCGCCGCTTCCGTCCGTCGCCGTCAGCGCGGGCCGCCGGGGCGTTATGTCACCACCTGCTCTGGCTTCGGCTGGCTTTCACCGGCCGACGGCGCGACGCGCGCCCTCACCGCCTCGCGGGAGCCCTGGCGGCGGCGCCCGCGCCGCCCCGGCGCGGAGGCGCGTGCGATGTAGAGGTGACAGACCTCTTTGGCAGGTCGGGAAACAAATGATAATCGCGCAGGGCGATAATGCTGCAAGAGATGGCGATGGAACCATTTACAAATGGAGCTAAACGAACAAAATGAGTGAAAGGACATAACCTGCAGTTATGTTGCTAGCGGTAGCCAAGCAGTAGGTGTCAAAGCGGTCCCTTCTTATAGTAATCTCTCTTTACGAGGAGGATCTACTATTGTGCGTGGGCGTAACTTTGCTGCTAGCTGAGAGATGGGACATCGCTAAGAAGACATCGATGTTGGCAAACATCGTTACTCAAAATTAAAACATCGATATTTGAAATACATCGACCAAATCCATCTGTGTTTTAAAGCGGGAATAGTAACATCTTGCATTAAATTCCTGCCAAACAAAATTTAATTTGACAGTGGCGGCGTATATTAATTTACAATCAAAATGTAACTGAAATGCAAGTAAAAAAAAAAAAAAAATTCTCTGAATGTGACAAATACGAGGAAAACCGCAGGAAAAAACGGAATATTAGGATCATCTCGGGCAATGGATAATCTGCCCGATGAAGGTAGCGCAAACAAGGTTCGTGTGGTTCGAACACACATACAGACAGTGGTAACATCAGTTATAATTTCCTATTTTAACTTGATTGCACAAAATTGTGATTATGGGAATATGTCATCCATGAACAAAACATCGAAAACGCAAAAACATCGAGCACTAAACATCGATTTTCCAAAAACGTAGACTACAGTGTCTTCAAACATTGACCATAAATTAAAAGGATGTGTTTACTCTTTAACGTCAATGATGTGTAGAAAAGAAAAAGGGAACTTAAAAATTGGAGACTCTTTATGTATTGGTCGACGGATTTATAAATAGAGTATGCGTCTTTCGTGATCATTAACGAATTCCCGAAATGAAAATATTGAAATAACACCAATATTTATAACCGTTGAAACATCTTAAATTTTGTTTATGGACATTACTTGGCTTCAGCATCATATTTTCTTACCATTAAAATTGCCTACGTTCTAAATCTTCATTATCAATAGTAATTACTAAGTTTCCATTGAGATTCAAAAGGTCTGCGATAAAGTTGTTCGTGCGAGAACCGTATCACATGCCCGCTCGTTCTGCTCACATGCCAGCTGTCATGATCACGGGCGGGCTCGATGCTCAACTGTCCGCCGGAAGTCGCTCGCCGCCCGCATCCGCGTTCACTTCCGGACCTACGAGCACCTGCTGGCAAACCCCAAATGCTGACGGGCGCGGGTATCGCGTGCGCACAATGGACACAATTCAACAAAGTTGCAACCTCCGCAAATACCGCCGCTGCAATCCGCCACCTCTGTCTGCCCCTGCCATAGTTGCTGCACGTCTGTGTTTTCACAGTGAATTTGAGCAACTAATCACCTTTTTACTCTGACCCCACACGTTACTTCCTTTTTCATTACTTCGGCATTCACTTTTGTTACTACATAGTTATTCAACTTCTCTCCGTTACCGAAAATGTAATAACACGAAGCAGTGTCTCTGTTATCCTCTTTACTCTTCCTCCTCGTCTTCCACTATCCGAATTTCAAAGCCCCCGGTGACACACACGAGGATGACACAGGGGATATATGATTCTCGATTTAGCATAACTCGTTATTTTAATTTAATTTCAATTTTAGGCAATGTTAAGTAAAACGTAAGTAAACATTAAGATCGAAAAAATTTCAAAAAGAATTTTCTGCTGGCTTTTAGCCTACAAAGATTCACTTGGCAGGTGAAGATTGCTTCTTGTGTACTTCTGTAAAAATAACAATAATCATAATAAGTTGAAAATAAAGAACAATTTAGAAAAATAATTGATATGAACAGCCCAAATTCTCTTAAAAATCTAAATCCAAAAAAAGGAGGCGAAAATGTCAGAGAGGAAAATGGCAACATCCGAAAGAATGAAGAAATATTAGAAGACACGTAAAGATAGAAAAACACAAAAGTAGTTGATTTGTCGAACTCCAAAATGGGTGATCCGTAATAATAATAATGATAATGATAATAATAATAATAATAATAATAATAATAATAATAATAATAATAATAATAATAATGATGATGATATGATAATTTATTATTATACCATTGCAGTCGTTGCTGCAAAGTGTACCCACGGACTCATTTCGCCGTCATTGTATTGTCACATGTTGGCATCAATAACCGATTGTGATGTCGCCTATCCTGATCGTGTTCTCATTCCACCCCGCCCCGCCCCTCTCAGCTCCACGCGTCTCTCGGAAACGGACACCGATAATCGCGCGCGGGGGCGGTTATGCAATTTGGCGCGCAAACGAGCGATAGATGGGGTGGGGTGGGGCGCGCAGCGGAAGAGAGGGCCTGCGGTCGATGGCGGTTGAGGTGATTCATTAATCAGCGAGGGCTCACGGCGTCTTAGGGATAATTGCCCCTCCCGCCCTTAAATTAAATTTGAGAGCACGCGCGGCGGCGCGCCGCCGTCGCGCGCGAGCGAGGCCTTCAGCCCTGGCCTCCCGGGGATTCTTCTCGCACTTGGGGCGGATCGCGGATCCTTATTCCTGCGCAAAATCCGCCGGTCGCTCGTCGCTTTTCGCCGCGGCCTCCGAAACGGTAGCTGAAGCCCCAGGGGGAAGCCGCCGGCTGAGACGGCTCGGCGAAGCGGCAGTTGCCGCTGCAGCGTCTCTGACCCGGGTGGTCCTGGGTGTGACTCCCGTCGGCGGGGGGTTTTCGACTCTGGTTTGACAGCTAGGCCTAATCCGCCGCTGCTTGGAGGAGGATTATCGCTCTGATGGATAGTTTTCCGTAGTTTCTCCGTTCACTAACAGACGAAACCCGGATCAGTACCCTAACAATGGCGCGTGGTCTTTCCTTTCTCTTCCTTGTTCTATCTTCTCCCCTTACGCACACGCGCGCGCGTGCACGCAAGTCAGTACCTCGCATATGAGGAGACCACTCGGGACCTGTCCCGGCAGCGGCAGTGCCCCGTCGGAGGTGATACCCGGAGAGGGACCGAAAGCAGAGGAGAAGGCCGATGTCGGCGGTCCTCGTGCATCAGCGGGGGCGAAACATCGCCACCTCCCGGAATATAACATGCACTACACTTACTGGACTAATGACTCCATTACATAAAGGGTCCGGACACAAAAATATGATCAATGAATTCACCTATTTCCTTTTCCGTTTTCCATGCATTAAATGCGCAATATCATATCCGGAGGCAATGCAACTGCCGCATTGAGCTACACTTGCAAGCCATGGGATCAGAGTACTCGACAAAGACGTTGGAGTGAATGTATGAAATCAAGAAAGAAAATCTTAATCATCTTTACAGCGTTCCATTTAGGAAGAAAATGTATCCGCACCAATTAAATGCGAACTCGCCGTACTCATTGAGAAATGTAATAAATCAGAAATTTTCGCTAGAAACGATATTGTAAAAGTTCGTTAATGTCAAAATTTGCGAAATATAGTTTGTTCTTGGAATGCATCTTACAAACGATTAAAAATTGCGAAGTGAGCATTTGTATGCGCCGCGCGTGAAAGAAAAGCCAGAAGGTGTGTGGTGCCAGTCTTATCGTGTAATGCAATGGATGGTGGGAAGGATTCTGGGCACATGCATGTCTTTACCACGCTCGTCCCAGTCGGATGAGCCGCCTGCAGTCAGACGTGTCGCGATGCGCCTGGGCGAACACTTGCAAATGCAAAGGCGACCTTGACGCATGATGTGGCGCTTCTAGTTGCGTGTAATGCGTGCTGTCTTCACAATTCGGGGACACCGTGTTTTTTGCTGAGAGTAAAAAAAAAAAAAACCTGTTGCCTTTTTTTAGTAGTAATAAGAATGATTGTAGTCATGGACAACCTTTTAACACAAAACACGATATGTTGTAATGCAAATAGAAACACGTTCTTTGTGCATGGAAATATTTGTAAATTAATCTAACTTATCTGTGGCAGAAAGGGTTAAAAGTCATCTTGTTTGTGGTACTGTACATTATTCTGTTCATAATCTTGTGGTTGCGAAAATTCGGATGCTGCATTCTTGCCCATACTCGATGCTGTATTATTGATCTTGTTAGAAATTGTCATTAAATTGCTCTTAATGTTTTGAGTATTAGTTTGAATAATAATTAAAGTGATGAAATACGTAATTTTAGTCAGCCCAAACAGACAATCTAAGTAATTGTGATCAAAGGATTAGAAATGCGACAATTGAATTTCAAAGTAGAACATACATGTAAAATGAAACAACACCGTCGATTCGAGACACGATAATTCACATGGAAGAATGTGAACTTAAATGTTTTAGAGCAGAGCCATTAATAAATATATCATCACTTCAAACCCAGAGCTACAGAGCAGTTAGAAAATGTCTGTTTCCACGTCCCTATGAATTTTTATTTAAACCTATTGTTCGCCATGTGTACGTCGTCGCCCATGCGTGCTGAACGTGAAATAAATATTTTGTTCAACTTCTGTGCGGTGGCGTGGCCTTGGCCAAGGCTTGCTCTCTCGGAGACGGTCAAAGCATCCCGAGCGTCAAAGGATCTCGAGGCTGTTTCACGTTTTTCGTGCTTAACGCTGTTTATGGTGGACTGGTGATGCCACAGTTATTTATAAGCCGGAGCTTTCAGAAATGCGGTTTGAACATATGCATGTAATGTGCGTCTTAGATCTTAAATTTCTTTGCAATGTTATTGAGCAGATGATTTTTTTCCTTGTTTCATGAAATTTAGAATTTTTAAATTTAAAATAAAGTGAATTCGAAAAACTATAATTTTCTGAAATATTAATATAAAGTTTCTTAACATGTCACAGCTCTCGTAAAACCTCTCGTAGCAAATAGATTAAGTTTTGGGGCTACATCTTTGGTATTTCAAGATAACGTGAATTTAATATCGACTACAGTTATTGACAAATATCTATAGTTCAGATGAATTTCCGCGTACCTAGTGTGTGCTTTTTCAAAAAGAAAGATTTTGCATTTGTGAGAAAATAGAGAGTTGTCTATTAGAAATTAAAATTAAAGCGTCCAAGTCATCAGTGATATTTGCAAGAAATGTGTTTAAATAAACAATATAGATTTTAATTTGAAAAAATAAGAACATTTTGGTAATGTGTTGCAATTCACATCTGATAAGAAGTTTGCACAAGCATTATAAAAATCGTAAATCTTGTTTTCACGTTCGGGTAAAAATGTAGTTATCTTTTGGATAGTTCGAATAATTCTTTACAAGAAACGTCCAAGTCAATTACTTATGGTTACTTCACGAAATTTCTTCTCGAGTGGAAGTCTGGTTGAGTAATGGAGATGAACGTGACAAATTACTTTTGAAAAGAAATGAAAATCGAATTATCTGTTAGAAATTTGTGCCGGAGCGATATGTGTCTTAGACAAAGTGTCTACTGGCTTCATCGAGGGTTACTTCTCCCACACACCAAGCCTTCAGAGTTCCGCCCAGTTTATTTTCCTACTCCGAGTCTTTCTTCGAGAACTACTGCTTTGCACATAAACGCTGCTGTTTGTGTGACTATCTCGAGTTGGCTCGCGGGCGCAAACAGACGTCCGACTCAGAGAGGCGCGAACTTGTAAGCTTCCTGAGGATGCGTTCTGAGTTGGTATTGTTTTTCGAAGTTAACGGCGTTAAAACGACTTACACGGATGTTGCGACAAGACAAGAACGTTGAGAGGCCGGAAACGCGAGTCGATTCGCTCGTATTTCGCGCGCCAGCCAGCCGCAAACCAACGCGTTGTTGACACGTAATCGCGTTGTAATCTTTTGATATTCCCTACGTTCCTTATACTCCGATTAAATTAGTATGTTAATCCAACAGTAATCCTTTAAACCCGTCAATCGACTTCACATTTATCTATGTACTCTGATGCAAGTTCAGTGAAAATAGTCGTGCTCCAAACAGTTAATGGCCAGCATTACCGGAATGTGACGTATTATATTCTTTGATAAGTTTATTGAATATACAACGTGATCGGTATATTTCTGAATGTCAACAGAATTCAGGGAAACCCTATGCGAAACGTATCAGATTTTTTTTCGTGTTTCTACACTTGGGATTTTATTTATTTTGTTGTGATTTAAGGGCGCTTCAATTTCCGGGACTGTTGCCATCTGCGGATGGAGGGGAAGGAAATGGGATTCTAAAATCGCGCATTCTGCAACCTGTTGTATACGGCGCTGCTCCGTCAAATGCCAGGAATGGATAAGAAGAAAACACGAAAATCACAGACCAGATCGGTTGGTTGAAAACCGCATCAATTGGTTGAAAATAAATTAAGTTTTCTTGGAAGCGACTAACATCATTCAATCATTCAATCAATCGATCAATCAATATCTCTTCGAATTAACTTGATCCGAGACGGAGAGAGCGAATTTCAATTTTAGGAAACATTACTTCATTTAAAATAAGTTTAGTTAATTTGGAAGAGTCTAATATACCAATAAAAAATTAAAATTATCTATTTTTAAAACTTCATTTTTGTCACAAAATTTAAATGCATTTAGTTTCACAGAATACGAAATATATTTTAATACTTGTTTTAGAGAAAAGTAGACTGCTTTTAAATAAACGCTGTATATTACTTTCTTTACATTAATATTTTCCGATAATTGGGCAAAAGAATTGCGAAAATGTTTGAAAATAAGATTCTCTCTATTGATCTCTTTGTAATTTTGAATCGGTCAGTGTAATATCACTTGATTCATCCACAACTTAAGCAGTTGCCTACAAATATGGATTACATATAAACTTTCTACATTTAACATTTTGTACATTTGAAAACTTCTAATTTCCTTAGTTACTAATACGAGTATATAAATAAAACTGTTTAATGGCATTTTAAAATCGCGTCCCTTGCCACTTTTTAAACATTCTTACGAAATAGATTTACTCGCAATATTTTGCTTGTAATTTCAGACATTTTCTCTGTGTTTCTATGAATTGTTTATGATTTTATGTAATGAAATAGGCAAAAACATATTTACCAGCAGAGTTGTAGAATTGTTTAAATATATAAAAGGTTATATTGCATTCAATCGTCGATTTAATTGCAATCGAGTAACCATTTGCTTTGTGGTGTAGAAATGAAAAAAAATGAGTTTGCACATGTGTTGTTAATGCCCCTCTGTATGTGAACCGAGTTAAAATGTCATATTTTGTTACAGTTCACTTTCATTTAATTTGCTCTCTGTTCACTACCAGAATTATCTCAGTAATTTCACAAAAAATATAAAAAAATCATAACTCATAAAGAGTTTGGGAAATAATGAATTAGAAACGAGAAACTATCAGAAAGATAATTGAAAGCATAATAATAATAATAATAATAATAATATATTATATTATTATTATTAAACAAAGAAGTAGACATGCTCTTATAATATAAGAAACAAAACACTCGCGCGCGCGCGCACACACGCGCGCACACTCACACACACACACACACACTTCTCGTGTCAAAAACATTCACTACAATTTCCTGATTAAGGACCTTAGCAGTTGAGCCTTAAACGTAAAGGAGGTGATAAACTAAAAAGCTGAGGAAACACGAGAACTCCTTGAAATCCTAAAGCGATTCGGCTCTTAGAACCACATTCCAACATTGTGTGACCGAAAATAAAACCCAGGTCCGAAATGTTAGCCACCAGCTACTAATCTTGTCACTCATGCCCAATCGCGTAATCAAATAAAAAAAATCCAGAATCGCTGCAGGTAGTAAGGAGATATGCGACGTCTAAGACGACTACGAATAAGGGAGGAAAAGACTAAGACTGGAGGAGATGCGACTAAATTAAGTAAGTTTATTTGGCCAAATGTTGTCGCTCCTAATTGCTGTGAATTGGTTTGCGGAAAATTATTGCGAGATGACCCGTGGTGTATAGTAAATGGAAAGAGAGGAAGTGGTAAAGCAGAAGGGGTGACAAAAATCGCGGAAACGTGTAGAAGTACGGCTGCTGGGAGTCAACTCCGTCAACAGCGAATTCCGTTTTGCAACCAGAAGTAGCATCCGGATCCTCGGAGGTGAAAGCTGAACGCGTTGGCCGCCTGGATGCAGGTTTGTGTCTCGAGCCACGTGGCACAAAGCAAAGACCGTGGCACAAAGAGTCTCTGCCGACGAGACTCATGGGAGCTGCGAAGCATATTACATCCTCATGACACCATAGAAATCGTTCACTTCACCGTGAGTGGTGAATGAGGAGATACTCATGCAATCAGGTGTTATCATTGATGAATATTGATTGTAAGGGAGACGCGATAGGCTTAAGAAATCAAAGAACACCGTACAACTCAGTCGCAATCCCTCTCCGCGGAACACAGAATCCAATATTACTGTGACGGGCTTGTAAGCGTCGATCGCCGCAAGTAAAAAGCCGGTCGGGCTGCGGCTGTTGAGGTGTGTCACGACGGTGGGGGGAGAAGAAGCCGCCTGAGCTGCCCCAGAATGCGCGGGGCGGAGCGCGG
>BOPP01000033.1:6016848-6033057 GCA_017312745.1 Gryllus bimaculatus | reverse complement strand
CCCGTTCCCACCCGCCTCCGGGCCCGCCCCTCCCGGCCGCCCCGCAGCACCCCGCTCCAGCCGTAACGGCGCCCCTTCCAACGCCCCCGCCTGCTGCCTGCATGCCACTCCGACCTCCTTGCCCCCTACCTTGCCCTCCTTGGTGCCCTTCCCGGTTCCCTCCTTGTCCATTTCCCACCCGCCACGCCCAACCCCGCCTGGCCTGTCCGTCCGCCCCGCTTTGGGCCCGCCCGGCCGATCGTGCAGCAGTCCTGTTCGGGTCGGCGCGACACCTCTTTCGCGGAGCGCCTGGGCTATCTTTTGGCGGTTGATTTGGCTCGATTTCTGCTTAGCGGAACGAAGGAGGAACGAGTCTCATCGCGGCTTTTTTCCGGCCACGGCGGAACCGTGCTGGTGTTGCGCGCTAATTGGCGGCGGCCTGCGCGTTGGATCGCTCGTTGCGATCTGAAACCACTTGAATGGGCCGCTCACACGCGTCCCGTTGCGATAAAAGTATGGCGCGGAAACGATGTGTTGGGTAATATATTATTAGTTCGGTTTTTTGGGTTGTGAAATACCGGGCTCTTTTATTGTTCGTTCGCCGCCTCGATTCGCCCGCCGGGCTGTCTTTTCGGTGCCCACCAACTATTTTTGGGAACTTCTGGTGTTTTTTCGCCAGGTAGGAGCCGGGACCCAATGCCTACACACCACCCACCCCGAACACCCTTCCTAGCTTCTCTCGTCCCATCGCACCCCGCTCCATCCTACGCCACTCCACTCCACTCTATCCCAACCACCCATCCTATCTCCGACCTACCATGCCCCCACTCCATCCTCCCCTTCCGCGCCCCACTTCACACCACCACACCCCAAACACCCTTCCCCGCTTCACTTCACCACAGCACACCCCATTCCACCGTACCCTACCCTACCCTACCCCTCCCCAAACATCTTTCCCCGCTCTTCCCCACCCTACCCAAGACACTTATTTCTGCACCATCCCACCACATCCATTCCACCACACTCCTTCCCGCTGCACCGCACGCCCCTTCTGCCCTCACTGAACCCTTCCCGCTCTACTCCGCCCCGTCCCGCGCACCGCGCCGTCCGTGCCAGCCCGCCACGAGCGCGATCCTGACCGGTGGTTATTAGTGGTGGCCAAGAGCCCCTTCCTCGCGAAGAGGAACGCTGCGGAGGTGGTGCTGGAGGCGGTAGTGATGGCGTTTGAAGCGAAAAATGAGGGTGATTAGGACGATTTTGATGGTGAATGAGATTACGTTAGGATGCTGGTACTAGTGGTGACCAGGAGCAAAGTGGCGATGGTAGGGCAGGTCTTTTTGCTGATTGTTGCTGAAAGAAGTTGGTAGCAATAGAAAGGCAAGTAAGGTGGGATGGTTGGTGAAATGTAAATATCATATTCGCGAAATAGTGGTAGAGGAAGAGATGAAGTTTTAATATGATGGCATATTTTATCGATCTATTCCTTTTTTGATCCTTTGTCTTTCGTTATATCTGATACAGTTTTCATGGGTCGATCGTAGTGATTCAATGATTTTGAATGCTAGAGTAATTGTGCAATGGGAGCCAGGGGAAGGAGGAAAGCTCAAAAATACCTGCCAGAGTGCTCTTTGTCGAACACAAATTTAACATGACTCGATGAGGGGTTCTAGGCCACGTACTCGGAAGATCGAAGGTAAACGCGGGTATCTCACCTGTATTCCGCGGGTCGCAAAGGAGTATGTGGTGCAAGTATACAGGTGCAAGTGTTGTTAGGACAATGGAATAATGAATTTGTGGCAAGGCTTGAAAATAAAAACGAGAACACTAGGATGAATATTCGGTGCAGAAATGCTGAGCGGGAACTAAATCCGATAATGGAGACAGGTGGGCCGGGTGACGTATAGCTTATTATATCAGGATGAGATGTACAAAAAATAAAGGGTAGTGAGAAGTGATCCCCTGCAGGGTGCAGTTGCGAGCCACAAAGCAAACTGGGGTAGTGGTGGCAGAACTGGGTGAGGCTGTTGTGGAAACGGATGTCACAGGCTAGCAGCTCGAGGGCAGCGAGCAACAGCCCTCCCAAAGTCGATGGAGAGATAAGGAGGCGGCAGCGCTGGCGGCGGTGCTCTCTCTAAAACCATGCGGATCGAGTTTCCGCCAAAGAGCTTTTCGTGTTTCCAATCAAATTTACGGCGGCGTTTTAGATGACACTCTAATCGTCTCTTCGCGCGAAGGCGGTAAAGTATAAAATTCGTGGATTTCGCGTCTTTGGATGGCGCGACAAGCTTCAGTTTGCTCTGTGGATTGTTATACAAACACAGATACGCAAGTGGTATAGAACGCGACATTGTCGGTATTGTGTACGTTCTTGAAGATAAAATTATTCAGAAATTGAAAAAAACATTTCTATTTTTTTAAGTAGACAGTTTTATTTTTCTTTTTTGTTTGTATACTTCATAGTTTTTCTACTAAAAACTAGATATATTAGTACAAAGAAAAATAGTTCATTCGACGATGTTGTTCATAAAAATAATTTTATTTAACTTGTGTATCTTCATTTAATAACCACACGTAATTATCAAATTATTCAAAGCTGTTGTTGATATTATTCTCCAAAAAATGTGTAGTATTGCAGTTTTTTGGCGTTTATGAATTCCAAATCGATGGCACATTTTGGGAAAATGACAAATTTTTCTTTCGCATTACGCCAAACATCGTTAGTAAAAATGGAACAATTTTTTCTCGTATGCCCTTAATTTAATTTTGTGGGACATAAAATAATTTTGACTTCACGAACTTTCTTGAAGACACTGTAAATTCTCGTACAAAGGGTGGCATGTATGAGCTGGAAGTCCTAGAAATCTTCTTACTGCAAACTAAGGACTTCTGAGAGAAGATGTTTCCTTTTGTGACCTCCAGAGTGTATAAAGCAACTTGCGAGCCGGTGCTCGGAAAGGACTCTACTGCTAGGAAAGGAAGTAGGTTACTTGGCGAGAGGAGCTCCGCTCTTCGTCCGCATTGGTGAGGGAGAGAGAGGGCGTCTGGGGGAAGAAGCAGGCTGCCCTCGCCGCCCTTTGCGCTTCCTCTGCACCGGTGCGTTGCTCCCCAAGCGCGGAGGGTCGGGGGGCGGGGCGTGGCCCTCCCTGCTTGCCATGTTATTAGCTCTGGCCCGATTCCACCTCGCTCCATCACTCCAGGACTCTCTTGCACTTGCAACGCCACTTGCCCCTCGCACGCGGCTCGCCCTTCTTGGCTTGCCCTCCCTGACCCACACACCTCCACACTCCCTCCCCTGCTCGCCCTCTGTTGTCTCGGCTCAGTCTTCGGCACATACCCAATTTATAATATGATAAAGTGAATTTTCGTTTATTGAGTAGCTAGTCTCAGACAGTAAGATCTGATTTTCGACCTGACCTCTACGACTGCCTTTCACCCTTTACCAGATCAGTAATATTTTCAACATAACGCCTGATTGCGTGTTAGATCCGCTTGCCTTCGGTGAATACTTTCGTTGATGTGCCGTCCTTAATGCGCAATTATACTCTTTCTACGATTGTTTCGCATCAGTCTTTCTCTTGGATATTTGGGTGAATCGCTATTTCGTCTGTATTCCTTATGCGAATATCGTACCTCAGGTCCCTCCCAGCTTTCTTGGGTTGGGCGTGCAGACGGTCGCCGTTCGCCAGCGTGCGCTGCAGCCCTCGGCCCGAGGCTACTTCCCTTTGTGCGCCCCGCCCCGCTACTCGGCTCCCATGCAGTTTGTGCGCCCGCCGCCCGCTTCAGCGCTCTTGTGTCTCCGCCGCGCGCGGTTCACAGCTCCGCTCCGCACCACTCCACTCCGCCCCGGGCGACGTCCGCTGCAGGCGCCCCACACCCGCTCCTCCCACGCCGCCCCTCTGTCGCTTGCCCTTGCTTGCCACCCTTGACAACCCGCTCCCCGCCCCCTCGCTCCCCGCCCCTGCTCCCCGCCGCCGTCGTCCGCCCTCGCTCCCGCACCCTCGCTCCCCGCACTCGCTCCGCCCTCGCTCCCCGCCCCTCGCTCCCCGCCCTCGCTTCTCCTCGCTCCCCCTCGCCTCGCTCTGCCGACCCCCCCTCGCTCCCCCCCTCCTTCCCGCCCCCGCTCAACGCCCCCTCGTTCCCGCCCCCTCCGCTCCCCCGCCCCCTGCCCCCGCCCCCTCCTCCCCGCCCCTCGCTCCCCGCCCCCTCGCCTCCCCGCCCTCGCTCTCCGCTCCCGCCCCCTGCTCCCCGCTCCCGCCCCTCGCTCTCGCTCCCGCCCTCGCTCCCGCTCCCGCCCCCTCGCTCCCGCTTCCCGCCACCCTCGCTCCCGCTCCCGCCCCTCGCTCCCGCTCCCGCCCCTCCTCGCCGCTCGCGCGCCCCCTTCGCTCCCGCAGCCCTCGCTCCCGCCCCTCGCTCCCGCCCCTCGCTCCCGCTCCCTGCCCCTCCGTCGCGCTCCGCCCCTCGCATCCGCTCCGCCCCCTCGCTCCCGCTCCCGCCGCCCCTCCCTCCCGCTTCCGCCCCCTCGCTCCCGCCCCTCGCCCGCGCCCTCCTCCCCTGCCCGCCCCCATCGCCCACCCCCTCGCCTCCGCCCCTCGCTCCCGCCCCCTCGCTCCCGCCCTTTGCCTCCCCGCTCTCGCTTCAGCGCCCCCTCGTCCTTACAGTTGTTCCCACCCTAAATGAAAACAGCCTTTAGCCACGCGCTCTCGGTCGAACTCGGAGTTGCATCCCCTCTCCTCCCCGCCCATCTCTCCACAACAGGACCTCTCCTCCGCTCCCGTGTGGCAACTTCTCGCGCTGCCTCTAAACTAACTTCCTGATTCTCCGCGCCCTGGTCCAGCGTCTCGTGCGCACCTCCTCGCCGTACCTTGCGGCTCGCAGGCTCGCTTCCCCCTTCGGATCCATACAATAATCTTGTTTCACTTGCATAGCTTTCCATCGCGCTGTTCTCTGCTCTGGCAATTGCGTGCTCCTATACTGGCGCAGCCTCAGTAAATTCCCGCCAGCAATGGACTCCCTTCAACAAACGCGCTAAAGTTCCCCCAAAACCTCACTCTCGCCATATCAAAATAATACGCACCACATTTCTCCATCTTCATTGCTTTTTCCCACTCCCCGGGTCCTCGCTTCTCTCCGCCCCACTTGTACTTCTTTTAATTGTAATTTTTTCTTCATGTCCTCTGTCTTTATTCTTCATTTTGCTTCTCTTTCTCTATCCCTTTTCCATTAATTCTATTTTTTTCCCTTCCTATTCAACATAAGTTTTTCTCCTTTTCTGATATCATCACCAAGCCATCTCCACTTCCTACTGCAACATCACGTAACAAGTAGAGTTCACACAGTTTATTGTAAAGGAGGTTGTGCTCCATCTGCACAGCGCTCGTGCAACAAACCTACGACCAAGCCACACGCGCTCCGCGCCACGTCGCTTCTAGTCGCCGCCCTGCTAAACCTTTGTCTCTCCCTCGCCTCCCTTTCACCATTCTCTGCTGCCACACCCGCAGGATCAGCTACGTCCCCTCGCCGTGGCCGCTCGCTTCCCCTCACTTCACCCCTCCCCCCGCCCTCGCATATCTCGAGGCGCCACGCCGCTCCGCCGTGCTGGCCGCCGTTCCTGCCCCCGCCAGCACAGTCTTCGCCGCTCCCCCTCCCCGCTCCACCCGCTGCCGCCGTTCCTCGCTGCCTTCCCCTACCGTCTCCGCCGCCTCCCCGCCCCCGCCGCCCGCTCTGCCGTCCGCTCCGAAACTACGCTCCGCGGCTTCGCGCGCGCTTTGTTTCTCACTGGGGACGTTTATTATTCAATTTTATTACGCCCGCATTGTGTGCGGGGCCGCTTGTAATAAATCAGGGGACTTTAGGGAATTAATGATGAAATTTCATCTACTTTTATTTTTGTCGGGGCGGCGGGTGGCGGGCGGCAGGTGCGGCGTGGGGGGGGGGCATGGTGGCTCTTTCGCGGCTGACAGCGCGTCCTGCCACGGACCCTGCCTTCCCTCCCTCTCTGGCGTCTCCGAGCAGTTAATTCTCTCCGTGAATGTAATGCACTGCCATCGTATTGTGCTCGTCCTGGGCGGCTTGCCTGTGCTGAGTATCTTTTCTCGGAGTTAAGTTTCTCTAGTTTAGTTTAGTTTGCTGCTGTGCGTTTCCATGAGTTTCACTACTCTTCACATGTTGCCTGTTGTTCCCAGATTCCCTTAACGCGACATTCCAGCAGTTTTCTTTAACGATTTCGTACACTAGATGCACATTCACCTTCCCCTAAACAATGTGTTCACCAGTATTTTAGTATAGCTTGCCCAAATCTCTCTCATGTCTTCATTCATACATTACTTGCTCAGCTTCCTTCTTGTTAACAGTTGAACCCTGTTTCTTTACCTTCCTCCCTCTTCCTTTCTTCCATCATTCTCCCCCTTCCTTTCTCTGTGAGTTGTGCGCCTCATCCTCCTCGTCTCTCTCTCTCTCTCTCTCTCTCTCTCTCTCTCTCTCTCTCTCTCTCTCTCTCCATTCGCGGGCACACAAACACACACGCACACATTACCGCACACACACAAAAGAGCGTGTCTTGTAATGCCTTTCCTCTTTTCTACTTTCGCCGTCATCTGATTTCCTCGGTTCACTAAGCGTCGCCCTTGCGCCCTGACAACGCTTCTTTGTTTGTCTGTCCCTTGATCCAGCCGGTTTGATTGTTGCCTCTCGAACAGCCGAAGCAAATAATTTCCAGTTTCCTTCTCCCTCCTACAGGAAGGGAGACAAATGGTTTTATTGAATTCGTGACTGTACAGTTAAATTTTATATGGGAGGTGGGAGGGCAATTCTGAACTCGTGCAACTATGTGGTAATATTGAGATGAAATACTTTACTTCGAAGTCATATTTTGGTACGACGTGGGTGTCTAATATCATAAAGGATTTTTTATTTTTCTAAAACAATGGGGAGGGGGGCAGTTGGAAGCAGGAAATATAGAAAGTAAAATATATTTTCTCTTCAATTATATTTTTCATTTTTTATAAAAACTTTTAACTACATAAAATATGACCTTGTTATTCAACTAAATCGAACTTTACTTCAAGGCATTCTATTTAAAATTAAAATTGTAACTATTTTTATTGATTTAATTGCCCAAACGTTTTTTACAATTTGAATAATACAAATTATTTTATAATAGTACCTCTTTTTATGATTGTTCAAGAACAAGGGGCCGTATATGTTCTCTTTAAGACTATTTTAAATACTTTTGGAGAATTTGTCCCCAGACAACAAGTTCTTGATAGTCTACTTCCAAGTCATGGCGCTAAATTTTAATATCTTTATCCTAAATGTCTGGGAGCGACCCCTAATTTTATATTAGAATTATATTTTTTTGCTAAAAATGTAAAAAATGCGAAGTTTTTCCCCATCGGTTGGTTCTTTGTTAAAATGTATTTCTGCAAGTGAAATGAATTCAAAAGTTCCAAATTATTCCCTAATTCACTGCCGTGGCATTGAATCCGTCGTCGCTCTCGCCAGCAATTTAACTGATCTCTATGTCGAACGTTCGCTCACCGTCTCCTCCGCCTTCACCGCCACAGCTTGACGTTGCAACGGCGCCGCAACGCGTCTCCGATTGAGGACTCTCAATCTTCAATCTGCCTCTTCCGAAAAAGTGCATGTCGAAACTCGCAAACCGCTGGCTTTTTTGAAGTGCACATTTATGTTGCGTGGCTGTTGGCCTGAATGCGAAGCACTGTGGCGGGAGCGGCCGCCGCATGCAAGCAGGCAGCTGTGCGCTGCGCTGCGCTGCTTCTTGTGGCAGGAAATAAGGCACTTTCTTCTTTTAAAGGCTTTTCCTTTTTGTATTGCTGCGTTATAAACCACCTTTTCCATCGGAAGAAATCGTTTATAAAATGACATCTTACGACACAGATTTTAACGTATTTGGCGTTTATTGCCCGAATAATTGCGTCATCACACATTCAGTCAATCGTGGCGAGAGAATTGTGGTGAGGTGATCACCTTTTTTTCGCACAAATGTAAAATACCCGTCACATCACAACAGTGTTATTTCCCAAACTTATTGTTGATTCTTTCATGAATATGCAATGCTTTTGTACAAAAAAACAACGTATGTATCTCTTGTAACTATATAATATTGCTTGCTTACATTCGTACAAATTTCAAAATTATATCCAAACATCGCTCGTTTTCTAAACTTGTATTCAATAAAGCTTAACATTATATACTAGTTGTAAAGTATAGCATTATTTAACTTACACTGTATAGTGATCTGCTTCTTTTGGCTGGAAATATGGTACTTTCTTCTTTTAAAGGCATCTTTAGACAACCACTAGTAAAAGCGGTTCTTTCGCGGTATGCGTAGCGTCTTGAAAGTTCAAGCACTAGTCTAAATGTAAGACGATACTCAAATGTATCACACAGGTGATAAAAGTGATTTTATTTTCCTTATAGGTTTACGCCACTCGGCCTCGTATCGCAACCTTTCCCACTCGCAAAATAAAATGACAGTCTCCCATTCGTATCATAAATATTACATAACTTATCCTATATGGAGTGCTGCGTCTTATGGCTGAATTTGTATAACTTTCTTCTTTTAAAGGTGTTTGTTCAACTTACACAATATAATTTTGAAATATGAATTTTTTTAAAGGTAAATCAGATCTAATGGGTCTAATTACCTACTAAAACTTCAGTACACTCTACAACTCTAACATATTCTTTAATTACAGCCGTAAACCTTTAAAATGCCTCAAACACGCGTTGCTACTCTCAAAATCAAAATTCACTTCTCTCTGTCTCTCTCTCCCTCTCCCTCTTTCTCTCACTCTCTCTCTCTCTATCTATCTATCTATCTCTCTCTTTCTCACTCACTCACTCTCCAAAAAGTCGTACAACATACAAACGATCCATGCAATCAACACATATACCATGAAACAGAATACACAAATAAATTATTAATACAAATTTTACTGTGTTAGTCGTAGGTTCGTAACTCATTTCATCAAGAAAATAACGGACTTTATACTCGGTGCTTCGGTTGCGTGAAGACTGGAAATAAGGCAAAAAAGTGCGCGAATTGTTTGTTTACCAGTGTTCGTAACAAGTTACGGTCTGCTCAGTGTGCCTCTGTGGTCGACCCGGCGTTTAATTCCCAAGACTTCACCTTTTCACTGAAATCGGCTTGTTTCCACTTGTGACGCCTGTGTGTGGAAGGTGCATTCTGCCAGCTGCGGAGCAACGCGAGCGGAAGTGACGCCGTATAATACCATGTCGCGGCGAAGCGCTCCAGAGATAATGGTTTTGGGGCGACGGCTGCGCGAACTCGGGGGGGGGGGCACGCCCCCCGCCCTATCGGCCTCCTCCACCTCTTTTGCCTCTGCCGACGCTAGCGCCGGCAAAAGTAGCTAAGGGCATGAACTGATGTCGGTCAGTAGGTCCTGGAGTTCCACTTCTGACAACGGCAGAATATTCGGCACAAGCTTGTCAGTTAGGTTTACTCCAGCCACTGTCTGAAGTAGTATTCTATAGCGGACAGATGCTCTGATCGGTAGTTTCCCGTGATTTATCTGATCAATGCCAGGCGAACGCTGAAGAAGTACGTTAACAAACTGGCAGTGGACAGCGCGTGCTCTTTCCTTCCTCTTCCTTGTCCTAATATCACTCCTTACTCACACACACACTTACTATACGCGCAAATTTTCTTGATATTCCGCAGCGGGGGAGCGGGAAGACGAGGGCTTAGGCTACGTCACGGCTTAAAAGGGCGTACCAACTGTTAACATGAACTTAACTCGTCAAAGCGTGACACGAGATATGCTACGAGTGTTTTAAAAGTACGAGCTGGTACAGCCAGAATTGTAAATTGGTACGTGCCATTCCGAGTCGAACCTAAGTATCCTAACGTGCCGTGCTATTCAGCGCTGGTGGAGGACAAGGGAGCTTGTCTATCAAGAAAACTTGCACGAGTAATTCATGCGCTACACTACCGCACTTGACGAGAGCTAAGGGCTTCTCTCAACTCGGGCGGAGCCCAGCTGGTGGGAGAATCCTGGTTGGGCGAAATCTCCGCAAGCGGTGTAGGTCGACCCCTGGAATCTCTTTGTTCGGGACGATCACCACCATCGCCCGCGATGAAAATGCACTACACTTTCGGGACGAATTACCTTGGCAGTTGACACACCCGAATCGCTAATCAATTAATAAAAATACGAGTGGTTCGCTCAAACCGCACCTGCTGCCAGGTTGCGTCCCCAGTAGACACATTCTTGGCGCAGTAGGTGATAGAGAAGTGCATTTTCTCAATTAATGACTTTCTCAATTATTGTACTTGGTGAGGCTTATGCCATCTGCCCTGTTCTTCGGCTTGATCACTCGGGCTAAGAAACTGGTGGTTAGAATTCAACAGAGTTTACTTTTAGGCGCGATGATCTTTTACTGGGACAGTCGGTTTTACTTCCCATCTGAATGAAAGCGTACGAAGGATTTGTTGCTCTTAAATGTCCGTGGCTTCGATCCTATTCGAACCTGAGTACATGGGTATAACAGTCCGATGTGCTGACAGTTACGCCACCGAAAACGCATTTTTTTTTAAATCCACAAAAATGTGTCCCAATTTCAGCTGCAATATTTTTCTGAACGCTCAATTCATATGTACGCTTTACTGTAACAAATACAGTCTAGCTTTTCAATCAAGCACATACTACACCTAATCACAGGGAAACGTCCCGGGAGATTCTACTGAGTCTGATTTGTTTGGTTGATACATGATGAAGGAATAGATGGAAATTAGTCCTGGAGTAATTAGAGTGGATGAGAATGATAGATCACGCACGAAATGACGAATGAAACACGTATGTTTCCTAAAAGCTTAGAGAACATCAATGAGAATTGTTTATCAAAGTTTTACGCAGAGTAATTTGGATCTGAATTCCCAACAGCACAAGGTATGGGGGAAGTTAATTTGCGTGTTTCGTTTGTCGGATGGCCTTCCATTATTTACGGTGGGCAATTGAAAATGTACAGTTTTGCGATAGTCAGAACTAAAGAGGCTGAAGGAATTCAAATTTCAAACGGGCAGCGTTAGCATATTCTGGGTCCAACCTATGCCGAACTTACTTCCAACTTACTTACGTCCAACTTGTCCGACTTACTTATTTACGTCCACCTCACGTTCAACTTGATACGTTCAAATTACAGATGGTTCAAGGTTCTAATCCTAACGATGGCAGGATTTTCGACTCTAGCTAGCTAGGTATTGTCGCTGTCTGGAGAATTCCAACACAGAATTCTAGCAACCCGCTGCTCTGATTGATAGTTTTTCAAGTTTGTTTTTTCAATCAACACCAGACGAATGCTCTTGCAGTTCTCTAATAAACGGGCTGGTAGGAGATACCCACTTGGGGTAAACCTTAACCGACGAGTAAGTAAGCCAACGCGTATCTAGGCGCCGGATGTCATCAGGTGGGGGGGGGGAGACCATAGCAATCTCCCGTTATAGAACATGCACTCCATTCACGGGACTGAGGTCCATAGCAGTTGACGCACCTTAGCAGAAATACGAAATCAGTCGACCAATCCAAATGGAGTGGTACGTTTTAGACCGGAAAATAGTTCGAAGACTGCTGTCGTTATTAGTGAGATTTTGCACAACATAGCCAGTCGACTTCAATATCGATCTGCGCATGAGCAGATGCTCGAAAGTGATGTGAAACTGAAACAGCTCGTTCGCAAAATATCGATTGCTATACTGCTTTGCCGTGTAAAAAGTGCCTACTGCGGCGCGTTGGCGGCGCAAGCTGCAGTACGGCGTGCGGGTCGCGGTCGCCTCTCCTGCCGCCGCCGCCGCCGCCGCTGCTGCCAGCTTTCGTCGCCCGTGGCTGCACGCGTGGCGCGGCGGCTGCGCTGAGCGGTGGCTGTGGCGATGGTTTTGGCATAGGCGGAGGAGGAGAATGCGCCTGGCGGTGGTGATGGCGGTGGTGATGGCGGTGGTAGTGGCGGTGGTGGTGGTGGCGGCTGATGTAGGCTGCGGTGAGGGGGTGGAGGGGGGGCGGCTTGGCGCAGAGCTTCCGCTTCGCTTGTTCTGCGCTGCGAGCAGGTGCGCCTGCGCGGGGACAGGTTGACACGGCAGTTTGCTTGAAAGGAAAAGTTCCGTTACATACAAATAGCAATGTATTGGAAGGTAGCTGAAAGGTTCTTGTCTATATTTTGAAAAGAAGTTCCGACTTTTGGCAGTTTTGCGAAAAGGATGTACCTGAAGAAGGAAAAGCTTCTCATGCAACCCTAATGTCCTAAAATTTCTTGATATAATACAAGATGGCCCCTTGTATCATCCTGGCAGCCCTAACATGTTCTTATCCCTTGTCCTTCGGAATTACAGCATTGACACTATTCGGAAATTGGAAACTAAAACGTTGGTGTCTTACAATTTGTTTTCTTTTTTCAGGTGAGTAAAGCCTGTTCTTTGGGTTCCTAAATTCTTCTCGGCAAATGGTGAGTTAGCATGCTAATAGTAGTATCACAACCACATTTTAAATCTATTCAAAATATTTTAACTTACATTAGTTTTCAAAATGTTCTGTTTCGAAATAATCATTAGTAACATTAATGTCTACGGATATAAATTCAAAACATTATTAACTGCATTATAAGACAGATATTTTCGTACTTACTTATTTACTACATAAATACACTCCCCATTATTTACAGGTTTTCTCATTTTGTTAGTATATAATAATTTTGGTAGAATGATCTATCATTAAATCCATGCAATTTTTATGAAGCTTGTTTCTTGTGTTATTTAGAACGTCGCTCGCGTTTAAAATTATGCACAGAATGTTGATTATTTTATTTTAGAATTGTCTTATCTCAGATAATTTAAATCTATTATGAATAACTTAATTTTTCAAATACGCCAACTCCATCAACCATCCACTCTTAATTTCAATGACTACTTGTTTCACAACAAAAGTATTCATGTTCTTCTTCGTTTCTATTTGTTTACGTATTGCTATTTATGTTGAGTAAATCTACAAAATATTGCATGGTGGATATCTCAAATAAATCCACAAAAGTCACTAAAATTATCTGCTTTAGTTCTAAAGAGCCATACGGTAATGACAAAAAAAGTGAAAATCACGCTAAATCAGTTCCATTACTACTACCAGGGCAACCGGGGCAACAAACCCTTTGGCCTCCTAACTTAGTCCCTTTGGCCTCTTAACTTAGGCCCTGAGTCAAGAGAAGAGCATACGTCGATTTTCTTATACCGTATATTTCGTACGTAACATCGAAATATTTATCACAACTTTTTTATTCGATTAGAGTGTATAAAGCTACTTTAATTTTTAAGAAAATGATAAAACATAAAAGTGGTTAGACTGGGAGAAAGAATAAAGAAGGGGACTGATGTTCCAAGGCCCCGACATCTCTAGTTCCCCCCCCCCCCTTCTCCAAACGCAGTATTACATTTTACAGTTGACTCAGGTTACAGTGAACTTGGATATAGTGAACCCTCTGTTATAGTGAACTCAAGTCATTGGTCCCATTTCTCTTATATTACAAATAAGCATAAGAAGATTCGATTATAGTGATCCTCAACCTCGGTTATAGCGAACGCAGGATATTAAGGCTTCCGGTGTAGGCGAGTAAAAGTGCCGTCGGAGAGTAGAATGGTGTTCCAACAGCGCAAGAGACACTGAAGCGTGTCATGATGGAATTACGATGCTGAAGAGAATATGGAAAGTCCACAAACTCTGGAGAAGTATATAGAGAAATTACTACTAAAAAATGCACGAAGCAAACAATTGAAAGTAATTGACTTTTTAAGGACAAATAAAGATATTGAAATTTTCTCTTCGTAGTCTTAATGAATTTCTCTATATCTCTATATTAATAAAATCAATCATTATGGAGAATTTCTATTTAATTTTGACTTCAACGTATATAGTGAACCTCTGATATACTGAACCAAAAGTATTAGTCCCTTGAAGTTCATTATAACTGGAGTCGAGAGTATATAAATGTAATTTTAATGTAAAATATCTCTTGATATATTTTGTTGCACGGAGAATCATTCATTCATGTGTTGCACTTCATGAATGGTATCGTATAAAATATATTACTAAGGGAGTTGTGTTATAAAATTCGCAAACCTATTGTGATCACAATTTTGCTGAGACTTGTAAATGCTTTTCCAACATATTTTCTTTATTTTATTTTGAGTCATTTGCGGTGCCCTTAACTTATTGTGTAGCCTAAGTGCAGTGTAGCTTCTGCATCCAGACACTCATCAATCTTCCCTGATTTTTCCCGACTTCGATTGTTCTGCGATTCCCTGGCAGTAGGCCTACATCAAGAAATGGACAGTTACTGCTCGCACACCCCACATTTCCGTCTCCTTGCTCTTTTGTGGGACGGCTGATTCCTGTTTTAGAGCTTTTTCTCATTCGTCTTGCGCGGAGTTCTGTACCCTCTTTTCCATCCTTACGGTACTACTCCTAGTCACTCAACATTGTTTCATTCTCAGCCAGTGATCTTAACATTATAGGTGGATGCATAACTGCAGTAATTTGGAGGGATGAAAATCCTGAAGATCATTTATCGGTAGGTTGGCTGCGGTGAATATATATCTACAGGCATTCCTACGGAGTTAAATGTGTCTTGTGTGTGGTTACTGATGCTTAAAATACTCTTTCAACGAAAATGCCAAAGTATTGCGTAGAATTCTATTGTAAAGAATGCCAACAAAATGGAAATGATATTCAATTCCTCAGACATGTAAATATTGTGCCATAAACTTGATGAGAAAGCAATAGTACATATTATTTGGCAGCCATTACTGTAATATTTATAGGTTTCCTTTTTCACTGTTTTTACAGTAAGTTGAACTAAATAAATTATTAAAAATACGCAAACCAAGAACCCTGCGTGATTGTTAAAAAAGTCACCAAGAAAAGAAAGACTCCAAAAAATGTTGCAAGTATTATATTGGTTCCGGAGCAACTTTTTATTAAGTTTTCGTGAACATAAAAGAGAGTAAATGTTTTAAATTTTAATAAGGGGCTAATTTGTTAACAATTTTTTCCGAATTAACGAGGGACTAGGGTATTGTGTTTCTGTTAAATTCAGATAAAGTGGAAGGATGTTAGTGTAAGAAAAAAGAATTCACCCTTTTATTGTTTCCTTCAATTTTATAATTTGGTTCACAGTTAATGTAAATTATACACTGACACTTCGAAGCACGTTAGGCAAGGAATGTAGCCACATCTCTGTTTAGTTAATATTATCTCAAACTATTGTTTTATCGAGGCAATTAACGATTCTGCATTAAACACATAATATTATTTTATCAGCAAAATTGAACATTCTAATACAATTCTCTATAGATGTAATACATTTAATATACTGTAAATGTAATAAAATTGTATTACTGTAAAAATGAACACCATAAAATACTTACATAATGTGAATCAGTATCATGAAAACACACGGTTAGCCAATTTGCCAGCCTCAGTTTAAGTAATATTTCCTAGACTTTAGAGGGAAGAGCTGCAACCATTACGTTACCGATTCAAAAATAATTTCCAGGAATCATCTTTAATGGAGAATGTAATTTATATGATGTGGAAAACCGTTCAAAGAAATAATTCAGATAGGTGATTATGACTCCGTCAGCCTATCGCCTTCAACCCCAACGCCATCCTTCTGCTTCCTTTTTCTTTGCAATTTATTCTCCTTCTTTTCTTTTTTTTTCCTCCACCGGTTGCCGGCCTGCCCGCCCAGCCCCGCCATACCAGACGTCCCAAATGTTCCTCCTATGCCTTCCATCGCACTTTCGCCTCCAACCCGCCGTCCCGACTCACTTAACTGCCCGCCGCCCCTCCCAGAGCCGCCAGACATCTCTTGTCCGCCTGCCCATTCCCAATCCTCTTTACCCTTGGACCTGTCTCAGTCCGGCCTGCCCTTTCCCAATCCTGTTTGCCCTTAGATCTGTTGCAGTCCGGCCTGTCCTTTCCCAATCCTGTTTGCCCTTGGACCCGTTTCAGTACGGCCTGCCCCTTCCCAATCCTGTTTGCCCTTGGACCTGTCTCAGTCCGGGCTGCCCTTTTTCAATGCGACCTTCTCTTTCCCAGTGCAGCCTGCCCTTTCCCAGCGCGGTCTGCCCTTTCCCATTCCCACACGCTTCCCAGTGCCAAGCGTTTCTTAGTACCCTCCAGCCCTGTCCATCGTCCATTCCCCCCCCCC
>BOPP01000033.1:5988518-6010853 GCA_017312745.1 Gryllus bimaculatus | reverse complement strand
ACAGGGGTTGCGATGGGTATCGCTTGAGCGGAAGGGGGTCTGTTAGCAGGATATGTTGCGTGGCGACGGGTGGGTTGCGACGCGGGTGGGGGATGGCGACGGGGGCGGGCTTTGGGAGGCGGGGCGGAGGGGTTGCCGTACTGGGGGGGTTTTGCGGTGGGGGCGGGTTGCGTCGGGGGGGTTGCGTCGGGGGGGTTGCGTCGGGGGGTTCCTGTCTGGGGGGGGGTTTGCGTTCGGGGGGTTGCGGACGGACGGGGAGGGCGTGCGAGAGGGGGGGTTGCGACGGGGGGGCGGGTTTTGCGACGGGGGTGGTTTGCGAACGGGGGTGGTTTGCGACGGGGGAGCTTAGGGACGGGGGTGGGTTGCGAGGGGTGTTGCGACGGGGGAGCCTTGCGACGGGGAGCTTGCGAGGGGGGCGCTTGCGACGGGGAGCTGTTGCGACGGGGGGAGCTTGCGAGGGGGGGATGGCTTGCGAAGGGGGAGCTTGTCGACGGGGGAGCTTGCGAACGGGGGAGCATTGCGACGGGGGAGCCTTGCGAGAAGGGGAGCTTGGCGAGTCGGGAGCTGCGACGGGGGGAGTTGCGACGGGGAGTTGCCGCGCGGGGGATGCTTGTGGAGACGGGGGGAGCTTGAGACGCGGGGGAGCTTGCGACGGGGGGTGTGCGGAGGGAAGGCATTGCGGGAGGGGCGCTTGCCGACGGGGAAGCTTTGCGGGACGGGGGGGGGGGACGTGAAACGCGGAGGAGCGGTGAAGGTCCGAAAACCAGCGAAGCAGCGTCTGGCAGGGGTCGGGAGGTGGGGTGCGGCCCCCAGGTCGCTGCTCAGCAAGAGGGCGGCCGCGGATAAGAGCGCGGTCCTCTGGCCTTGACACGAGCCGGACCGCGCCGGCCGGCCGACGCCGCCGGTGCGGGTCTAGTAAGGGGGAGGGAAGGCTTCTCGAGAGGGGAGGGAGGCGTTCTTGAGAGAGGAGGTGGGCGATAAATTTATGTGAATGCGGCGTGTGTGAGCTGCTTCGGGAAGTCTCAGAATGAGATGCGAAGAAGGAGAACTAGTAGATAGGATGAGACGCTGTGATTCCTTGCGGTGTAATTCTCAGTAGGAAAATTAATATGCTGCAGAATTCAATTCTTCAGAAGAAACTTTCAGCAATGGAGATGTATTGAGATTAATAACTTAATGATGTTTAATACTGATTACAATGAGTAAATTTAAGAAGATCATCATATATCGCGCTAGTCGATTCAGTCTAGTTTTCTACAGAATTGGGGTTGACATACCAAAGGAACAGGAGTGGATATTGGAGGATGAAACAATAAAGAGAATACAATATGCGGTATTGCAGAGGATGAATTATCGATAACATAGTAGGAATAGCAAGGAGAGTAACAGCCAAGGGGAGATGAATGTAGAGATCAAACGGAGGGAAGCTTGGTGGAGAAACGGGAAGTCGGATGTCGTCTTAAGCAGCGGAGTGCTGGCGCAAGTTGGAAGAGAGGCTCGATCCGGTTGAGGCGGGCTTGTGGGGGGCGGGGCTGTGCTGAGGGACGGGGCTGTGTCGGGGCGGGGCTGTGCGAGGGGCGGGGCTGTGCGGGGCGGGGCTGTGCGGGGCGGGGTCTGTGCGGGGCGGGGCCGTGCGGGGGGGCTGGTGCGGGTAGAGGAAAGCGGAGCGTTGGGTGGGCGGGGCGGGGAGGGAGGGAGGGCAGGCGGGCAGGGCAGGCGCGGTGACGCGGCAGGGGGCCGGCGCACAGTTTCGCGTTTCGAGCGGCCGCAGGAGGCCGCTATCGCGCCGCCAAATGCGGCGACGCGGGCAGCGGTTGAGTTTGTCGCGGGTAGAGGTGCGGGCGCGGAGCAATTGCGCGGCCAGAGCCCGGCCCGCCGGCCCCCGCCGGCCCCCTGTCGTCTCGCCCGGCGGGGCCCGTGGACCTGCGCCTAGTCTTGCAGCTGGACGCCGGGCCCGCAGGCAGGCTTCATCGACAGGTCTGTACTGGCGGTAGGGCGGGTTCCTTCTCTCCTCTTCCGCGAGCTTTCCTTTAACCTTCTTTGCCGCTGATGAAATCGCGCTCTGTTGGTAAGTGACCGCTCGCATCGCAGACGGACCTCTTCATGATTCTATTCTTTTTCTCTTCGACTTCTTCTTGTACCGATCTTTTTCTTGTCTTCTAGAGTTTCTCGTTTCTCTTGCGGCAGTCTAGAGACGATTTATTATTACCAATAATGGTCGGTAGATTTGCTTGATTTGTTTAGCAGAAGAATCATTGCTTTATTACCTTTTATATTTAGTTTCCGAAAATTTAATGGTGTTCGGAGGGTGAAATAGGAATGAAAATCCAACTTAGCAGCGGATTTCCAGTAACATGATGGGGAACTCGCACATGGGTCTGAACGTAGTTTCCACTTACCGTTGTTCATGATTTTGTGCCTGAGGACCACGGGGGGCGCTTCCATGGGGAATGCATCAGCGCGCAGAGGCTCGGCTTGCATGCGTTTCCCATAGCGATGCGCGGCGTATTAGCATCTCATTACGCATTAATTGTGCTGGTTGACCCCGCGCTGCTGCCTGCGCGCCTGGCCGTCTCTCCGCCCCGCTCTCTCTCTGTACACCGACACTCCCGCTTAGACCAATCGCCATCACCAGCGTTGCCCACCCGTCTCTCCGTCTCACTCGCCGTCCGCTCACTCGCCGTCTCGCCGGCTCACTCGCCCGTGTGTCGCGTAACCGCCATTTCCAGCTATCGCCGTTCACACGCGGCCCACCCTACCCTGCTCACCGCGTCACTCCCCGCCGCGTTCACGCTCTCACCGCGCTCACAACCGGGTTTTCACGTTCGCCCTCCTGTCTTACGCTCTCATTGCTCACGGCTTGCATTTTACATTTAGAAAAAACGCATACTTTTCCTTCCTCTTGAGCTTGCTCTGAATAAGTTTCCAAGTAGTTGATCATTTTCTGTAGGGATAATTGTTGTTCTTATACTCAGTTATAAAATGCACACAGTTATATAAATACTGTATAACCAGCTTTTGTAATGTAATTGGATTTCTAGTAAGAGTGTCACAGTTCTAGAAGATAAAACTGGATATTAAATGGCACATGTTAGGTAAGATGTATTTAATGATGTGCCAGTAGCAAACTATCAACAGTGCGCCTATAATTTATTTATTTGCAACACTAGTCAATAATTAGCGTAAATTGAAAGTGGTCTAGTTTCTGTAGTTAAGTTTCTCACCAAGAAATGTTAGAAAAAAGTCGAAAAAGTGTAAGAGACGGCTACTTTCGAAATGACGCTGGTAAGTGCAAATCTCAGTGTGTCGTACGGAGGCGACATTGTAATGGCGCGGTAGGTACAAAAAAATAAAATTTTGAACCGAAGGTATTGAATGGAGAATGCACGTGCTTGTGTTATGATCAATCATGATCAGCCGGGGATCAGAAACCTGTTTCAACAAAAAAAACTCATATCACAATTTTATAGGTCTTATGCTTCCAGTAGAATTGAATTCTCTGATCTTGACTCCGCAAATCGCAGAGTTTTTTGCTTTTAGGAATAACTCAGCTGGTAAACGTTCTTCCAAAAGAGTTTGTTGGAATATTATTACTTGAATACATACATAAGTGCATATAAACGTACATACATATTTCAAGATTGATCTTCATACAGATTTTCGTAAGTGACGCTGCTTACTTAATGATGAATGAGATACGACTAGTTAATAAATTTTGTAGGTCACAAAATAGTTATATATTGTCCTATAGTTTATGAAGAGATATATCATGTGAAAATATAAGTATGTTAATGTTTCTATGGTGCATTAAGGTTTTGTTATTACTGTGCAGGCTAATAGTTCGCATAATATTCATGAGAACGCGAGAGGAAAAAAGCAACATTATATAACCAATGGGGTTGAGTATTTGGCAGGTTTCCTGGGCCCTCAGCTGGCTGGTCGACCGGACTGTGGGCAGCTCGGTATCTGCGCGTCGGCCAGCGCAGCGAGTGGCGAAGGGAATGACTGCAGCGGCGCGGGCGGTGCACCAGAGGACGCTCGATTGTCCGATGGAGAAACGGTCAGCGCGGTCTCGAGCGGCGCATTGGGAGTTCGTTCGTTAAAGCGCGCTGCATCGGGGACGGCGGCTGGATCGCGAGCGCTGGCGCCGACCGCCCGACGCGCCGCAGCCGCGCCGCACGCCGCCGCGCCTGCCCGCCGCCGCGCGCCCGCGGCCGCCCGCCGCGCCTCGGCCAGATCCGCGATCCCCGCCCGGCTCCCCGATCCGCCGACCGCCCGATTCTCGCGCCGTTGCTGTATTCGCGCCTCGTCTGCATTGTCGACGCCGACCCCGATCTCGGCGCCGACGCCGCTCCGCACGACGAGCAGTCTGCGACGATCGGCCGTCTGCGATCCCGCGGTCTGGCCTGGTCTCTGCCGTCGACCAGGCCGGTCCCTGCCCGGTGCGCGGCCGGTCTCGCGCGGTTCCCGGCTGGTTTCCCTCCTGGTTCCCGGCATTGCCTGCCCCCGGCGCTTGCTGCCTCCGTCGCCGTGCCGACACCTCGCTAGCCTACGCCAGCAACATCATTACACGCTGCTACTCCCGCAGCAGCTCACTCACCATTCTTACAATCGCTCACCACCCATTCGGAATGCTTTCTCTCGCCCCGTCCGGGTTTTCACGTTCACAGCCGGGCGCCGCGCGCCGCCCGTTGGGTGCAGGCCGGCTTTTAAATGAGGGCTGCTAATTCGCGCGGGGCGCGGCGCGGTGGGGTGCTCGGCCGAGGACGGATGGAGAGTGGCGAAATTACGATCCTGCGGTGGGGAGGTGGGATGGGAGAGCAGAGTCGGGCGCGACAGGATAAATTGAGGACGGGGGTGTCAGACTGGGAGGGGAGGGTTGGGGCTGGAAGGGGATGAAGTCAGGGACGAACAGTGTGTGGACGAGGTCGAGTTTGTTAGCAAATGAAGTGTAGATGAGCAGTATTTCAATTTAAAAGTGTACTAATACAAGCATTTTTTCTGTTGTAAATAAAAGAGTTAAACTAATAGGACTCGATAAGGAATAAATAAAATATGTTTCGGTATCAATATTAATTTAAACTTAAGATCTTTTTTCGATGCGGAGGCGATCATATCCGAGCTACGTTTGTAATAGTTTTCAGGGTAGCTCTGATATATGATGATTGATGAGTGGAATGTAAGCGAAGTAAGGTTTTAAATCTATATTTGTTATCAGACAACGCGCTAAATATATTTTAATTGTTTATTAGTGTTTAGACTACTTGAAGATGTGAATTGACATCTTACATTAGGATGAAGTTTATAGACCGTTTTGCAAATGTTTTTTAAGAGTCATGAAATAAATGTGAAATAATCAAATAAATTGTGGAAAATATGGTAAATATTTATTCAAATTATCAGATTTATGTAATTTATCATAATCGAACAGGGGAGTAATATTGAGACAGATTGCATATGAAAAACATTGAAAATCCGTAGTCCAAATGGTAATGTTCGATTCAATCTTGTTCACTTCTGTACGTCAATCTTAATCTGAAAGTGTTTCGCTTGTTAAGGATGACGTTCTCGTATCAAGATATTTTGTATGACTGATCTAACGACCAAACATTGAATTATTGGGTAAGAAAACTCTATTTAGTAATTATTTAAACCCCTATTGGTTCTCGTTTGACAATTTTTTTCTTTCGATTGTTGGGAAGCTACTAAACAAGTTTTGAAAAAGCGAGCGCATCATTTAAGAGACTGATGCGGTTTTACATATCGAATATTAACAAATTATAAGTATGAGAAGCAGACATTTGGGAATTAGATTTATGATGCAGAGTTGTTTTACTGTTGGAAAATATGTAGAAGGATGGGAAAGATTGAAGAGTATGGAGAGCGAGTGTTTGTGAAATTGTGTGGAAGTTGTCTTATCGTCTTTTGTCAATTCTAATATATTATTCTCAGGATAATACGGTGATTGGTGATTGACAAAGAAGATTATGCATTTAGTGTTAAATCTCAAACACGTGTTTTTTGGACTCTGTGCTTTGTTTGTTTATGTATCTTGTACAGCACTCATGTATAAGAATGCAAATGAAAATAAAAAATAGAATTGTACGTCTGAGATAGTTTAAAAGTATTGAAATAAATACAAAATACTTCATGCGATTCACTTTCGTTCAGCCATTCTCGACAGACTTCAGTCAACCCGCCTTCCTCACCAGCTCTCACACACTTGTTATAATTTCGTAACGTGATTCTCCGAATTTTCGCACGTCTGACGGGAGTGGCATAACTACTAGGTGCGGGAAGGCGGCGTATCAAGCGAGTCGCCATCATTAAGCCAGCGATCCGACACAAGCTAATCCGGAACCGAAAATAATGACGTGTGACATATACGCTCCGTGCCCTCCGAATGCAAGTTCAATGTTGTCACGCGCGCGCAGGCACGGCAAGCAGCACGCGGCGCGATGGAGTATGTAATGTGTAGTTAGGTATGTGTGTGGTAGTTGTGTGTTTGTGGTGTGAATAGTTGTGTTGTGTGTGTTCGCACTATGTGAGATTCGTCCGAGTAATTAGTCGGCTGGCGCATGAAAACAGTAATTGCGTGGGCGGTGCCGTTGATGCATGTAACACGCACGCGGCACGCCATGCGTTTCGCCAGCGCAGGCGCCTTTCGCCCAGTTTCTGATGGGCAGTAATTTGGCGGGTATGACTCGGATTTAACGGTTTGGCAATGCGGCTTTAACGAAGATCCCCGGTGACATGTCTAATTAGGCAGGTTAAGAGTGACGGGGTGGAGGTGGATTTTTTCGGTTTGCCGTGAGCTCTGCGTAGTTCCGATTACATTACAGTTTTTTATATCCTTTGGAAAAGATTTGTGTGGATTCTAGAAGATACTGGGCTTTTAAAGGCCCTGATACTCCACTTGGGATTGGGAAGTTGTGTAGTAGTTTAAAAATAATTATGTACATCGGAATTTTGGAGTCGCCGGTGTCTCAGTGGTGGGGTGGGCGTGTTCCACCCTGAAGGATCTGATCGAATTTGGGGACCGGTGGAATTTTTGATCTGGCCGATTTCCATCAGGGGGCTCTTAGATGGACTTGTGCCCAGAATCTTCTTGGTGGTTAGGGCGGGACCGGGAGCGTTGTGCTCGCATAACTTCTCCTACTTGTGGAAAGAGAGGCGGATATGTGGAGCCCGCCATGCGCTTTTCTGCTCTTGGCCACCACGGAGGTCTGTGTGTTTTAAACTTTACCTATATTTTTGAGTTTAAGCATATAGGCAACGAGTTCAACGCACTTAGTTTTATTACAACTTTAAAAAATCCATAAATTGAAAGTACATAGATTTCGTAGTTAACCCTAAGAAAATTGAAGATTTGGATGCTTCGTGAGAGATTATCCATCTTGACATTTGTTTAAACTGGTAGAAAATAATGTTTTGGAATTTTCGTAGGGCACGTTCAATAATCGAAATCGTATTTTGATCTTGATAGATGAAGAAAGGGCCATTGTGCTGTTTTTATGGTGAGGCTACTGTTCAAAAGGTAATGGGGAACGAAAATATGTCAGAAAAAGGAAAAGAAGCTTCTTTATTTAAAAATAAATGTAAATGATTGAATATGAATAATCGAGGCAGAGGCGCTTCTCCAGTCTCCGAAGGTCAGATGAATCGTAATTTACAATTTATACTTTTTAAGAGGTTTTCTGGAGGAGTAATGAAGTCATATTCAATATGTGGCTATCGAAGATCCGATCTTTGAAAGTAAATATACATAATAAGCTTAATAAATAATGAAAATTTTTCAGTTGGCAAAAAAGGAAAGCACAATCGGTTGATACTAAAGACTTTAACCACTTCATAAGAAAATTTAGGGACGCCCGTGACCGTAGATTGTAGAACATTGCAGTCAAAGCATGTGAAACAATTGCAGTTGATAGCGAAAAAATAGGAGAACTCTTTAAGGAGTGGACATACATTTTATTAAGTGAATTTGCCACATGAAATATTAGCTTATTCGTGGTCAACGTGTTATAGATTCGGAGTCAGTCTAATCATAGTTAATCGGGGATGAGTTGGAATTTGAAATTAAAAGTTAGTATATTTGAAACATAAATGAAATTAATATTCGTAAAAAGGAGTTTATTATAAATAGTATGGCGCATTGTATCGAATGAAGATTGGGAAAGCATTAAATTTTTGTGTTAAATAAGATGGGTATTTGGGAGGTTCTTTATGTTTCCTGTTTTCAACTGAGTTTTTCGAATGTAATCTACTTTTCTGATTTCTGCGGACCTTAAGCCGAAATTGTGAGGAGACGCATCCATTTGTATTCGTGCGGACCAAAGGATAACATGAGAGTCGATAAACAGACGAATAGTAGGGACTCGTCTATTCTGATTCAGTTTATTGCCGCATGCACAACGTGAGTGGTTATGCATTTGCATCTTGAGTTTACTGTGTCGAGTGAATATCTTGTTGTTTTGTATGTAAACGCAGTTTGGTCCGTTGTTTTCTGCTTGTCACATGAGTTACTAGATAGGTACAGATGCGAATATGGAATTTATCGCATAACTCGCAGCCTTGCGGATTGCTCCTGTGGCCTTCCAGACTGCCATGGCAGAATTTACGTTACTAAGCATTTTTCGATTCGTAGCTTCCGTACCCGAATCCACAATAATATTGGGGATTTCGTAGAATAATGCAACGGAGGAGGTTGCGATGACTCGCTCATAGAGTGTTTCAAAGGGAAGGGATGAGGAAGTAGTAGATAGATATATAGGTTTTCGTTTATTGAAATAGATTGGTTCATCACACATTACTTTAAGTTCAAGTACTATTAAAACAATAATGTTCATTAGGAGGTGACTAATTAAATATTTGTTTTTTACATTTTCTTGAACCCTCCTTCCTCATCTTGTAATTTTGGGCGTGGTAATAAGTTATCTATTTGCAGTCATGTGCGTCTGAATCGTCGTGTATAGTACGGTTGATAGATCAGCTCTACGCGGACGTAGATATATAGGTGTGTTGTGTACAATCTTTGCCGAAGGCGATGTATAGGTGGATGATGGTTGTGCAGTGGGAGGACGTAGTTATATAGTTACTTACTAGAGTACGGAGAGATATATAGCAAGTATCTGTAAAGAACCAGATGTTCTATGCACTCACAGAAGGTTGAAGATTGCATCGCGGCACAAAAATTATTGGCGGAGGGGTTGCGGCAGGTAGCCCATTACATATAGATATAGATATAGATAGATATATATGAGTTTACTGATATAGATATATAAAAACATTTTTAAAATAGTTGATCATGAGTGAAAATAATCGTGTATAGGATTTGGAGGGAGTCCGCCCGCCCCTGTCGTCTCGCCCGCGGGCGCCCGTGGACCTGCGCCAGCTGCAGGCTGGACGCCGGGCGCGCAGGAGCTTCATCACATCTTGTTACTCGTACGGCGGCGTTTCCTTCTCTTCCTCTTCGCGAGCTTTCCTTTACACTTCTTTGCCGCTGATGAAGATCGCGCGCTCCTGTGTAAGTGACCCTCGCAATCCAGACGGACCTCTTCTGATTCTACTTCCTTTTTCTTCTTCGACTTCTTCTTGTACCTCTTTTTCTTGTTCTTTGAGTTTCTCTTCTTCTTCTGCGTCTAGAAACGATTTATTATTACCATAATGGTCGTAATTTGCTGATTTGTTTAGAGAAGAATCATTGCTTTATTACCTTTTAAATTTCAGTTTCGAAAATTTAATGTGTTCGGAGGTGAAATAGGAACGAAATCCAACTTAGAGAGATTTCCAGTAACTGATGGGGAACTCGCACTGAGGTCCTGAACTTAGTTTCACTTACCCGTCTGTTCTGATTTGATGCCTTGAGCGCCACGCGGCCGGGCGCTTCCCTCGAATGCCATTCAGCGCCGCAGAGGCCTCGGCTTGCATGCGTTTCCATAGCGATGCGCGGCGTATTATGCATCTCATTACGCATTAATTGTGCGTGGTTTGGACGCCCCGCGCTGCTGCCTGCGCGCCTGGCCGGTCCTCTGCCCGCCCTCTCTCTCGTACACCGACACTCCCGCTCAGCCAATCGCCCACTCACCCGCTTGCCCACCCGTCCTCCCGCTCACTCGCCCGTTCTCCCGCTCACTCGCCCGTTGTCCCGCTCACTCGCCCGTTGTCCCGCTCACTCGCCCATTCTCCAGCTCACTCGCCCGTTCACCCGCCCACCCTCTCACCAGCTCACTCGCCCGTTCTCCCGCTCACCCTCTCACCGCCTCACCAACCGGGTTTCCAGTTCGCCCTCCTGTCTGTACGCTCCGATCTGCTCACCGCTTGCATTTTACACTTAGAAAAAACGCATACTTTTCCTGTCCTCTTGAGCTGCTCTTGAATAAGTTTCCAAATAGTGATGCATTTTCTGTAGAGTAATCTGTTGTTCCTTATACTCAGTTATAAATGCACACAGTTATAAATACTGTATAACCAGCTTTTGTAAATGTAAATTGGATTTCTAGTTTAAATGTCACATCTAGAGAAAAAAACTTGGATATTAAATGGCACATTTAGTAAGATGTATTTTAATGATTGCCACGAGCAAAACTATCACATTCGCGCTATAATTTATATTATTTTGCAACACTAGTCATAATTAGCGTAGATTGAAAGTGGTCTATCTTCTGTGATTTAATTTCTCACCAAGAAATGTTGAAAAAAAGTCGAAAAAGTGTGAAGAGAGGCTAACTTTCGAAAATGAACGCTGTTAGTGGCCAAAATCCTCAGTGCTTCGTACGGAGGCAGACCATTGTAATACCGCGTAGGTACTACGAAAATAAAATGTTTGAACGCGAATATTTGAATGAGAGAATCAGAGCTTGTGTTTATATCAATCATCAATACTCCCGGGATCAGAAACCTGTTCAACAAAAAAAACTCATATCACAATTTATTAGGGTCTTATGCGTTTGCCTAGTGGAAATTGAATTTCTCTGACACTGCAACTCGCAGAGTTCTTTTGTTTAGAATTACCCAGCTGGTTTAAACGATTCTTCAAAAGAGTTTGTGGAATATTATTACTATATTACATACATAACGTGCATATAAACGTACATACATATTTACAAGATTGATTTCATTACGAGATTTCTCGTAGAGTGACGCTGGCTGTACTTAATGATGAATGAGATACGATAGTTAATTTAAAATTGTTTGTAGGTCACAAAATAGTTATATCATTGTTATATTTATGAAGATATATCATTGTAAATATAAGTATGTTAATGTTTCTATGGGTGCATTAACGGTTTTGGTTATTACTGTGCCACTAATCAGTTCCATAATATTCATGAAGAAGCGGAGGAAAAGCAACATTATATACCAGATGGGTTGAGTATTTTGAGCAGTTCCCGGCCCTCAGCGGCTGGTCGCACCGGACTGTGGGCGAGCTCCGTATCTGCGCGTCGGGCAGCGCCGAACGAGTGGCCGATGCCGCGATGACCTGCACGCCGGCGCGGGCGGTGCACCAGGCGCCATTGTCCGATGGGCAGACGTCAGCGCGTTCGCGGGCGCATTGGGTCGTTAAACCGCGCTGCATCGGCGACGGCCGCTGATACGAGCGCTGCCCGCCCGCCCGCCCGCCGCCCGCCCGCCCGCCCGCCCGCCCGCCCGCCCGCCCGCCCGCCCGCCCGCCCGGCCCCGCCCGCCCGCCCGCGCCCGCCCGCCTCCCAATCCCCGCCGCATCCCCCGCCCTCCCGATCCCCGCCCGATTCCCGCCCGATTCTCGCCCCGCCCCTCCGCGCCCGATTCCCGCCCGCCCGCCCGATTTCGCCGGCCCGATCTCCGCCCGCCCGCCCGCCCTGCTCCCCGCCCGCCAGCAGCAGTCCGCCGCGATCGGCCGTCTGCCCGATCCCCGCCCGGTCCGCTGCCCTGTCCTGGCCCGTGTCCCGCCCGGTCCCTGCCCGGTGCCCGCCGGTCCCCTCCGGTCCCCGCCTGGTTCCCTCCTGGTTTCCCGCCTGCCTACCCCCGCCTGCCTGCCTCCGCTCGATCCCCGCCCACCCCGCTAGCCTACCCAGCCAACCATCCATCCACCCCTGCTCTCCCGCCCGCTCACTCACCCATCCTTCACTCGCTCACCCACCCATTCGGTCTTCTCTCGCCGCTCCCGCTCCACCGTTCCCACAGCCCGGCGCCGCGCGCGCCGCTTGGGCTGCAGGCCGCTTTATGAGCGCGCTGCTATTCGCGGCGGCGGCGCGGCGCGGTGGGTGGCTCGGCCGGAGGAGCGCGATGGGAGTGGCGAAATTACGATCTGCGGTGGGAGGTGGATGGGGAGAGCAGAGTCGGGCGCAAGGATAAATTGAGGACGGGACGTGTCAGCACTGGGAGGAGGAAGGGGTTGGGGCTGGAACGGGGTGAAGTCAGGGACGAAAGTGTGTGGAACGAGGTCGAGTTTGGTACAATGAAGTGTAGATGACAGTATTTCAATATTAAAAAGTGTACAATACATGCATTTTTCTGTTGTAAATAAAAGAAAGTTAAACGTAATAGACGATAAGGAAATAAATAAAATATGTTATCCGGTATCAAATATATAATTAAACTTAAGATCTTTTCGATCGCGGAGCGATCATCATCAGAGCTACGTCTTGTAATGTTTTCAGGTAGCTCTGATAATGATGATGATGATGATCGTAATGCGAACCGTAAGTTTAAATATATATTTGTTATCCGACAACCCGCTAAATATTAATTTTAAATATGTTACTTAGTTTTAGACTACTTACGAATGTAATTGACATCTTACATTGCCATTCACAGTTTATAGAACGTTTGCAAAATGTTTTAAGAGTCACTCAAATAAATGAAATAATCAAATAATTGTGGAAAATATCGTAAATATTATCAAATTATCATTTATGTAATTTATCATAACTCGCAACAAATATTCGTATTATTGAACACAATGAAAACATTGAAAATCCGTTCAAAATGTATTGTTCGACAATCTTTTCACCTTCCTGTACGTCACATCTTATCTGAAAGTGTTATCGCTGTAAGATGACGTTCTCTCAGATATCTTTGTATGAACTGATCTAACGACCAAACATTGAATTATTGGGTAAGAAAACATCTATTAGTAATTATTTTAAACTATTGCGTCTCGTTTGACAATTTTTTCTTTCGATTGTTGGAAGCTACTACAACAAGTTTTAAAAAGCGACCATCATTAAAACTAGATGGGTTTACCTATCCGAATATTAACAAATTATAAGTATGAGAAGCAGACATTTGGGAATATAGATTTAATGCAGAGTTGTTTCTACTTAAGGGAAAAATGTAGAACTGGGAAAGTTAGATATATTTGTGAACAATTGTTGGCAAGTTGTCTTATCGTCTTTGTCAATTCTAATATCTATTATTCTCGTATAATACGGTGATTGGTGATTGACAAAGAACGATTATGCATTTAGTGTTGATCTCAAACACGTGTTTTGGACTGTGCTTTGTTTGTTTATAGTACTTTGTACAGCCCTCCCCATGTAAAGAATGCAAATGTCAATAGAATTGTACTCTGAAAGATAGTTCTAAAAGTATTAAAAAATACAAAAATACTATCCATCGATTCACCCTTTCCGTCTCACCATTCCTCGCACGACTTCAGTCAACCCCCCTTCCCTACACACACACACACACTTCGTTCATTTTCTTAACGTGATCTCTCCGAATTTCGCAACGTCTGAACGGGAGTGCATCACACTCAGTGCGCGGCGTATCAAGCGGCCATCATTAACGCCCCAGCGCATCCCCGACACACAAGCAATAATCCCCAACACGAAAATATGACGTGTGACATGACTACGCTCCGCTGCCCTCCGCAATGCAAGTTCATGATTTCACGCGCGCAGGCACGCACGCACGCACGCGCGTGAGTATGTATGTGTGTATGTATGTGTGTGTGTATGTGTGTGTGTGTGAAAGGGGGAGGGTCGCTTGTGAGATTCGTCCCCGAAGTAATTAGTCGGCGCGCATGAAAACAGTAATTGCGTGGGCGGTGCCGTTGATGCCTGTAAACACGCACCGGCACCGCCCATGCCGTCTCGCCCGCAGCCGCCCTTTCGCCCCAGTTTCTGATGCGCGTAATTTCGCGCGTATGACTCGATTAAACGGTTTGCAATGCGCGCTTTACGAAGATCCCCCCGGTGACATGTACTAATTAGGCAGGTTAAGAAGTGACGGGTGGAGGTGGATTTTTTCGGTTGCCGTGAGCTATGCGTATTCCGATTACATTACCAGTTTATATGCCCTTTGGAAAAGAATTTGTCGTGGATTCTAGAAGATACTGGGCTTTTAAAGCTGAACTACTCATGATTAGTTTAAAAAATCAATTATGTCCATCACGAATTTTGGAGTCGCCGTGTCTCAGTGGTGGGGTGGGCGCTGGCTTCCACACCTGAAGGGATCTGACTCGAATTTGGGGACAGGTTGGAATTTTTGATCTGGCGATTTCCACTCAGGGCGGCTCTTAGATGGACTTTGCCAGAATCTTCCTTGGTGGTTAGGGCGGACGGAGCGTTGTGCTCGCCAAACTATCTCCTACTTGTGCAGATGACGGCGAATATGTGGAGCCCCGCCATCGCTTTCTCTTTGGCCCACAGAGGTCTGTGTGCCTTTACCTTTACCTATCACTTTTTGATTTTAAGCATATCAGCAAACGAGTTCAACGCACTTATTTATTACAACTTTAAAAAATCCATAAATTGGAAATACATAGATTTCGAGTTAACTCCTAAGAAAATTCGAAGATTTGGATGCTTCGTGAAGAAGATTACTCTCTTTGACATTTGTTTCAAACTGGTAGAAAATAATGTTTATTGGAATTTTCGTAGGGCACGTTCAAATAATTCGAAATCGTATTTTCGATCTTGATAGATAAGAAAGGGCCATGTGCTGTTTACTGAGCATACTGTTCCAAGAAGGCTAATGGGAACAAAATATGTCACGAAAAAGGAAAAAAGAAAGCTTCTTTACTTTAAAAATAAATGTAAATGATGACATATAATAATCGCAGGCAGAGGCGCCTTCTCCCAGCTCCTCCGAAGTCAGATGACTCGTATTTACAATTATACTTTTTAAGAATTTTCTGGAGGAGTCATAAGTCATTCAATATGTCAAGTAAATATCCTATAAATAATCTTAAATAAATAAATGAAATTTTCAGTTCGGCAAAAAAGGAAACAACAACTCGGTTGGATACTACAACTTTAACCACCTTCCCATAAGAAAATCTTAGGGACGCCCCTGACCGTAGATCTGTAAACATTGCAGTCAGCATGTAGAACAATGCAGTTGGAACCGGAAAAAATAGGAAGAACTCCTTTAGGAAGTGGACATACATTTTATTAAGTAATTTGCAACATGAAATATTAGCCTTTTCGTGTCACGTGTTATAGACTTCGGAGTCAGTCTAATTCATAGTTAATCGGGGATCTTGGAATTTGAATTAAAGTAGTATATTTGAAAATAATAAATTAATATTCGTAAAAGAGTTTATTATACATAGTATGCGAACATTGTATCATAGAAGATTGGGAAAGCATAAATTTTGTTTAAATAGATGGTATTTGGGGAGGTCTTATTTCCTGTTTTCAACTGAGTTTTTCGAATGTAAATCCTAGCTTCTGATTTCTCTGCGCGACCTTAACCCGAAATGTGAGGAGACCATCATTTGTATTCGTCGGCCAAAGGATACATCGCAGCGTCGATACAACAGACAATAGTAGGGACTCGTCTATTCTGATTCACTTTATTCCGAATGCACAACGTGAGTGGGTTTATCATTTGCATCTTGAGTTTACTGTGTCGAGTGAATATCTTGTTGTTGTATCGGTAAACCAGTTTGTCCCCGTTTGTTTTCTGCTTGTCACATGAGTTACTAGATAGGTACCGATGCGAATGGAATTTCATGCATACACTCGCAGCATTGCGGATTGCTCCTGTGCCATTCCAGACTGCCATGGCCAGAATTACGTTAATAAGCATTTTTAGATTCGTACTCCGTACCCGAATCCACACTAATATTCGGGGCTTCGTAGAATAATGCACTGAAATGCGATGTGCTAGCGTGTTTCAACGAAACGATCTGCACCAGCCGTGTTGTATTCGTTTGTTGTCGTTTCTTGAAATAACTTGGTTCCACACATTACTTTAAGTTCAAGTACTACTTAAAACAATAATGTTCAATTAGGAGAGTGACTAATTAATATTTGTTTTTACAATTTTCTTGAACCTCCTTCCCATCATTTGTAATTTTGGGCGTGGTATAAGCTTATCTAATTTGCCAGTCATGTCGCGTCTGAATCGTTTGATTTCGTGATACGTTACGACACTGTTCCTATTGTCGACACAGTTCTTGCCCTTTGCAATGAACTGCATTCCGGTACACCGCAGACCATAATCACATCGGAGCACATCGATGTATCCAAACGTCATTGTTTAAAATTAAAATATCAATATTAACAATTCATTGACCACAAACCATAAATATTTTAGGCATTCGAGCGTGCCATAATTTGATTTGTAAATTGTAGTTCATTAATTTATAATTAAGATTTAAATTAAAACAAATTTTAAAACTTAAAGATCTCCATGAGTGAAATATGTGGAAAGAGATAGGAATTACTATGAGGGTGTCAGGGGCAGATATAGCTTTCTGGATGGTCACAGAGTCTTCTGTCGGGCGAGAGAGAGTCTTTTCGAGGAAGGAAGTACAAACAGCGTTCATTTGAATCGCGTACATAAACTGACAGTGGTACCATCAGTTATTATTTTTATATATTAACTTTTACAAAATTTTGATTTTGGGAATTTGACATTCTCAAAACATCGGGTACAAAACGATGGAATAACGAGCACAAATCATCGATGCTAAAAAAAACATCGTCTTAGTACATTTGTTGATCTTTATAATATCGATGTTTCTGTACAAACATATATGTTTTGAAAACGTCGACATGAATGTCGCGTCGTGGATTAGAAGGTATAGGGTTCGAGTTCCGACGGTGGCGTATTTTCGATATTTAACTACGTAGCTGGATCGAATCCAAAAACTTTGAAAAATTGTAGCTGCCGGCTGCTCTAATTGTGTTTTACGCGGTTTCTCTGACAAAACACTAGCTGCCATTAAACGTGTCTTACAATTGTGAAAAATAATATTTTTTCCTAAAAGGACAAAGGAAACCAACAATAGCCCGACGCATGATGGATGAGAAAATCTTGTGCTGTACACGAAATGTGTTGAACAACAGATTTGGCGTTGTAGGAGTACTGTTCTCCACTACACATTTTACCACTGGAATGTGAAATTGTAGCCGCATCTACAGTATGAATGAACTATACAATTTTATATTTGCCTCTACGTGCTTATTTCATGGCTTTTTTTATTTCAGAAAGTAAAAAAAATCTATTGCTTATGATGTTAATACAAGAATAAGAGAGTTTTCTCAGACATTTCAGGGACGCTAATTTTTGAGGAATACGGGTACCTCTTAATTATATTTTTGTAGTTCTGTTAGTGTGTTATTTTGGAAATAACGACGTATTACTCTTTATACTATAATTCTAACTTTCGTTGAATAACGTCTCAAAATTCAATGCACGAATATGTCAACACTACGTAGAAGTAGCAATTAAGAATTGTGTAATTATAGTTCTAATTGTCTACAATGCAATTTGTCTGATAGTCTGCATTATAAACAGGAGTACCTATGGAAACATTAAATGAAATTCGGTGACATACGGGGAATTGATTTTAGCCTGGGTCGGATTTGTAAAATCAGAGACTGATAACCTTATCGTAAAATGTTACTAAACTATCTCTTTAACGCCTAAAAGTGATAAGTTTTTCGCTTCTTGTTAGGCGCTTCTTGCAGTGACGTTAGAAACTATTTAACCGGACACATGTGACAGTCGTTTTATGTTCTATTTTACTAACACATGTGGAATAAACTTAATTCAAATATTACACCCGACGTCAAATACTCTATGAAGATGAGACAGTTTTTGCTTGCTCCTTCGTTGCTCATGAGGTAATCTCTTCCTCGAAGAGGGAGTATCTCTTAATCGTTTTGTATAACAAATCACTATCTCTTACAAACGTTGAATTTTAATACTGAGTAATTTGGAATTGGCGCGTACCCAATGAAGCGCTTCATTCGAATGGAAATCCATTCTCCTTCCTTGAGCATTCCTGAAGCTGGGCTTCCGCCCACTTTGAGCGCAGGAGAGGCACAGGGCTATAAAACGTAATCTGTTGTATATTCAGTCGTATTACTGATGATGCGGCGTGATGTTTATATTAGGTTTGCAAATCAACCGAACAAAGGAATGATGGCGCAGCGGATGAAGACATCGTGGTCTCGTTTGAAACAAGCGACGCGCGGTGGTGGCGGCGGCGGCGGCGGCGGCGGCGGCGGCGTGAGCGCACGAACATCCTCGTTGCAGTCGGTGGATTCACGCTCGGTAAATTACGTCGTGACCGCCTTGCTCTACCTCCGCCGCGCGGATCCTTTGACGTGCTCGCCGGCCGGACCTTTAGTGTAACGAGATATGCCACGTGTCTCTTTCGCGACCTGCAACTGTTTTTCTGCCACTGTGTCTCGCGGCTGCGCGTCCTCCTCTTTCCGGTGTTCGTTTCCGCAGCGTATCCGATCTCTTTTGAGTCAGTGTCGTCTGTAAGTATACATGAAAATAACGCCGCGCTATACTTCTGTGAACAGGTTTTAATAGCATGTTGCGTAGTACAAGAAAATTATGAGATCAACCTTCTAGTCTAGACCACTGCATCGCAGAATTCTTTGTTCCAAGTATTGGTTACAAAATGTTGGACGTTATGGAAGGTTAAAACGTACAATTTATGTGACAATTTCATGGCTCTGCTGTAATTTATTTTCAGTAAATACTAGTATTTTTTGGCTTACCAATAGGCAATATTGAACCATTCGTGCATATACCGAGCTCGGTAACATTGTCTCGGTAGCAGGTGCATAAAGTTTATCACGGGATCAGCATTTAGCTAGATCCAATTTTTGTTATCAGGACCCAGGGGTATGGAAGGTGAAAATGATGATAGTGAGGGGTGAAAGGACATCGCACACATATGGACATACACCCATGCCCGAGGCGGGACTCGAACCCGCGATCTTCTAGTCCCAGACGGCTTCGGCAGTACTACCTTAGAGATATCGGCCATCTGATCGGCTAAATATTAGTTTATTGTTTTTATATTTACTAATTCAAAGAAGTAGTAAAACATAGATACTTGCCAGCTAATAGGCTGGTAAGATGGCCTAGGACAGGCGTCGGCAAACCACAGCCCGCGGAGCTAGTGTCTGAAAGGCCTCTAATGTATTGGCAAACTGAAAAATATACAATCATGGATTTTTTGACATTTTACGTAGCCTACAAACCAATTGTTTTTAAAAAAAAACATATGAAAACACGAAAAGCAATAACGCAATTTCCCTTTTTCATTATTATGTGTAAGCGTACAGGACAATGAAGGACATGAAGCCACATTATTGTCTTCGCACCCTCGATCCGCAATGAGTGTGCAACTAGTCACAACTGTCAACGTCGACGTCATACAGCGCGAACAAAATCTTGGGCAGCGCTCCTCTGCCCCGCCGATGGTGGGCGCTTCTTATCGCGTGCCTACTCAGCTGCCCCGAGCCCCGGCCCCTCCGCCGCTGCCGGCGGGGCGAGAGCCGGCTCTGGGTCCCCGTCGCCGTGGTCACATCTCGAACTGGCCGTGCGTCGCCCTCCGCCCCCTTCCCGCCCCTGGCCCCTCCCCGCGGGCGCGTCAACCGAGCGACCCGCCGGCCTGGGCTGGCGCCGGCCCCATATTTTTCCATTCATTAAAAGTGCCTGCGTTGGCACCTGGCACAGCGTCACTGCAGCCGCCGGGACGTGCCAGCCGCCCCGCCCCCTCCGCACGCGCCCCGCCGCCGCGCCCACCCGCTCCCCGCGGCGCGCTCGGCTGCTCGCGCCGCTTATCGCATGTCAACCAGCGGTGGCGATTTCGGTGGCGGTGGCGACGACGGTCGCAGCGGCTGTGACATGGGCAGTAACTGTCGGGGTGGGAACGACGATGGAAATGGCGGTCATATTGGGGGCAATTATAGTGTTGTTGGCTATGGCAATGGCAGATACAGTGACGGAGGTGTTTACTGTGGTGGTGATATGTGGCGTAGAAGCGGGAATGCGAAAGATGGACTGGAATGGAGTGGTCCGAAGGCGTGAAAGAGATGAGCGTAACGAGCGGGATGAAGGCAATGGGAGATTTCAGGCTGGAAAGTGTGTGGGGCAGAAGGCGAGCAAGGTGGGTGGGGTATTGTGCTCGTAATGAAACGCTCGTGTTACGTGAAGGGCATCCGTGACGTAGATGACGGTGATTCTAAGTCAAGAATTTGGGATATGTTTGTCAAGTAGAAAATAGGTCCCATAAAGTGGTAGCGCCTCTTTATTTCAGTATGTTCCATCGGAGTTTAGTGCTGTGTAATAGGCGAAGGAGAGGAAAGGCTAAAGTCAGAGTAGAAAGACCGTGGCTATGGAACAAATGGGGGAAGCATTGCGATAATGGCAAGGTCAAATTAAATGTTACGGCTGAGAAAAGCAATGTGGGTACTTGTGAGAAGAGTTCGTAACCTGTGGAAGGCATTTGCTTAGCTGAAATAGATCGATTACGTAGGTAATGGCAGAGTTAAAAAAACCAGTTGAAATGAAAATATGTCAGATGTGTGGTAAACTCTCTGCAATTGCACTTCATGAAAAGGCACGTTTTTTGTTCTTTAATATTGCGTGGTGCCGAGGTCCTTTCGACAGCCATGTCTGCATCTTGGTATTTGTTACTGTGTCAGGGTGATTAAATTAATGATATGTTTGCATTTTGGCAAACATTCTCATAAATATGTCCACTCTCGTTCATTCACCTATTCTCTCTGGAATTCAGAGAAATATATCACTATAAAAGTTGGCAAACAAATTATTAATTCTGAAAATATCACTGGAATTGGCATCAGACAGTGTGGAACGTGCCAAATATCCAAACGAATGGGAATATTTATATGAAAAATCGGAATAAAAAAGCGAACAGTGAACGTGTTTTTAGTAATTGATTCCCTGAATTGTCATTTTCAATAACAGAAGACAACCAGGAAAAATGATTTATTGAAAAATATTTTAAAAAAAATATAGTTTTCATTAAGATGTACCAACGGGCGCATAATAGATATTAAATGATCGGAAGTGTTAAGAAATAATTTGGAAATGGCATTCACAGAGTACTGAAGTATCATATTACTATTTTTAACTTATTCAAAAAATTGTTTAATAAGCATGGTCAGAGAATCATGTGTACGAATGTCAAAATAAAGCAAATTAAAACATATTTTGTCAATATAAAGAAAGTTTGCTCTTAACAACTTTGTATATTCTCTTCATTCTTCTTAGAAAAACTGGGAGAGGTGGCTAAGGGCATCACTAATGCAGTGATGTCACTGCAGTGCTCCTGACTTGGAGGTTCTGGGATTCGAGCGTTGGGTAGAATTTTCGACACAAGCTTGATAGTTAGGTCGAATTTAGTCACTGTCTGGAGAATTCTAGCCGCCGACTGCTCTGATCGGTAGTTTTCTATGATCCCTCGGATCGACACCAACAATCCCAACCGAACAACCCCAGGTGAATGCTGGAGCAGTACCCTAACAAACGGGCCATAGACAGTGCGCGATCATTCCTTCTTCTTCTTCATCATATCCTCGCCCCTCACTTACACTTACATGCACTCCACCGTCACATATAATGGGAGACCGGTCGGGAGCTTGCCCCGGCTGGAGACGGTGCCGCGCTGGTTGGAGATACCTGGTTGGGGAAAATTCCCGTAAGCCGACGTACGTCGGCGCCGGATCTCAGCAAGGAAAAGATCACTGCCATCTCAAAAAAATAAATAAATAAATAAAATAAAACAACCTGGGACTTCACTGATGGGGCTAATTATTTTACCAGTTTTCGCGCCCGGAATTACTAATCACTTATTCAATCAATCAAAGGTCAATCTAAAAAAAAAGCGTGTTTTTTTCCGACGCATTACAGTCCAAGCCGATCACACACATCGTCGCCGCCAAGGCCGACGTGTCGCCTTGTGCCTCGCCAGCGGCAATTGTGAGATATAGGAATGGACGGGCGCTCTCCCGACCGGGCGCCGCGCCGCCGCTGGCTGACATCGCACCGACCCGCGCCGCCCCGCGCCGCCCGCCCACCAGATCCTGGGGGCTTAGCACCGCTCTCTCCGGTCAGACCACG
>BOPP01000033.1:5956790-5979058 GCA_017312745.1 Gryllus bimaculatus | reverse complement strand
CACACTGCGAACTTCGTCTCACCGTACTTTAACAACAACATTAACAACAATAATAGCTAATAATAGCTCATAATAATATAATAACAATAAAATAATAATATAATAATATAGTAATAATATAATAATAATAATATAATAATAATATTATAATAATAATAATAATAATAATAATCTTCAATTTTAAAAATAATATTTATTTTAAAATTACTGGTATTATAATTTCTCATAATATTGTGTTTCATACGGCAATACGAAAAATAGCCAATTAGCTGATATTTTGTATATTTTTGTTTTCATTTATGTACAAAATAAGAGGAACATCAATTTTTGTTTTCTATGAGTGTAAGGAGGCATTTATGTTCACTTTCTCTTTGTCAGTGTGTGTATGATCGAATTTTCCTGTAATAGTCCCGTAGTACAATTGTGAATTTAATTCGAAAATGTTTGTGATATGAAATGAGGTATTTGTGAACTACATCTATGTATCCCACATGTCTGGGTAGAAATGCATTATTCGATCCTCACGATCTGTTTTTCAAAACTGCGATTTTAGGAAATTAAAACACTGCGCATCTGGAATTGTAATTTCATGGACATCAAATATAATGCACCTGCTGAGAAGCATGATAACATGCATTCAGCGAACGAAAATGAGCTCATCTAAAATCGTGACTAGGAAATTGCAAATGGGCAATTGCAAATGAGCAGTGACGTGTGGGAGTAAATACATTTGTATTTTCAATTAAATCTGTAATGGAGACATACATAAATAACAAATATTAAGAGATTATGAACCGATTGAAATCAACAAAACCCGAAAATAATTCTTTAAAAAACGAACAATTCGAAGTAGCAACTCGATAGAATAGTTCGAATGAATAAAATGTCATACACGTCATGATAGGTAACCGATGATCTTTGTTTTGTAAATAGTATGAAAGGGTATTTTATGAAAGGATATATGCATGTTGTATGGAAAAGTATTAAGGTTAAAATCATGGTATTGAGACAGTTGCGGATAAAAACTTGCTTTATAGTAATTAACTAAACTTGCCTTTTGCTATATAATGATTTATTCCTGAAGGTTTCATTGCCAAACCGTACCATTTATTCAGTTTTTCACCGTGTAGAGAACAGTTTGGTGCACTTAACAAATCTCGATTCGTATACCTAATTTTCTATTCATTTCGCATTCATTTCATTTTCATTTCATTTCATTTTCTGCATTTTTGGACCAAATTCTTTTTTTTCTTTTTTTCCCACGATGTCTACTTTTGTTTGAAAAGTCAAATGGATCTCCTGAAAAAATATTTTTGTATTGTGAATTTTTGTAAATGTTATGTGTAATGGTTAAATCTGGCCAATTTGCGAATCACATGAAAACATCCAAAATGGGTGAGAAAAGTCCAAGTGGGAACAGCTTCGAAGCACATATCGGACTTAAGTCTAATAAAGTTACGACTAACGAAAGGAACATGAAATTGCCTTTTGAGCACCGCCTATTTGTAGAAGCTAGTGGAGTATGCTCTTAAGTGCTTCTGTTGAGAATGTACTTACTAATTCTACCGATCCCATAGAACCAGTAATTGCGGTTGCTGCGACCAGATGAAAAGAAAACGCACGGTAACCCGATAGTTAAAGAAGTGCTTTTTCAAAGTAAACAAACTGGATGTTGACCGAGAGATAGGTTGTTCCATCAATGTACGAGAAACTTTTTCGTAAAAACATTTTACACATGTTTCAAATAAATTTAATTTAACTCTCGCATACGAACGATCTGTGAAGGGCAAACGTTATAAATTATCGCTTAGGATGTAACAACCGTAAATCGGAATACTGCCAGGGACCACGTTTTATATCTTTTAATTTTTCTATTATATCACGTTGTATAAATGGTTTTATCCTATTTTGGAGGAACCTAGTTAAACCAAAGGGCCATCTCCCAACTGGTGCATGCCTGTTCAAAAACGTTTGCTTCTTTCTTTCCAAAGTGTATGTAAATGAAACGGACTGCTTCAAGTTTTTTTTGTCTTTATTGCTGACGTGGATAAAAATGGTTTGTGATGGGTTGAAAAAGTTGTAAAAATATTGTTTTGAAATCTTTTGTAGATCCAAGGGATAACACATATGCTCTATAGACCATCCCGACTTCATTGGTAATAAGCAGTATTGTTTTGTGAATGGAAAAAATAGATGTTTATAAAAATGTTTCCGGTAATCAAATTGGAATGGAAAATGTTAGGTGAAGAGTAGGGGGAAAATTTAACTTTTCTGAAAATACAATAAATATATTGTCTGTCAACAAGAATAAGAATAGAGTATCTGCCTACAATGTAATAGAAAAAATGTAAATAGCATTCATCATAAAACAGAAACACACAGCGACTTACCCTGCACCCTACGTCTGGTACAGCCAAGCTGGGACAGCTATGTCAGCACACCCGAATGAAACATGACACATTATTTATTGCTAATTTATTGTTAATTAATTACCCCAATTTCGAAGTAATTGTCGCGTATTATCGCGGGGCAAACGGGCGCGAGCGGGCTTGACGCGTCACCCAGCGTCTGTGTGACGCCGGGCGGTGGGGAGGGAAGGGTCGCCAAACGCATTGGTGGGCGCGCGAGCGTCGGTGCTGACGACGGGAAGGCGCGCGCCGCGTCGTCGAGTGGCGTCTGTCGCCACCCCCGCTGACGAGCTGTTAACGAGAGGTGTTGGCCACTCGCAGCGCCGCGACGCGACGACTGCCGCGTCCGTTTCCTGCCGCTCCCACGCGCGCCTTTCTCCCTTCCGCTCCCTCGGGCCAGCCCTCTAGGCCAGGGACGCCCAACGTGCAAGGCCTTGGGGAAGCGCCCAACCAAAACCTCTTAATATGGTTTCGGGACGTATTTTTGTTACTCGGCCGATACACACGTGACCCCGTTTTGTTGCTCTCGGCAGTTTTCCTGGTTGCTCTGAAACAGGGGGGGGGCGGATGGAATTGAGGTTATTTTGTTTTCACTCGAAAAAAAATTCTTAAATCTAGACTAAACCTAATTGTATGTTAACGGGGTGTTAACCCTTCCAGGGCGCGTTCGTTAGGTTCAATATTCTCGCCCAACATTGTTGCAGGGGACTTTCACGTTTGTCTGATAACCTTTCGTGGGTCACAATGTATTGGGCCGCAAGTTGGACACCCTTCTGCTAGATGGACTCTTACAGAAACTACTTATACAACAGGTCACACTTTCTCGTAATATTTTTAACTTCGGCAATTTTTAGAAATTCGAGGATTGAGACCAACGCGAATTTTAAGTGTCTTTTGCGCTGTTCAAGAGGAAAAACTAAAGAAGAAATGTGGAACCGTTTAATAAACATTCTTTTAATAACTTGTCTTCACACCTAGCAAAAATTACGCAAAATACTCTTTTTCCTAAAAAAAAAAGTTCATGATCATATTTAATAGTATACAATGGTAATAGTACACGATCGTAATAGTATTTCCACACGAGTGTGTTTTGCCCTATTTTTATAAGCAGATAATTTTTAATAGAAAAAAATGCAAGCTTTTCTTGAGAAAATAATTGTTTGAAAATACACTATATTTTACGGAAAAGTACTCGAAAACTACTTCCTTTTTTGAAAAAAAAATGTAATCTCATTGAAAGGCGACGAAATCTCATTGAACATGTAGTTGTAGGAAGATAACGGAAAAATTGATCTTTCGCAATTTTCAAAAATGTATATTTCAGCAAAAATTATACGTGCGCTATTAAGCGAACTTTACTCTATATGTGGAAACAAATATTCAAATTTTGAGTAATTATTGAGAAAATATTGAAAATGTTCAGACATTATGTTAAATTATCTGAATAATCAAAATATCCGTTTTGAATCCACAGGGCATCGAGTTGGTCAGGTTGAAGGGAGAATACCAAATTTGGAGAAAATTCGTCTCAACTGTAATTACAAAATTTTCGGTGTTACAAAATATATAAACAAAACATGAATTCTGACTACACGTCGTGTTAAAGAAAATAATTTACTACATATAGAGATAAAGATTTAAACCCCATTTCGATATCAGGGTCAGGGAAAATTGGGCCCTTTCCGGCACAGCATTACAAAAAGTTCTCTTTATTACACAAGTACGTAGTAGACATTAAAAAAATCTTCCACATTTTCGCTAAACATTTTTGAACATCTTCAATCTGAATCATATTCGATATGAACCCATTTCTACATTAATTACTCATCATGTGAACTTTGAAAATGAAAAGATGTGGTAAAACTGAAGTAGTAATCATTGGCGTAATGGATAAAGTCCAAATAGTGCGAAGCGATTAACACTGGTATTTTTGCTAGAACACAGCTGCTTAGCTATTTTTACACACCACTTCCAGTGCAGCGCCTTGTTGCATCTTAATCGCGTGATACTTCGTTCGTTAGCTCGTAGTGATAAGAGCTAATGATTGCCGAAGGCTCACAGCATCCGTATCCTTGTACACAGAATTCCTTTTATTCGTGGCCGAGGCTGCTTTCGTATGTTCGCAGCAAACGATATGCTGCGAAAAAAAGTGCTCTCCATTGGCATGGCGTAAGACGCGCTCCGGGTCTCCGCATTGCGGTTAAGTGCACGCAACAACAACTCGCCGACCTCATTAGAATCCATATCTTTTCTGGGTTAGAAATGAGTTGGAAATGAGGATAGGGTAGTCGAGATTTGATTTTGCTATGTCGGTTTAAGAGCGTTGTTCCTCCCGGTGAAATGCTCTTCCATGGTTTCCTACGCTCGTCGAGGTTGTTGATGAGGGGGAAGCAAGGCGGCCAGGTTTTATACAACGACTGTGCCGTTTTCAGATTAGGTCGAGAGTGTGTGTGTGTGTGTGGGGGGGGAGTACCGAACCTCCCAGAGAAAATTCTAAAAATCTTGTAATTGAACTTACATGTTCCCTGTAAAACCATAATATGTGAACTTCTAGTTCAAAAGAGAATGAGAGATGAGATAACAAATAAATAGATTTTTATTTTAAAAAATCCAATGTGGAATGCAAGAGTCAGCTCTAAAGATGGTTCAAACAAGAGATAATGGCAAAATGTAAATATTTGTTAGTATGCATGTTAGCGAAGCAATTGCATGCATACAAACGTTTGTCCGTTTCATTGAGTACACGATATTTTCGTTCCCTCTTCAGTTTCAACAAATATTCTCCCTTAGCCGGGATTCTTCAAAAGGAACACTGCACGCAATTTTATATTTTCACCAACAAGAGGTAATTCACATTAGTTTATAATTAGAACAGGCATGAGATTTTAATACCGCTAGTAAGATACTATTTGTCGCCCCAATTAGCTTTTGTAAAATCCCTCGTGTTGAAAACTATGTAGTAACAAAATATATTGGCGTGCAATGTCAAAGTAAATTAAGAATTGTGTTCACCTTTTAACTTAAAACCCTCTCCAAAATTTCATTGACAGCCAACCGACATCCCAGTTTCTATTACAAATTTTCTTTGATTTGTGTAGATATCAACTTTAGTTGTTCTTAGGTGTGTTTCAAATGTTCAGTATTTCAAATGTAAAATAATTTTGAGTGCGATAATTTTAAATTTCATATAGACACACAGTATGAATACTTTTTTGACAGTTCAGTATTGCAGATAGTACTTACAATGTTCCATTACGGGAAAGAGCTATAACTGTTTTAGTGACAATACAAGGCTTCCATATTCCTGGGAGAAGTTATACCCAAGTTCCGCATAATGTGTTCCTGTGAATCAAATGATTACAATTGATGCAACACTTATCAGATCTGTAAGCAAATATGCTTTGTAAGTTTTATGTCATGTTCTAGATTCAGTTGAAACCTTTCCCATACAAATGTTATGACCTGTTTTGTATAATTTCGTTTGGGTTTATACTAATTTCTATCTTGTGTTACATTTTCAAAAGTTTTTTCGGGTTGTTCATTTCCTAAAATATTCTTAACAAAAGTGTTGTGGAACCGTCTTACTCTACTTTTTCCTCTAGAATGTATCACGCAAAGGCACTTAAATATAAAATAATTAGTCGCAGGATTTTGACGAATTTTGTTTTAAAGTATTTAATTTGTGCGGTTCCGTATATGTAATACAATTTGTGTTGCGCCAACATCGTTGCCTTTTGTTTGGCTCCAAGCACCGCAAATGGAGATTCGTTAGTTGGTTCATTCATTTGCAGGGAAATGTCACTGGAAATATACCTGGCAAGCGGGATTGGGGGAATGACTGTTGCAACGGGAATGGAAATGACTGGCAAAACTGGGAAATCGCAGGTGATGCAACAGGAAATCGCAAGAAAATCTGCCACAATCCCGTTTAGTCTACCATTAATCGCATGTAGCGGTTTGCTCCCCATTACAATTAAATACAGGCGCCCGAGATGAAGCAAATGAAGGACCAGTAGGCATGGATAAGTAGAATTGTTTGGATTTTTAACGTATCGTTATTCATTATCATCATCATCATCATCATCATCGGGAGTTATACATGAAATGCAACGATTATTCAGGTTTAGTATTTACACATATTGTATGTAAATTTTTCCATCCACCTTACTCGAATATCAATAATTTAATGAATTTATGATGTACTAATTTTAATATATACTAGAATACACATCCAGTGGAAATGAACATTTACGTTCATACGTGTTAATTAATGATTAGGCATACTAGAAGTTTTCTGTATTCGGAGAGGAATCATTTTTACGATTGGTTTTAGGAACACATGAATGCAAATTCTTTATATAAAATAAAAAAAAAAAACATTCACGGAAAAAATAAATGGCGGCGCGGTTAAATTTAGTGTTGACTTTTTATATGTTTAAAATAGTAGGCATATAGGCAGCATAAGGGCGCTGTCGGCTGCGGAGATAACCGCATTAGCGCCATCTTTTTGATGGGGGATGGTAAGTTAAGACAAATTACGACGTATGGTACGAATAATGCTGTTTTTGTTGTTATTGGCGTCATCTTATGCCCGGAATTTGCAAACTTGTCCATTGGCCCACCGCAACATCGGCTATACTCTTGCGAATGTGTCAATTAGTGACTACACGGACGCCCAACAATACCCACTAATTTCTTACTCGTTTCAATAATATTTATTTTATGTGTTACTTGTGTCGTCCCCTGGCGAAGCGGGTTAGGGTTTTGAATAGAAAATGAATTGTCGGAGAAAATAATTTTGCCTGACATAAACTCCGAGCTCTTTTACATGCTATAAGCATGACATAACCTCACAATGACTTACTTCCTCCCTCCCCCAGACGGTTTTGAACCCACCAAATGTTGTTTCCGAGAATAATGGTACTCCCATGCCAAAGGTTCACGCTTATCAAGTATTTTCCCCCCTAGAGCCCCCCTCTATTCAGCCGATGGTAGGTTTACGTCCCGATGAGTTGCATATTCGACCATATACTAGGCACCAGACACTTCCGGGCTTCTCTGATGTGGGGTCAGCACAACGCGAGGCCCTCCGCGAAGACACGTACAGGAGAGGCAAGGGAGAAATAGCCAGTCGGCAGGAATGTTTGAGATGGAAATCGGTATATCAGAGTTACGTATATTCTGTAATACCTTTATATCGATATAACTCTACCAAACCGAGATACGACAATTTTTCATTAAGGCGTTTGTCAGACCTCCGTCTTTTGAGAACAATAGAAACAAATGATTTAGTAGCTGAAGATGTGTATGAAAAACGCTAATCAAATGAAATGACTCGCTTAGTAGACGAGTTTTCCATATAAGAGTCTAGTATTATGAAAAGAATCGGACACTCGGCCGTTAGTACTAATAACGGATGTTGGCAACAAATAACAGATGCGATGGGATCTGCAATCGCCTGGCTTCGACTTCAAGCGCATTCGTCATTTGCTTAATACCAGGCCATCGGCGTGAACAACAACTACGTCATCGTGCGTGGCCGGCACGTGCCTGGCCGGGCGCGAGGTGGCGGCCGCGTCCCTCGCAACGACGCTCTTCCGATGCGTCGCCCGGTCGGTGGAGTAGTTGCCTTTCTCGCCGCGCCGCGTCGCGTCGCGCGTCCCGGCCGCACGGCGCTTTTGGTGCGATCCGGCGCTGATGGGAACGCGTGCAGCCGCTGCTGGAATCCACCTCGAGTGTGACACCGCGCCCTCCACCCTCCCCGCCTTGCTGTGGGCCCCACCGCGGAAAAATAGCGGACAAAATATCTTCTGGATTCCGTAATGCCGACACGGCGGTGACGTACTGATCTGCATTTCCGGCGTACTGGTCAGTATGGTGTGACGGTTAGCATATCGGACTATTATACCCGAGTTGGCGGGTTCAAACCCGATCGAAGCCGAAAGGTCGAAAGAAAAACGCCTTCTGACGGAGGGGGAAGTAGAGCTGGCTACCCCATGTTAGTAGATTTACTTGTGAAATATCCTCACGCTTAATATATACTTCAGGGATATAATTTATCCTTAATCCTTTCTGGATATTTCCTAGATAATAGATCCTAATATATCCTACATACTTAATGTGAAAGATACTCAAGCCTAAATGACGCCTCTGAGCTACATTCAAAACGCCTGTTTCGTCACCCAAGAAATACCTCCTTTCTCTGCTAGTTGGTGAAAGGAGCGTAGCAACCTTTGCGTGGTCACTCGGAAGAGCGGGCCATGAGCGGGCCACGGACAGGGGACATGTTCTCATCCCCCAATATTTGCCGCATTCGTCGGCAATTTGTACCCTATTCATTGAATCATCCTCCGTCGCTCGAAATATGGGGTTGGCGACGTCCATAGTCTGAAGTGGATTTCCAGCGACCGGCAGCTCTGGACAATAGGTCCCCCTTCTCAGGGGTCTTCTGTGATCTATACCAGGCGAATGTTGCAGGAGTACTGTAACAAGCTGGCCACGCTGATTCGCGCGCTATTTTTACTTCTTTATCCTTCTCCTTCCCTCTTACGGACACACACTTGTATTCACTTACATGCACTTCACTACCGTATAAGTCGGGAGCTTGTAATTTGTCCCTTCTGTTGCGGTACTCAGTTTGGGATACCTAGAGAGAGGGTACCTCGCAAAACCGACGTGTACTTTGGAATCGAATCTCATGTTCCATAGGGCGAAGCACACCGCCACCTCCCGTGTTATGACATGAACTGCACTTACGAAACCTAAGGCCTAGGGGACGTGAAATACCTAGGGGCGCCTTTGGCGGTTCGCAAAGCCCCGTCCGCCGAACGCCGAGCCGCATCACGCGGCGCGACGCTTCCTTATGCGACTCGGCGGAACGCGGTCGGAGTGGATTGCCGCTGTCGCGTCGCATTCCGCGCGAGGACGGGGCTCGTCCTTTCTCGCTGCTCTCGGCGAAACCAAGGTGTGATTTATTCAGCTCCTGCTCGCGTGCCGGTTGCGCACGCTTCCAAGGGCGGTTGGATTAAACTATTGTGTATTTATCGTATGGTTGGTGTGCCGGGAGGCGACTGGAGACGATACTTTCCATACTGAGTGTTCGTTCATTGCGTTTGGTAATTGCTTGAAGTGTGTATCGCATCTCTCTGCCAATTGTATTAAATTCGTAGACATTCAGTTTTATGAAAGTTCCCCCACCACTGCAGGACATGATAAACCGTTACGCGTTGGACAGATTCCGTGTAAGAAATTTTACGATTAAGGCAGGTTTTCGGCTAGTAGAGGTTCCGGTTTAGACAGATTTTCCTGAATTTTATATCTAAAATAAATCTGTTAATGGGTCGATGAATAATGAATGAATAAATACATGAAATTGCAAATGAATAAAGAGTGAATAAGTGAGAATGACAGAAGTGAATGCCTGAATTAACATGAGTTAACAACGAATGAAAAATACGATATCCGCCCACTCCTGGCCACGGGCTATCGTCACTTTTCCTGGACACGCCCGTCGACCCCATCACTGTGGACTTGCCACGCCGCTTTCGTGACCGACGATCTCGCTGCAGAGACCCCTGCCTGCCGCTCAGCTGTCTCTCCCGCTGCTCTTACCGCCGCCACCATCATTCTTCTCTTCCTCGTCCTCCAGCACCGCTCCTGCCTCTCACCACCCCTGATTCACCCCCCCTCAGCCACTACTACCGCCACCGCACGCACCGCCACGCCACTGGCCACGCCGGGCCCTCCGCCCTCCGCCTCCCCTCCAGCACCTTCCTCGCCATCTCTCCACCACACTACGCCCCCCACCATCTCCCTCTCCGTCGCGCCCACTCTTCTGCTTCATTCGCTCCTCCATCGAGCCGATCCGCCGTTACTCTTCACCCCCGTCCCACACCCCCTGTGCTCTTCTCTTCCCCCTCCCCACTAGCAGCGAACCCCGCCGCTCCCCCCTCTCCTCGCGCCCGTCCTTTCTCGTCCGTCGCCGTGGGCAGGCGGGTTCGCGTTCTGCGTCGGGAACTCCGTTGAGGTCTCGAGGCCTCGAGGAGGGCTGCGCGCTAATTAGGGCTCTGTCGGCGGGACGCGCCGCGCCGACCCTGGCACTCTCGAGGCCGCGTCCCTCACGCGCCGCACGGCTCTATGCGCCTTCTGCATTAACGCGTTGATCCTTTGAAGGATGGTATTAGAAAAAAAAGAACGTAAAACACGCTAAGTAAAATGTTTACGTCGTAAGGACTTCCTTCTGCTCCGACGTAAATGCCACAGATGAGAAAATAAACATTGTTTTTTTTCTGCCTTCACTCGGAGGATATAGCAACGATTTAATTTTGGTGTTTTGAATATTATACGGAGTGGAATTTTGAAGCAATTAGCAGAGTCTGATTCCTAGCTGAGTCTTCGTTATATTATTAAGAGTTAAATGTGCGAATGCTCGTCGCCCCAATAATCTCTGGTACGAGATAACGTTCGTCAAGAGAGACTGTCGAGAGAGCTTCCTGTCGTAAGTACAGCGAAGGAAGCGTAACGTGAATTTACGTTTGAGGGAGAATATTATTTTTAAAAAGTATGTTCGTCTTCTGAAGGATGGTATGTAAAACTGGGTCCACGTCTATGCTCATTTACAAAAATAATTCATTATAATCATCATAATTCATCATAAATTAATAATTCACACCTGGCCGAAGTGGCTAAGAACGTGTACCGAGTTAGCGTTTTCGAGGGTTGCGGGTTCGAGTCCCGCCTTGGGCGAGGTTGTTTCTCCCTTATCTCTCATGTATGTGTTGTCGCGGAGGGACTCGCGATTTGCTTACCCCAGATCAGAGGAGCCCTCTAGTGTGTGTGTGCTCGCTCTGTGTCTAGTGTATGGTCGAATATGCGTCCCATCGGAACGTAAAGGATAACCGGCCGTCGCCTGGAAAAAACCTAGGGAAAACTATTCACACAGTTTTGTGCCGTAGTAACTCTTCCGGTACAACGTGATGCCTTCACGACTGCCAACCTTATCTTGTTACGCGGTCGCTAGTACAAATGCATAAATAAATCAATATCGGACGGAGAAATCTGTATAAATCCGGTGGTAATCGCAGAAGTCTTTTTTTTTATTCCTCCGTTGAGGAAGAGGCTAATTTCTGGCCAATTTCCCCATGTCACGAGAAATATACTTTCAGATTAGACGAGATAATCTATTAATATTGTGGTGCTTCAATAGTTGCTTTTGTTAATAATTTTTTTAAAATTATATTTTCCTTTCTACAAACATCATCTTTGATTTGACTCTTTAATTTTCACAGCACATCAGAGAATCGTTAAAAAACGAAATTACACATGCAATGTGTTATGTGTCCGTGTCTATAAAGTTTTTAAAGAGCGGTAATGTAGCTTTGTTCATTCACGTACTGCAGATTTCCCGTTGATTCTACGATAATTTCTAGTACGGATACTGGTTCTGATAATATCGAAAAAGGAAAATACCAAAAGAATGGGCAGCACACTTGTGTTTCCTTCACATGCAGACTTTAAGGCTTTTCAGAACATTTTTTTTATTATTGAACAAAACATAACGCGTAAAAAACTGCTTGGTCCCCAATATTCGCTTAAATTTTGAAAGTATACTCTATATCCGAAGTATACGCGAGAGAGGTGGAAAGTGTAGAAGGGCTCTAGAGAAAGCTAGTCACTCGAATAGATCGGCGGAGACAGCGTAGACACCAGCGGAACGGGGCCGACATTAACGTTGCCTCGCGACAGGTCCCGCGGGGCGCCGGCGAACAGTGTGTTCAGTTCGCTTTCGGCGCTGCCTCGTCCTCCCACTCGCAGCCACAATTTGCCCCGCCCCGCACCACTCCGCCCCGCGCCGTGTCGTGTCCTTTATAGTTCCCTCGAGTTCTGTTTATGTTTCGGGCGTCTCGAGGGAATGTAAATAGCTGCCACTGGTACTTAAGGAAAGGCAGATTTAAATTTCTTCTCGTTTCCCTCATAACGTCGGTGGAAAGTTTGTCAAATCGACGTTTGTGCGAAGGAGGGGAGAGGAAAAAATGCGCTGACTTTTCGGCAGGTTCGGCAAGTTGGAATCACTCCCAGGAAGAAAGTTCACCGGGCCACATTCGCGAAAGAAAGTCACAATGGAGTTTGAAGAACGAGCAGTAGTACGCCGAGAGTTTCTAGGTTTGCCGCAATATATTCCGCGGCGTGCGGAACGCCGGCGGTGGCGGCGGCGGTGGCAGCAGCAGTTACAAAGCAGCAGAGTACATAAAGGAGATTGAGGCCCGCGGAGGCCAAACAAAGGTAGCGCGCTCCTCGATGCATGGCTGATGGGAGCCCATGATGCTCCGGGAGGAGCGTGGCTCCGTTTGTGTTTATGCGCGGTCGTAACAGGGAACCAAAAGCAGGATATGGTAGTGAAGGGTGGCGATGGAATGAAGGGGTTGGCGATGGTAGTGATGGCGGTGAGTGTGGGAGTGTTGGTGATGGCGATGATGTCGGTGATGGAGATGATGTCGGTGATGGAGATGATGTCGGTGATGGAGATGATGTCGGTGATGGCGATGATGTCGGTGATGGCGATGATGTCGGTAGGATTGGCGATGAATTCGTGATTCGGTGATGGCGATGATTGTGGGTGATGGCGATGATGTCGGGTGATGGCGATGGATGTCGAGATGCATGATGTCGAGCATGCGGGATGTCGGTGATGGGATGATGTCGGTGATGGCGATGAATGTCGTGCTGATCGCGTATGGATGTGCGGTGATGGCGTATATGTCGATGCATGGCGTGATGTCGGGGTGATAGGCGATTGAATGCGGTGATCGGCGATGAATGTCGGTGATGCGATGATGGTGATGGGCGATGATGTCGGTGATGGCGATGATGCGGTGATTGGCGATGATGTCAGGTTGAGGCGATGACTGTGGTGATGGCCGATGATGTCGCGTGATGGCGATTATGGTCCGGTGATGGCGATGATGTCGGTGATAGGCGATGATGTCGGTGATGGCGATGATGTCGGTGATGGCGATGAATGTCGGTGATGGCGAATGATGTCGGTGATGGCGATGATGTCGGTGATGGCGGATGATGTTGGTGATGGAGATGATGTCGGTGATGGCGAATGATGTCGGTAGTATGGCGATGTGATTGTCGGTGGATGGCGGATTTGATGTCGGTGATGGCGATGATAGTCGGTGATGGCGATGATGTCGGTATGGCGCAGATGTCGGTGATGGCGATGATGTCGGTGGATGGCGAATGATGTCGGTGATGCGGATTCTGGTATTGCATGTCCGGTTGATGGCGATGATGTTCGGTGATGATGTCGGTGATGTCGAGTGATGTCGGATGATGGGCTGATGTGGATGATGCGGTGATGCTGATGATTCGGTGATGGCGATGATGTCGGTTGATGGCCAGGATGTCGGTGATGGCGATGATGTCGGTGATGGCGGATGATGTCGGTGATGGCGATGTCGTGATGGCGATGATGTCGGTGATGGCGATCGATGTCGGTGATGGCGATGATGTCGGTGATCGGCGTATGAATGTCGTGAATGGCGATGATGTGGGATGCACTGTGTCGGTATGGCGATTGATTGTCGCGTGATGGCGATGATGTCGGGATTTGCGATGGTCGTCGAATGGACTGGTCGTGATGGGCGATGATGTCGGTGATGGCGATGATGTCGGTGATGGCGATTGATGTCCGGTGATGGCGATGATGTTCGGTGATGGCCATGACTGTCGGGGCGTTGCTGGCGGCTGATTTCTCGGTTAACTTGTAAGCAATGGTTAGGCGGACAATGGAATTGTGACTAGAATATTGAGAGGAAGCGAATGTTTGCGTCTTGATAGGCTTGGGCCCAACATCCAGGTCCACGCCCGGTGCTTACATCCACTGCAGCATCATGGGGATTCATCAATCCTCGTAATCTCTAACTCCGAAATCATCACAATCGAAGTCGATTTTCTGTGTCGATGTTCCTCCGAACAAGCTAATCGGCTTTTTGAACATCTGTCCCTAACGATCACAGAAGACTGATGAATGCAGTTTTACAATTATTGAAAAGACAAATTAACCGATATATTATAAATAGATAGACAATTTAATATGAAGGCAAAATAAAGAATAAAAGTATGACACAAAAGTTTTTTTTTTTTAGTGTTACTCTGCATTTTGTTTGTCGCTCACACAGTTTCCCACATCTTCTATCCTCAGCTAACGTTCTACTTTTATTTCTTCCTTAGTAACAGTCCTAGTTACTGCTTTCTCTACTGTTTACACCTGTCCGTCGCTTTGTTACAACGAGGATGGGTTCTTACATTTACCCAGCAATTCTTGGACCCTTAGTATATCGATGTTCTCTAGCACTCGTCTACGAAATGGAGTAGAAGCAAACTGCTTCCGTCCATCTTCGTCTCCACTCACCGTGTCAGCACCAACAAACCGTCGCATTCGTAACCGCTTAGATGGCCCCCTCCTTTCCCTTCGACACCCGTCCGTCGACACGGGCCGGCGTGCCTCGCTCTCCGCGCGACGCGGCGGGCCTCGCCCTCGCCGCCGCATTGGTTGGTCGCCGCGGGCGCCGTCGCCACCTGCAAATTGGAAGGTTTGACGGCATCCAGACACCGGAAGGTCCGTCGTAGCGCAAAACAGAACGGGGTGGCCGCGGGTGGAACGGGGCGGCGTGGATCGGGAAGGGGCCGGCGCGGGGCGGCGCGGGCGGCGCGGGGCGGCGCGGGGCGGCGCGGGCGGCGCGGGCGGGCGCGGGGCGGCGCGGGGCGGCGCGGGGCGGCGCGGGGCGGGCGCGCGATCGGCGGCGGGGCGGGGCGGGGCCGGGCCGGGTCGGCTTGGGCGTGGTTGACAGGGCACACCGGAGGCGCAAGCGGCATTGACGTTGCTGGGACACGCGGCGGCGGCCTATCGCTCGCTGGGCGGGTCCAAAATGGAGGCGGCCCCAGAGGGCCGGGCCGCGACGACTTGGCCCGCGCGGAGTGCCCGCCTCCCTCCCTCCCACCCTCGGCCGCCCGAGGCCTGCAGACGGCCTTTATTGGTGCTCGTAAAGGGGGATATCGGTTCCGCCGCCAACGCCGCCGCCATCACGTCACTGCCGACACTCCATCGAATCCGCCTGGGGGCATTCTGCGGCCAACGTCCTACCCTATGGGCGTCCCTTCTGAATTGGTCGCTTTCTCCCGGTCTCGCGTCACCTGACGCGGTGTCATCGTCTGCCCATCATTAGGTCATCCCATATTTTCCGCCCTTGTGCGGGCGGAGCAATACAATAACACTCTCTTTTCTCCTGAGAGACGTCCCCCGCCTGTTTTCGTCGTCATTGTCCGCGTCGAGAGTTCTAAAAATTCCGCACTTTTTTACAATCCCGCTCATTTCGACCCTCGCATTTACTGTCCATTCCTGCAGAGCTACGAATTTTTAACGCTGTTTGGAATTATCGTTTCGTCTCTATTAGGATCTCTCGCAAATTTTATTTCCTCCTTGCTCATCGCCGTCGAGTCTCGGCGAGTCCCTCTTTCCCCCTTTTTCGGCTTGAGGACCGCTTATTCTCAGCGTCGCTTTCTCTTGTGCCATGTTCTCCTTTCTGCGTCGCTGATTTTATTTCTTCCGTTTTTCACGTTTTTTATCATTAAGTCGCCTTCACGCCGCCTTACTCCTGGACGTTCCCACCGGATGTTTGCCCGTCACCTGCTACCCTACTGGAACATTCACGCTCTATTATACTGCTATCGAGTTCATGCAATGCCCTGTCCCCTACATGATCCCATTGATTTTGCCTGCGCCGATCCTCTCTTTGATGACGCCCATCTTGTAACTCGAGAATCAGTACCTGCCCAGCCACGCTGAAGTTTTACTGGTGTCAGCGCTGCGTCTCATCCTCTGTGAATACAGCGTCCGTGAACTTCTGCGCACCTATGCGAAGTCCGTAAACTCTTCGCACTCAGAAACTAACTGCTTTCTCACTTTCCATCTCCAACGAATGTTCTCGTCACTGTCACTTACTCATTCCACCTTTATCATCACGTCTCTCCACTTATGATTCACTTGTTTTCAGCATTTTGTGCGCTCTTATTGTGCTTAAACCTAATCGAAACTTGCGCTTTGTGCCGTACTAGTAGTAACTCACGATGTTTTTCGTCACACTTCAGACCCCCAAATCCGCCTTTCGCCGTTTCCGCCGTCTACGTCCTCCTCGTCGTGACTACCACTCGCAAAGTCGTTCTCAGATGTGGCTTATCTGTGCTCTTCCTTTAATTTATTTTCCAACATTCCTTTTTGGTGATAATATTCGCTGTTCTTCTCTTGGTAATCGCGCTGATCTCTCTTCCTGATCCCTTGCTGTTTATCTCTGTCCGATCCCTTAAACCGGTCCATCTTCCTCTCTTTTTCAATAACTTCTCCTCGCTCTTCTCTACTTGTCCTGTATGCACTAATCCTTTCTCCTTTATCCCTCTTACCCCGACTTTTTCTTCCCCCCCTCTCTTTCTCGCTTTTTCTTTTTACTAACTGTGTCTCCGTAACCCCTGGTTTTTTCTTGCTCGCTCTGCGAAGCCTTTCAATTCTCCAGACTCTTTTTCCGTTTGGTAACCCCTCCTGCTCTCCACCTCCTCTCCCGCCCGCTTCGCCCTCTCCTCCGGCAACGTGCCCGGCGCATCCCAGCTTTTGCGTCCGCCGATTGACTTTGAAGCTCGGGGTCGGGGCGGGGCGGGGCTGGGGAGAGGAAAGCGCGGCGTGCCGGGCTGTGGAATGGGGCGGGGGAGTAAAGCGGAGAAACGTGGGCGTGACGGGCAACGGTCGGCGCCCGCGCGCCGGGCGAGGGTTTATCCGGTGCGTGTATGTCGGGAGGGGGGGGGGTGACGACGCACAGGCGCGGGGCAAGTTGAGGGAGTTGCAGGTGAGCATGCGTGTAGTGGGTGACTGGGGAGATGAGTTGTGGGTAAGCTCCTTACAGTGAGTGACGGACGGGGTGGGGTGGGTGACTGGTTTGGTGGGTTGACGTGGTGGGATGGGTTGCTGTGGTGGGTGGTGTCGTGGTGTGGGGGTGATCGTGTGGGATGGGTGTCTGTGGTGGGGTGGTGTCGGTGGTGGGTGGGTGTGTGGTGGGTGGGTCGTGGTGGTGGTGGTCGCAGGGTGGGTGAGGTGATTCGTGGTGGGGTGGGTGTCTGGTGGGTGGGTGTCGTGGTGGGGTGGGTGTGTGGTGGGAGGAGGGTTGGGGGTGCGTGGGAGCAATCGAGGCGGGTGGGAGGCGGAGGGATGGGACGTCGAGTGCCCCTGATTTTGAGCGACGTGCGTGTGGTCGCTTGCTTATGAGCTAGCGGTGGGGCATTTCGTAGCACCGTCGGGGGAGTCGACTGGAGGCCGAGTTCGAGTGCGATACTTGTGGGCGTAAGGGGAGGGGATGGCGACGCAAAGGGCAGGAGACGGTGGTTGGGGGGGTAGTGCAGAAACGGGGGGGAACGTTGTGGTGAGCGTCTGTGCCGAGCCGGGATTGCCAGAGAAAAGAGGCGCGTTTGTAAAGCGCGGGCGGGCAATTGGCGGGATGCTCGCGGCGGGGTTGTGGTGAGTGGGCCGCGGGGCGGGGGCGGAGGGCGGGGAGCAGGGGTTGGCGGAGTCCCTTCGAGGAAGCGCTGTGAATGCGGCGCTCTATCTGTGTTATGGGTCGCCTCCGCGGTCGTTATGAATTGTGCCGCCAGTGCTTTAATAAAAATTCCCGCGTAGCGGCTAGGGCGCTTTAAAAAGCCGGGCCAGACGACAAGGATATCAATTCGCAACGATGGCTTTTTTCCCGTTACGCTGACGTACTTGCGGCGTCGTAGGTTTTGTGCGGAAGTCAGGCATGGGCGGAGTACCTTTAGCAACAAGTACCTAGGGCGTTGAAAGAGAAAGTGCTTCAAAGGTTCGGCCGATTCGCGAACATGTGCTTTGTTCAGTTTACCAAATTCAAAACATATTGGCGATTAACAACATGTTGTAAAGAGTTTCCTTTCCCCAGCGGTAGTTAAATTCAAATTCAAAATTTAGCTTTTCTAAGGATATAAGTACCAACAATGGATTTGAAAAAATAAGCTTTAGAAATGCAAATTTAGATATTCTTAGAAATTTTTATCTAGGATTTTACGTGACTCATACACTCTTCAGAATGTTCATGATCTGAACTCGTAAATTCAGTTATAATTATAAATTGAGAAAATGTAATTTTGACATTTAAACCTTACGAAACTGAAGGCTTAAAAACCGTCGAATGTGAGGTTGTGTTCCTCATTTTTTGTGGATTTAAGTCGTTTAAGTTCGTATAAAAGTCTGAGGCAATGTCTGGAAGGGGTGATGTTATATTGTCCGTACGTTAGATATGTCACATTGAAGAGGTCCCGGGCGATCTTACTAATGAAATTCGTGAAATATTTCCATGCGATGTGAAACATCAGAAAGGTGTAATGTATTGAGCAATTACTAGGTAATTGTTTTGTAGAAATTCGTAGTTGTAGAATTAAGAAATATTAGTACAAAACTGTTTGACATTCCTAAACGTTTATAGTACAAGGTACTGCAATTTTCTCGAAAAATACGAAGGCAGTTGTGAGTCTACAAAAGTAGAGTCAAAAGTTTTGTGTTCAACGCCACACCTCTTCCCGTGAGGATTTCACGTGATTTATGCAGTATGATGTACAATCTCGCTGATAAAAGAAATGAAACAAATATTTTTGTTGAAACGTTAGCACATGTTGGTAGAGAAAACAGAAGTTCCTGGACGGGTTAGTTGTGGCATTGAAGAAAGACAGCTTTTCTTTAAGGTTCCCAGCCTTCCAAATTACTCCGATAAAATTTGGGTAATAATTCTGTCCAATATTTAATTAATTTTTTCACTTATTTTTTATTACATATTTACATTTGAACTTTATTTTGTGAAATTGATAATATATTTTAACTTAGGTTTCTTCTATTACTGTTACAGTTGTTATTAATATTATTAATTACATTTACTTCAATGTTGCTTGAAAACACTCGCTTCACAACATGGTCTCCTGCGTGTACTGGGTGAAATCAGAATTGCTTATGTTCTCAAGAGTGTTGTATTATAAAATTTACATTCTTCATTATTTTAGCTAATTAAATACAATTTTAGAGATAATAAATTTATGAATAAACTGTAAAATCTGACTAGAATCATAAAACGTATAAAAAATTCTAAAGAGAAGAATCTGAAACCAAAGATGGCTATTTTCAGGGCTAGTTTATACTTTCTGTAGAGAATTTCATTTTATTCTGAAAGTGAAGACTCATCGCCCAGTAAAAGCAGTCGTTAGGAGCCTTAAAATTTAACGAATCACATTTCTTCTAAAAATTCTCTAGTGCTCTCGGTTCCGACTGAAGCGTCAGCCTCGTGTCGTCCCGTCTCCCCTCCCTCCGGATTTTCTCCTTCAACCACATTTCCAACTGCATTTCGTTCCAACTCTCGTCTCTGCACTCATCGCCAATTCGGCGCCTCACCAGCCCACTGCTCATCCCACTTGCCACCGCCCCTCCTCTCATCCCGCCTCCGCACTGCTCCCCGCTCAGCTCCACTTGTACTCAATCTCAACTCTGTACTCAGCCCCACCTGCCTTTCAATCCCTCCTGCCGTTTAGCCCCACCTACCGTTCAGCCCTATCTACCGTTCAGCCCCACGTGCCGTTCAGCCCCATGTGCCGTTCAGCCCCACCTGCCTTCCAGCTCCACCTCCCTTTCAACCCTACCTGCCGTTCACCCCCACCACATGACTTTCAGCCCCACTTGCTGTTCAACCCTACTTCTCGTTCAACCCTACTTCTCCTTGAACCCTATGTGCCGTCCAACCCTACTTGCTATTAGACCCCACCTGTCATTAAACCTCAACTAACATTCAGTCCCCGCCTTCTATTCAGGGCCATTTACCACTCATGCCCACCTCTCATTCAGCCCCACTTCCCGTTCAGATTTACGCACCACGTAGTCCCACCATCCTCTCAACATCTTTTCCACTCGGACTATCCGCCTGCTAAGCCCCTTCCTCGCACCGTTTCTTCCCCCAATACATTAGCCCCAGCCTTTACCGCTGCCTTCGCCGCAGCTTCCGCTTCGCCTTTCCGGGACAAGCGCGCATCTTCCCTCCTCCTCTTCTCCTCCTCCTCCTCCTCCGCCTCGCCCTCGCGCGCGCATGCATTATGCAGCTCCCCGGGCTGTGACGGCCGCCTCATAAGACGATGACATTCAAAATTCCCTGTGATAAGGCGAAATAGATTTTTATTCACGCGTCCCCGCGTGTCACAACGGACCCTCCGAAGCCGCTGGGTCCCGCGTCGCGCCCCGCCCCTCCTCCGCGCCCGTCAGCGGCGTGTGTCAACACTCGACGCGGCCGTCCATTTTGTATTCAATCCCGATATCGATTCCGTTTCTCGATTTGCTCTTTCGCAGGCGGCCCGCCGAACGAACCGAAATAAAAGCGACGTAAAACCCCGTAAGAGAGAAGGTGGGGACGGGCGTGGAGCGGGCAGCAGGGGCCGGCGGCGGTGGAGCTGTGGACCAGTGTGCGGACACACGAACACGCTCCGGCCCCGTGCGCTCACGCGTTGGCGCGAGGGCGTTGGCGCATGCGCATGTGTACGTGTGTGTGTTGGAGAGTTCAAGGCCCCGCTGGGGCGGTAACTCAGAGCGAGTGCAGAACTGGGACCATGGGAGGGACAGGGAGGGAGGGAGGGGGAGGCGCGTTAAAACCATTGCGAGGCGCCAGATAAACAACCTGCGTGTAAATTCTCGTTAGCGCGCGGTACGGTGCGGTGCGGCGGGGAAGGGCTGGGAGGGAGATGCTACGTAACGAGGGCCGGCGAAGGGAGGGGAAGAGGGCGGGTTGGTGAGAAGCGCGGCTGGGAATGGTCCAGACGAGACGAGACCGGAAGGGTTGGGAAGGGACGGGACGGAAAGGGACAGGACGTGAAGGAAAGGGAATGAAATGGAAGAGAGCTGAAGGAAAGGAAAATAATGGACATAAAGGACGGACGGAAAGTGGGGACGGGACGGGACGGAACGGGACGGGACGGAACGGGACGGGACGGAAAGGGACGAGGCAGGACAATGAGAAGCAGAGCGGGACAAGCAGCTCACGGGGACGCCGGCCCACGCGCACACACTCTCAGAGGCCTCATGGGCGAAACGACGATGCTGATCTTGTTCCTTTCCTAACGACTGTGCTCGGAGTGTCTTGCTGGTTTCTTGTCGACTAGGTGACCTGCCACTATCCTCTTCCTTCTTGCGGGAAGATGTGTCTCACTGCTAGAATTCTACGGATTCTAGCGGACTCCTAGAATAATAACCCGATCTGGTCTAAAAAAGTCAATGGTAGATGCATCAGGGCATCTTCAGGAGTTTCCCAATAGTGCGAATTGCAAACCCCAGTCGATCTCTTGATTTGCTTGATAATTTCAAGTGTTAAAGTGTTTATTTGTGAAGTGTTTTTCTCTCACCCCACCTACTGAGCTTTCCGCGTCAAGTTTCAGATGTTGATAGTACGCTCTTTCGGATTCCAAGGGCATCTCTCTCTCTTCCGGACTCCAAACTGCGCTCCGTTGAACTTTCCCCACTGGGCCTCTTTTTCCATTTAGTCCAGCGGGTGCGTCGCTGATCCAAATTCCGGTCTGACGTAGGCCACCAATCGCTGTCATCGTTCTTCTCTCTGGCTCCGCCACCCTGCACCCCCACCCCCGTGCGGTCGCAGACCCCCTCCCCCGTTCGCCGACCGTTCAGGCAGACGGGTGCTGTCGGCCGACCGTCAACAGGTGACTCCCCGGCGGCGGCGGCGGCGGCGGCGTCAACAGCGGTGACAGCGCGGGCGGGGGCCGCGG
>BOPP01000033.1:5915443-5942943 GCA_017312745.1 Gryllus bimaculatus | reverse complement strand
CTGAATGTATTCATTCGATATCCCTTTTTGAATTTAAGTCTTTATTTTTTTCTTTTCAAATTTCCATTATCTGTGCTAAATGTAAATATGACTTCAGTTTATAGAGGCCCTAGAAACTTACGATTGGCTTACTTTTTTAGTGTTTATTCCAATTTGAAATAATAACCATTATTATTTCCAAAGCTCACGTGTGTAACTTCTCTAAAGTTTGGGTTTTGGAGATTATTGAAAATGAAAGCAGCGGAAATTACATTGTCTTCATTAAGAAGTGTCGGCATATGATTAATGGGAGTCTTTACAACTACATAGTGGTATGAAATGAACTTTGGCGTTGTGAGTGAATGTTGAAAAGAACCAATTTTTGTGTTTGACAATATATTATACGAGGTCGACTTCGCCACTTTATCTCTTTACTTTACCTTAGCCATAATACCTTTAAAGACAAGCCGTTAAAGCCATCCTCACGTCGGTGTGTGTAAAAAAATTGCTTTAACAATGTAATCGAAACTCATCTATAATTTAAAGCAAAGGTTACTTTGCTGAAAAAGTTAAACTATTATCTATCTCCAGTGACGGTGTTGTATAAATTGTTTCATGGAACATGTAGATTTACAATTATTTGGTAATTTCGAATCGTTGGGGATTAGCTTGGACTGCTATTGCTCCGTAAATGGGGCTGCCGTACATTGCGCCCGTTGTCAAATGACTGAACGAACAAAGGCAGACATATCCGTTTGATCATTAAATCTTGAAACATTAATAATAAACGAAATAGTGATGGAGGTGAGTGTATACAACAATAGAGAATGGAGCAGAGAGATAACGTGGCGATAAGAAATGCTAATTGAAATCTATACCATATATTGCGAAATAAAGATGCTTGTAAAACCTCATTCTGTATTCGACTTTCACGCTTTTAGTTTTAACTGATGTATTGTTTATGGAAACGAGGATTTGAAATGCAATAAAACTGCTTGTTTCCCAATACGATGTTGCAGCTATGTGCAGAGAAATGCGCTTAGGGGCCTGATGACGGAGAAATAGTCGCATTGAATTCTACATATCGACGCTATGTGCACCCGTCGCTATAGAAGCGAAAATAAAGAGATAACAGTTATCGTAAAATCGAAAACAATTCGCGTTTATACTGCAGACCATCCGAACGCGTGATCCATTTCTCAGAGAAGTTACGATGTACAATGAGAAGCGCTCTAATAATTGGGCGCAATTCGAAATCCAACGGTTATGAAGCGGTAGAGAGGTTACGTATTAACCAATCGAGATGTTGATGTTACTACGTGGCAACAGCTCGCTTGCATTGACATAATTTACCGCTAATTTGGTTTTGTTTGTTTGCGAACGGAAATATTTCATAAACTACATGTCACAAAACTACTACAATATAATTTAACATTGCTTGTTTAAGAGCCAAACATTTGCCTGAACATCCCGTCAATCATATCTACCTAGAGATAGAATCATAACTCTTTAATAGGTAGGTATTACCTAAAACGTATTTGCCTATAAATTTACGACTGGAATTTGGAATTTTAAAAAAAGATTCGGGAAATAAATGTCTTCCGAAAGAGAAAAGTATTATCAGAGTAGATGCTCTCATCACTATCCGAAACATTGCGAAAATGACGTTCCTTTTCTGCGTATCACCATTGTGCCGAAAACTTTGTGTCTGAATGTATTGGGTTGAGCGCTGGTCTAACGCATTTTAATCGTACGTAAGAAATCAACAAACGTCGCAATTATCTCAGCTGCTTCTTTTTGTTAGGAACGTTTGGTTCTTGTAATGCTATTTAGATTGGAGTAAAAGAAACCGGTGTTGTTTGGAGATACATCCAAAGTAATTGTAGTTATATTTTACAAGATGATTTACTGTTAGAGCTAAAATAAATTTTCGATGACCTTATTTATATTAGTTTTATGTGATAAAATCCTGCTTTATATCATTTAACATTGTTTAAATTACCGCAAATGTCTTTTGTCCAAAAATGTAGTGCCTTTGCAGACACTTCAAGAAACTGTTATTCCATCTCGCGCTACAAATTGTTTCTAATTATTATCAGACTGTGCGAAAGCAGTGAATATGTGTGTGAGACAAAGGATGTTGAATTCTTGATCGTTCTAATCTAGTGCTCAAACTAATTCACTACTTACTCTCCAGTAAAGTCAGAGGAGCTGTGTGTTAGTGCAACTAATACTGAAAATAATGTTAATTGATAGGCAAAATTAAACTTCAAAATCATACATTTTAATTTATGCTTTGAGTATTGCCTACGTATAACTGCCAACGAATGCACGAGGAAACAAAGAGAGATCTGCAACTCTTCAACGACTAAGGCTCTCTGTTGTGACTGGCGAAAACCTACGTTTCTTCATTGACAGTGAAATGTAATTAAGCTTATAAAAGTATTTGCACGGGGCGATTTTTAAACTTCATCTCATCGCCAATAGAAATGTCATCTAACGGTCTCTGGTTGTTTGTTTCTTTATGGAACGAAGATTTTATTTCTTAATGTTGTTAGGAATAAAAAGCCACGGACCGAGCTTTCCACTCCTTATTGTGTACTATTGTCCTTTGCGTCCCTTGCGAGTTTCACATGAAGCTATTCCCAGACAAGAGGTAAAAAGGAGTATGTGTTGAGGGAAACGGGTGGGGGGAATACCACAACAGGCTCTCCTTCGATGCTGTTTACTCTAACTCACCAGAATATCAAGCGCGCTACTTAAAGGTCAAATGTGAGCTCGTTCACTGGTCTTTGTGCCGCGAGTCACTCTAATGCCATGAGCTTTAATCACCGATCAAACTAACGACTTACATTGATCGTTTGTGTCTCGTGCTATTTTTTGTGCGTCAATACTCACATCGAGTACCGGCCACCGGCCACTGATTTGCAGTCAGTATGTAAAGACACAATATATTATGATAATGAAGAAAAAATGAAAGGTCAGAAGGCAGATAGACAAGAAATGGGAGTTAAAATGTTCTTATGCAACACAATTGTCCATTTTAAAGTGTGTTACTGCTTCTCACATCATGACGAATTGAAATTGTGTTATGTGACTCACACGTAGAAATAGAAACCTGATGTTTATATAACATTAATTAATCGAGCCTGAATTTGAAAACGGATATGGAAGTTATTCGTATTCGGTGAGATATGAATCTAGTAACATGTTGTCGTAGGGGCAATTTGCGGGCCACATCGTTTCAGAACTATCGACTCAAACCCTTTGAATGCAATCAATACGGACATCAGGGTACACGGTGTGATTGTTTAGTCAAAGTCAAATGTTAAACCTCGCCCTGCAACCATAATCTTTGATATTTAGGTACTCTCAGTACATAACGCTCTTGTGGTGGTGGGAGTCGCATTGCATTATTCAAGACAAATTCGTTCACTATCCGAAAATGTCGATGAACGAGATGCTTAAAATAATTTTCTTTCCCATGATATAGTTTCTCAATGAAGTGGCATACGATACACAATTCTTTAGAATCGTTTCCGAGAAGTACTCGAAGACATCCTCATTATGCAGACTGCTTGATAATTAGAAATCTTTCTCTCATTAGAACGGAGTGCTTCTATGTAACACGATGGACTTGAAAAGTTTTGAATGCTCTCTTTTTAATTTGTATACTTTCAGGGAGAGAGAAAAGGGTTAAATTTGTGTGCTATGCCCGGTTTTCTTCGAACGGCTTGTTTTCCATCTGAAAACCTGCGAGAATGAATTGAGATTTTAATTTAAATTAGATCTTTCAAAAATCAAATGTGTTTCATTACGTAATGAGTATTGTGATAAGTTGCCCTTTCGATAAAACGCTTTTTAGTGGAGTCCTTTCAGAGGACGAGGACATCCCTCAAATACTTTTTTGTATTGTCGAACCTTCCTGAACAAAGGAATAGTTTTAGAAAGAAATTGCAAATAACAATATATAAAAAGGTTGTCCTTACCAAAGTAAAATTTCTGGTAGACAAAGCGAACTTTTAGTTTGTTTCCCCAGGTTTCCTCTACTTGTCTTCAATTCCATCTTCATTCAGTTAATCATTCTCTCTATCATAGGTTCATTAGATCGCTCATGGGTGGCAATGACTTAAGTGATTGAAGAGAGTCTAAAGCACAAGGAAAATAATATCGAAGGTCTTGCGACAATGATGCAAACAATTCTACTCACAAGAAGCAAGTCGTAATGTGTTTTGTTTGTTTTTCGTATGCTAGGTGCAGACAATTCGTTCGACTGTGATGAAATATTTTCTTACAGTTGCGAATTAGATTTGTTTACTAGTGAAATAAAATAAGTGTGAGGTTCAAGGAATACGTCTATAAATCTCCTACATGGGATCTCCACTTTTTGAGATTTCACAATACTTGCATTTTGGCGTAAATTTTGATTATCGTACCCATCGCTGTGAAAAACAATGTCATTTATTAAACGCCAGATCCTACTATTTTCTAACACTTCTTCTAAAAACATGGTGTACTAAAAAAGAAAAATGGTTGCAACATTAGAAATACTGTTATGGAAGACAATTTTAAAACTATTCAGTGATAATAAGACTGCGTTTCTTGATGTGTGTTTTTATAGTTGGTGTGAAGGCCAATTATTAATTACACTCATTCACATAACACATTTTTATTTAAAATGATACAAACTTTAGACCTACGTTTTGAAGGTCATTGGCCTATCTTAAGGGCCTTTTTCAATTAGTTCTTTGTTTATGATAGTTTTCTAGTTTAAAATTATATCATAAACTAATACCATAAACAAAGAACAAATTGAAAAGGACCCTGAAGATAAAAGTCAATGACTTTCAAAACGTAGGTCTATAGATTGTATGATTTTAAATAAAAAATATTATGTGAATGACTGTCTGCCTAAAAAAGGACCTTCAAAATAATTCTAAAAAAGAAATACTGTCCGCATTAGTGCTAATGAGAAAGTACGTTTCTAGCGACACTAGACAGTTGCAGGTACCTGATGACGAGAAATCCTAATTCACAACAAACAGATAGCTGTTCCGCCTGGTCGAAGGTGCCATTACGAGTTCACAACGGATGCAGGGCGACGTGTAGCGAGCACTTGCGAGTGTCGCGCGCACTGCGTCGAATCGCGTTTCAGCGAGACCCTCTGAACGACCGGAGGGGGCTCTCCACCGCTTGACCAAACAACGCGGAGCGCCCGCCGCAGATCGAAATACGCGAACGCTGCAAACCTGATAAACCGACCCGCAGCAGCGCAATGACTTTCCACTATTGAAAATAAGCCTTGTTTGCGCGTGATGGATATAAATGTGTTTAATTTGCTGTTAATATGTGTGACGAGCTTGTCGCTTCCACCTATAACACATAATGTGTCACCAAATAACTTGATTCCGGGTTTCACTGCAATGTGTGGGAATTTGCGGCGACGTTAATTGACAGAGTCCAATAAAATATCTCTTTTTGATACCAATTGGACCAAAAATCAATGGCTGTTTTATCCCCTCATTATGTGACTGTATGTAAATTTTTGTGTCAATTGGATTATTAGCCTTTGATAAAAATCGTCACGAACAAATGCGCTGGCTCACTCGGTATATCAGAGTACTTTCAACCCCGCACCAGTATCCCATTACTTGCTTTTGGTTCAATTTGCATTTACTGCGAACTGAAATCAAATGTTGGGACAGAAAGAACACAAGTAATTTTGTTACATCCAGTTTTGACTTTATTTAACTTCTTTTGACTTCAGCATTTCGTGAATGTAATCTAGAATGTAATATGTTATGTTCTGGAGATCATCAGATTTTGGGGAAATAACTACAAGTGCCAAGATGAACAAATCAAAATTTTTTATGCGATAATAAATTATAACAGAAAATATTTAATTAATGACCAAATAAATACATCACTACTGTATTTAACTGAAATCATATGAATTACAATATAATTACTATTGTGTATTATTCATTGCTTTTCTGTCAACATTCACTTTGTCGATATATAATGTATGTCTTATAATTCAGATGTATTAGTCAGGATATTTGACATATTATTATTAATTCACTGTATTATTTTCTGAGAAAAGTAATTTTGAACCTTGAGTGTTTCATTGTTACTGTTAAAAAGCCACAAATTAGAATAAAAGGAGAGGAGTTTCCTCTTAGTTTGTGAACGCTTTAGGTTTTGATATTCTTGAGATTTTGACTCTCGATGAGGTTGAGCCTACCGTTGCCCAGTAGCCGATTCTTAAGATGTCTAATTATAAGCAATAATTTGAGTTCTTTGATTGATCGTTTTTTGGTCTAAATTGCAGACCTAAGAGTTTTAATTATTTTTAATGCGACCAGGAATGTATTTTTTATATTTTTTTTTATTTTTGCTCAAATCTTTTCATTTGGAAATAGAAGTTAAGCACAATAATAATTTTCACGAGTGAGGATAATCTGATAATGAACGTAAAATATATCTCCTACATATCGGTTGAACGCCAATACAGTTTTACCTTAAATAGGGAGTACAGTATCATGGTTACATTTGCAACTATTAACCCCTAGATGAGCCACTGAATTTCTAACGATTTCCCTGTTTATAAATTCGTTATTAGTTTATAAAATCGTTATTATGCTTACCTGAAATCAATTCCATGTTAAACAGGCTCTCTGCTTTTCGTCGCGGCAAAGCTTGAATAAACAGCGTTAGGCTTCTGGGTGGAAACAGAAACACAACAATTAATGCGGTCAGCCCTAGCCACGCCACGCCACGCCACGCTGTCAGAAGGCTCTCGAGAGAGGCGTGGTTGTGCGAGAGGGTAGTGGGTATGCGAGAGGGTAGTGGGTGTGCGAGAGGGTAGTGGGTGTGCGAGAGGGTAGTGGTTGTGCGAAAGGGTTCGGTGGTTGTTGGAGAGGGTTCGGTGGTTGTGGGAGAGGGGTCGGTGGTTGTGGGAGAGGGGTCGGTTGTTGTGGGAGAGGGGTCGGTTGTTGTGGGAGAGGGGTCGGTGGTTGTGGGAGACGGGCGTGGTTGTGGCTGGTGAATTTGAGAGGCTGGGGTGGTCGAAGGGGCGTCAGAAGGCGCGGAGAAGGGGCGAAAGGGTCAGGGAGAGTAGAGGGGAAGGAAGGGGTGAGGCGGCCGGGAGCACTAACGCAGGCTCAAAGGCTCCATTAACGCCGCGGCGGCTGCAGGTCGAACTCGCGAACGCCGGAATTTAAAGTGAACGCCGTGCTTTGAACGCCCAATGAGCTATATTATTTCACGGCAATACATAACGAGTGGTGACCCGGATCCATGTCCGCGCTTGGTTTGTCTACACTGTGTCAGGAATGTTAGTAATGGAACATGTGGATGGGCTATTGCTTGGTAGGTGCAATGGATGGACCTAATTTATCAAAATTCGGTGTATAGAATGAGCTAAATAGTTCTCTCGAATATAAAGGATTTTATCAAATTGTTGAGAAGGTATTCGCTTTCGGCAATTTGGGTTGTTAGAAAATAGTACGTACCCAAAATACGATTTCCCTTGAAAGCGTAACTCTGCCGTGGAAGAAGCAAATACTCGCGCAGTACAGCGTTATTATCTTACTATTTTCAGTCACGCCATGATTGTTGCAATTTGAGAGCGAATGCACTTAATCATATGTCGTGTTAATCACAATCGTCAATTTCGAAATTTTCGAAATAATAAACAACGTTTGACGTCTTCCAATTAATGTGATCAACAAAACGACACAACTGCAGAAAATAACATAAATCTCCTGCTTTTCGTTACATTATGGTTCAAACTGGGTCAAAGTGCAGAGAAATGTTAATGAATAAATCACCTGATGTAGTGTTTTATCTTCTTGTAAGTATATAGAGTATCTGCTGCAGTGCATGTTCCTTTTCAAAATTATTATTTTTTTCTTTTCGTGTCAGTGCGACTCGTAAGTTGTGACGCAGCATTGCCTCCGTGGTTGGTGTTGGACTCGTTTATGTGAGGGCAACAATTGCAGTGGTGCAGTTTAGTCTTTTTCTCTCTCCGCCTCTTCCCGTCTCTCTTCCCGCCGCTGCCCGTCCTGACGCCGAAAGCGCAGTGCCGACAACGCCACTGCAGTGACAAGCACAATCCCAGACTTTTGTGCGGCGATATGTTCTCCCTGACATGAAGCTCGTAATAGTTTAACGCAACGAATGACTCTGGGGAGCATAATGGACGAAACAACAAGAGAAACAAAATCAAGAATCGATTACGAAGAGGAAAATTGGAACAGAATTTATCATGTGGGGTTTGTTTTAAACCGCACTCCTATTCACCTGACATTACAGCGTTGTGTTAAATGGTAAGGTATTTGCAAAATGTTGATGTGTTTCCGTTTTTGAATCGAAATTATTCATGTGTCGTTATCGGAATGGTTTAGTGAAACGGAAATTAACATTGAATGTTTTCCTTTATGGAAGATAAAGAAAATAAGTTGAAGATGATGCAGAAATAAACTACTAAGTGTAAAATAATGGCACAGACTTTCTCGCACTGATAATTTCCTATTCCTTTGTGCCTGGACTAGCTTTTTGGCTTTGCTCGACCCCCTTCCCGCCTACCATTTATTATCACCTAAAATGTATTAATTTTATTTCATCAATTTTTCAGTCTCCTAAGTCCGTGGGTTTTGATTATTGTTTACAAGAAAAAATGTGCCTTTATATTTCGTGGAATCGGCCGAAATGCCGCCAAATGGCGTCTCAAGAACCTTAAAAAATGACTAGTACTCACAACGGCTGACATTACAATAGATGAGTGAAGAAATCGAATAGGCTACACAGGAATTCTGTGGTGAACATTTGTTGCATTTCGAAAATATTGTTTAAAGTTAGTACCATTAAAGTGATATTAAAAGCGGTGAAATCAGCAAAAAATGCATTAAAAATGACTTATTAATCGAAATCGATAATATAATGCTAAGAAAATACATATAAAAAGGAGTAGTTTCCTTTTGTCAAAACATAAAATAAATGTCTATACTAAACAGATTTTTTAAAAGGTAAAAATAAAAAAGGCTTTTCATTAACATCCGCCCCTAGTAATATATATATTTCTCAACTTCGAATCCTAACCAAAACCAGAAAGTTGACTCTTTTTATTGTCGACGGTTGAAGACGGTGAAGTATAGCACTGTGGTACCCTCAGCCACAATAATTTGTCGTTGTCAACTGTCAATTTTATTATACTTACTAATTATTTTAATAAAAAGTAATTGTAAATTTATTTTGTTCAGAATTAAAAGGAAATAACCCCTCCATTTGTTCACTCCGACTTCTCGGCTATAATGCAACATAGAAGAAGCTGCGGCTATTGTTCGTTGTTACATGAATTCCCAAATGTCAAAGGCAAAGGAGATTGGCATGGGTATAATATTCATTACTCCTATAATGCAGCGGGGACTGAATGAATGTTCTGCAGCGTTCTACGCTCGTTATTGCGGCTACAGTTAACTCCTCGAATGGACTATGCGGCATGCGATATTGTCGCGAAGGGCAGCGCGACATATTCGCATAGGAAATCCCTCCATCTCTCGAATGGAAGCAGAACCTGTGGGATCTGTAATTCGCGTATTACACGTCGGATCAGCCCAGTGCTTGAATCGGAAAGAGGATTTGAATCGATAAAGGGCAGAATACATTCCGTGTTGAGTCTCACTAATACAATTTATAAGTCTCTGCCTTAATCTCCGGTCACTTGACGGAGAGCGTGAGGTGAGCGCAGAATAGGCGCAGAACTCAACCGACCACCTTTGTTAATCAATAGAGGAAGGACAGTTTGACTTTTCCATCCCTGAAGTTGGTATTTAGTCGTTAGTATAATCATTAAAGTGCTGAATGGTAAATAATAGAGAATGACAATAGCAAGGGCATTTGTTACGAGAGAGAGAGAGAGAGAGAGAGAGAGAGAGAGAGAGAGAGAGAGAGAGAGAGATAATACAATTGAAAAAGGATTACAACAGTTAAACAATGCATCTGATAGTTTTTCTTTTATAAAAACATATTTACTTATTTTTATTTGCTAATCCAAACTTAACGTAATTTCCAAATATGCAGGGTAATTACTCAAGTATTAAATGTAATATAAATAATCATAATAATTATTATTAATATATGCATATAATCACTTCAATTCCATAACCTTGACTATGGCATGATTACAATGGTTTTTGTATTACAATGAAATGAGAAAAATATAAAAAAGATTAAGATATATTTGTTGTTACGAAATGAAAATGTTGGATTTGAGGACTCAATGTCGCCCCTTGAGCCCGTTACTTCAGCAATGTGTATATGATCTTAGGGTTATTTTACTGTTCTGAGGTACTTAGCAGTTGATTTGCGTGTGGTTGTTTGAGAGGGAAACATGCACTAATAAACATCAAGCCTTGTGCAGTCGCCAGTGAGAAACGGTGCACAACACGAGAGTGAATTTTAATTATGGGAGTTCATTTCAAAGGGGAGTGCCGTAAGATATATAACATTGCGAGTGCTGACGAAGGTAATCAAATAGGTGATTTTTTTGTATCGGATAAAAAAGTCAATTTTTTTGTTTTGAACTAAAAATGAATGATAACGTTCCTCATTCTATCCTCACCCCTTACTTACACGCCCTTACACTCACATTCACTACGCTACCACAGAGGCCGGGAGACTGGTAAGGAGCGTAGAACGTGTTCCGGCAGGGGCCCCGCTGGTGGGAGATACCTGACTAGGGATCTTTTGATTAGCCGACGGTAGATTGGCGACGTATTTCGCAATCCAACGGGGGAACACCGCCGCTACGCCTCCGATGAAAAACATGCACTACACATACAGGACTAATGACCTTAGCAGTTGCTGCGCTCGGAGTATGAAACAAACCAACAAAAGACGTTCTTCCAAGCGCTCGTGGTGTGCGTCGTGGCGTGCGTCGTGGCGTGCGTCGTGGCGTGCGTCGTGGCGTGCGTCGTGGCGTGCGTCGTGGCGTGCGTCGTGGCGTGCGTCTGGCGGGCGTCGTGCGTCGCGTGGCGTGCGTCGTGGCGTGCGTCGGCGTGCGCGTGCGGTCGTGGGCGTGCGTCGTGGCGTGCGTCGTGGCGTGCGTGGTGCGTGGCGTGCGTCCGTGCGCGTGCGTCGCTGCGCGTGCGTGCGTCGGGCGTGCGTCGTGGGCGTCGTGCGTCGTGGCGTGCGTCGTGGCGTGCGTCGTGGGCTGCGGGGGTCTGGGTGCGTGCGTGCGTCGTGGCGTGCGTCGTGGCGTGCGTCGTGGCGTAGGAGAATACGAACGGAAGACGGTGCGGTGGACGCACGCGCGTTGCGATCCGTCTGTGGATCTCCGTGCGCGCGCGTGACCGCCCGCTCTTGGGCGCCTGCGACTTTATCTTATCGGGGAGCTAGCGGCGCAGGGAGAAAGTCGCGGTCGTTTGAATTATTATTTGTTTGCCGCGGAGTAAATCAACTGTTACGACTCTCTTGCGGTGGCTCTTAAGTCGGATTTGCGGATGATACATGACGGAAGATGCAGAGATACCCATTTAATCGATTAATTGTTTTCCTAGGTAACGTCCCAAGTTGAATGTATGTATGTGTGTGTGTACGTATGTACTCTGGCACAACAGCTCTTTACGAGCTAAGGCCAACCAGCAGCGTCCTGGGTACATGTCATCCCTATGTTGTAGTATGGTCTTCTCAACCTGAGAAGTGAGATTTCTCATAGTCACACAACAAATACAGAGACATTGCAAGGAAAGTTAATGATGAAAACGTGGTGGCTAAAACATTTCATTAAAGGGTTTTAAAATATTTGAAGCATATTTGAATTGTTTGTAAGCATCAAAGAAAAGTAATGCAAAGTTTCCAAATTTAACAATCTCTCGCATCGCAGCATCTTGGCGCAGAGGCCCCTATTGTGTTGCTACTTTACAAGCGGGCGTCTCCTCAATGGCCCGTAAGTGAGCGGGCGCCTTGTCGGCGGTGCCCCTGCGATGTCCAGAGCTGCAACCCGGCGCACGCGCCGGGGATAATCTCTCATGGCTCCATTGTGAGGGCTTGTGGCGCCGGACAACGCGGCGAACGAGGCGCGAGCCTGGCTTGTTTCGCGGGACATCGCAGGGACGCAGGGGTAGGACGGGGGAGGATATGTCCATACGAGGATAAAGGCGAGGGTGAGGGTGGCGGAGGGCGAGAGGGAGAAGGAGGCGGGGTACAGTGAGCGTGTGGTGAGGGTTGGAGAGGCGTGGTGAGGTGGTGCGCGGTGTGAGACACGAAAGTGTGGAGACGGTGGATGCGGAATGGTGGGTTTGGGAGAGGGAGGGAGGGAGAGGCGGTGGCCCTTCCCACCCGCCCCCCCCCGTCCCCATCCCCACGCGCCGGAACACGCCGCTATGGGCCGTGAAATGGCGGCAGTCGCCGTAAACATCGATAGCTCGTCCGCTGGCGTACATGGGCCGTGGCTGCGGCCGCCACCAGCTCCGGACGCAGGTTTACTGCCGGCCGCTGCCGCCGCAGTCGCCCCTGCGGGCCCAGAGATTTCTCGCCGCCGCGCGGGGTAGGAAGCCTCGCTTCATAACTGGGCTCCCTGCTGCACTCGTCGTCTCGGCCTTACCGATCTGCTGTCTGGAAATTTGCGGCAATTTATTACGAGAGCCAGGGGTAAATTAAACCTGATCTACGGAAGATCGTTTTGTAATGTTTGTAGTAAACAATGTGAGGAATTATTTCTCTTTCGTATGCTAGTCTCGTAATCATAAGAAACTAGTTTATTTATTGATTACTAATTACCCTACAAGAGTCTCTAGAAGCAATTTTCGTTTATTCGCTCAAGAATATCAGTCCGCTAGTATTTCTCAGTAATATGAAATTAATCACTTTCAGGTTCTTTTTGTAAATTGGATATACGACGTATTCTGCAGTAAAGAAATCATAACCAAACCAATTATTGTTCCGACATAGGGAATGCATGCATTTTTTTCATACAGGGAAACTTTAATATCTAGTTTTGTGAATTATTTTAAAAATCTAATATAAACTAGTATGTCGTGACCACTATTATGACTTTTTAAAAAGAAGAGTATTAAATATCCCTCAGACGATTCTAAAGGGAACATTCGGCAAGTGCCGTGTTTTCAATAAACGCCTAAATATTTTCTACCAACACCCATTTGTACTGGAATATTACCTCCAGAACCTCTAATTACCGTTGATGCCAATGATATAACTTCCATTCACGAGATGATTCTCATTAAAACTGTGAATCAGAATATACAAAAGTCTCAGCTTCGAGTCAACCCTACGTATACTTTGAGCCAGCTCCATACGCGCATACAAATATAACGCAGAATAAGTTTCCATTTGAGTAATAAGGGCATTTTCTAAACGAATATCACCCATTACTTTTAAAAACAAAGATACGGTTGATTGTACAGTGTTGTTCTTCATCCTGTTCAGAAGAATTGTTTGGTGCTTTATTTTTGTACGCGATTCCACGATCTTCATTCCAAAGAGCTATTGCGCCGGCCAAGGGCTTATGAGAAGCGCCCGCGGCTGCGGCGGCGCCAAAGGGACAAAGCCGAACGCGGGCGCGGCGCGCGGAAGAACGCGCCGGGATCGATGCTGCGCGGGTGGGGCGAACGGAGCGGGCGGGGCGGGCGTCGGGGCGGCGTGCGGGGGGCGTCGGGGCGGGCGAGTGTACGGGCGTTTTGAGTGTGTAGATTCGTGTTGGGTAGGCGGAAGGTGGCTGGTCGATTGGTGACTCAAAAGATTCGTGGCTGGGTAGACGGTGGTTGCGGTAGATGGGTAGACGATGGAATCGACTAGACGGATGACAGTGGGTAGACGGTTGGAGCTGGGTTCACGGGCATGGCTGTGTTGACGGGTGGATCTGGGTAGGTGGGGTGGGGCTCGGGAGAACGGCGAATGGATGAGGTAGGTAGGATACGTGGGCTGCATTGGGGTGGACGGGCTGTGGGGGAGTGGACGGGCTGGTGGGGAGTGGACGGGCTGTGGGGAGTGGACGGGCTGTGGGGAGTGGACGGGCTGGTGGGGAGTGGACGGGCTGTGGGAGTGGAGGGCTGTTGGGTGGACGGGCTGTTGGGTGGACGGGCTGTTGGGGGACGGGGAGGCGTGGGAGTTGGACGGGCTGTGGGATGGGACGGCTGTGGGGAGTGGACGGCCTGTGGGAGTGGACGGGCTGTGGGAGTGGACGGGCTGTGGGGGTGGACGGGCTGTTGGGGTGGACGGGCTGTGGGGTGGAACGGGCTGTTGGGGGGGACGGGCTGTTGGGGTGGACGGGCTGTTGGGGGTGACGTGGGGCTGTGGGGAGTGGACGGGCTGTGGGGGGACGCTGTACGCGGCTGTGGGGGTGGAGCGGCTGTGGGGAGTGGACGGGCTGTGGGGAGTGGGACGGGCTGTTGGGGTGGGACGGGCTGTTTCGCGCGTGGGGTGGACGGGCTGTGGGGTGGACGGCGCTGTTGGGGGTGGACGGGCTGTTGGGGGTGGACGGCTGTGGGGACGGGCTGGTTGGGGTGGACGGGCTGTGGGGAGTGGACGGGCTGTGGGAGTGGACGGGCTGTGGGGAGTGGACGGGAGCCTGTGGGGAGTGGACGGGCTGTGGGGAGTGGACGGGCTGTGGGAGCTGGACGGGCTGTTGGGGGGAGGGCTGTTGGGCGGTGGACGGCGCTGTTGGGGGTGACGGGCTGTTGGGGGTGGAACGGCTGTTGGGGGTGGACGGGCTGTTGGGGTGGAGGGCTGTGGGGAGTGGTACGGGCTGTGGGCGAGTGACGGGCTGTGGGGAGTGGACGGCTGTGGGAGTGGACGGGCTGTGGGGAGTGGACGGCTGTGGGAGTGGACGGGCTGTGGGAGTGGACGGGCTGGTGGGGAGTGCGACGGGCCTGTGGGGGTGGACGGGCTGTGGGGAGTGGAGGGCGTGTGGGGAGTGGGACGGGCTGTGGGAGTGGGACGGGCTGGGGAGTGTGGACGGGCTGTGGGAGTGGAGCGGGGCTGTTGGGGGTGGACGGGCTGTTGGGGTGGACGGGCTGTTGGGGTGGACGGGCTGTTGGGGGGGCGGGCTGTGGGGGTGGACGGGCTGTGGGGGTGGACGGGCTGTGGGGAGTGGACGGCTGTGGGGGAGCTGAACGGGCGTGGGGAGTGGACGGGCTGTGGGGGAGTGGACGGGCTGTGGGGAGTGGACGGGCTGTTGGGGGTCGGACGGGCTGTTGGGGGTGACGGGCTGTTGGGGGTGGACGGGCTGTGGGGGTGGACGGGTGTTGGGGGTGGACGGGGCTGTTGGGGGTGGACGGGCTGTTGGGGGTGGATCGGGCTGTGGGGAGTGGACGGGCTGGTGGGAGTGGATCGGGCTGTGGGGGTGACGGGCTGTTTGGGGTGGACGGGGTGTTGGGGTGGACGGCTGTTGGGGTGGACGGCGTTGGTACGGGCTGTTGGGGGTGGACGGGCTGTTTCGGGGGTGGACGGGCTGTGGGGGGTGGACGGGGCTGTTGGGGCGTGACGGCTGTGGGGAGTGGACGGGCTGCTTGCGGGGTGAGGGCTGTTGGGTGGACGGCTGTGGGGGGTGGACGGGCTGGGGTGGACGGGTGTGGGGGTGGACGGGCTGTGGGAGTGGACGGGCTGTGGGGTGGACGGCTGTTGGGGGTGGACGGCGTGGGGTGGACGGGCTTGGTCGGGGGAAAAAAACGGGCTGTGGGGGGTTTTGGGCCGGGGGCTTTTGGGTGGCGTTTGTTGGCGGTGGACGGGGTTTGGGGATGAACGGGCTGTGGGGCGTGGAGGGCTGTGGGGGAGGTTGGGAACGGGCTTGTCGGGGCAGGACGGTGGGGGGTGGACGGCCTGTGGGGGGTGGAGGCTGTTGGGGGGACGGAGTTGGGAGGATTGGCATCTGGGAGGCGGAGGAGCGGTGGGGAGCTATCGAGCTATCGGGTGTTGGGGCGGGCGGACAAGTGGGGTGGACGAGCGGGCAGGCGCATCACGCTGGCGGATACCAGCACGGGAGAGAGCCCTCCGCGGACCTCGGCGGCATCGACGCGCGGCCACACAAATTCCAATCACGGGGTCGGATGAGGCCGGATTTATTTGGCACGCGCGCCCGGCGCCGCGCGCTCCCCGCCCCCGCCGACCGCGCTCCGCTGGCAGGCCGAGGACGTCGAGAGCGCCCGCGCGGCATGTTCGGCGGCGACAGACAACGCGGCGCCCGTTCCGCTCCTCCCCCCTGCCTCCCTCTGCCACTCCCCCTCCCCCTCCTACACGACGCCAGGCTGGCCAACTGGCTGGAAACGTCCGGGGAAGCGAGAGAAAAGATTCGGCATTTGCGTTGAATTAAAGTGTAAAATAGTTGGACTTCTGTTATTTGCTAGAAGGCTGAATATTCTGATTTGGCGTTGCTTTTTCTTGTGAAGCATTTATGTTGTTTAATATGCCTGTGAGTGAAATTTTCTAATCTTCTGCCCTGATATTATGAAAAATGCCTTTGGACCTGACGTGAATCTGTACGTCCGTGTGTCCACAACTGTCATTCAACTTTTAGAAAACAAGCGCTTTTCCCCCTTTTGTGGTAGCGGAAATTGTGCTGATATTTATCATAGACCTACATAAGTCATTTACAGTGCGCACAATTCCCAGTGTTATTATTATGTTATGAACATTTAATCGCTATGGCGCAGAACAGCAACTGAGGGAATTTCAAATCGTAGCGCAGAACACGTTCTGATCATCTTTCCAGGCGGATTATCGTCTTTTACATGCAGCTCGCAACTAGTGGCACTTGTTATCAGCACAGTCAAGGAACTGAATATTAATCAGTGGATCCACCTGCTCATACTCTTGTCAAGTTTCTACACACCCTCGCTTCCGCGCGCAATCTTCCGGGCTGCATGTCTGTATGAAAAATGGGTGCTTTCGCAATATCGCGTCTGACAAAACTACGGGGCTTTGCCCCAAATTGTCAGTGATGTCCTATTCTTCGGTACAGGTCATCATTACGCATCTCGGCCAACCCTTGTACGTTCTATCATCCTTGGCACGCATGACAATCATAAAATCGTTTCACAAAGATATCGCTTACCGCTATCTCTGTTCATTTTCTGGTGACTTCCTCGCACGATTTTGACGACTCTGATCTCTTCTTCTAACGCCACACTCGCGCGGAATACTTTATTGGTTACGGGTACATGCCTGCATCGATGTGAATGCTATTCACTTCTTCACTCTTTTATTACTCTACACTTCTGCGTTATCCATATTCCATGCCTTTAGAGCACTCTTCACCCTCAATCTCATCAAATCACACTAATTTTGGCATCTCAGTGTGCACCTCACCGGCACATCCACTTGTCGCACATATTTCTTCTATCTTCCTGCGATTTCCTACTCTACCAATCTCCCTACTCCGGACCGGATATTAATTCCCGCAGCTCCTCCATGTTCTTTTATCTAATGACAGTTCACGATGCTATTCCACGCAGATTCTTTAAAGTCAACTAGCTGCCTCCAAAATTGAAGAAGATAACAACTGCGGAAGACAGTGCGATTTCATTGGGCAGTTCTGAGGGCACTCGGCCTTTGGTGTCGCGCATGTGTCACTTACAAGGAGATCTGCAGGGAACAAAGGGGTTCATCCAAGCGTAACGGTAGTTCCTCTGTGGCCTGAAGGCCGACTGCGGGCTCCACACGGGGGCCATTTCCGAGCATTCCGCTTACGAGCCAGCGAGAAGTGACTGCTCGCAAATCCCGAACTCTGAATCGGGTGTGCAGAGCGTGCAGATGGTATGGCGCTCCCCGGCGGATGGTGGCGCAGAGCAAAGGGCCCCTTGGCGACACTACTGCCACTGGCAATTCCCGCCGAAATGGCCGCATCGTGGTGAGGGCCCCGCCTTTACATCGCCGATCTTCCAGTGTTATTATTAATGACACACACCCTATGCCATCGCGGTCTTGTCCTCCAGTGACACAAGCTATGACCGCAATACACACGCAACGGTTACGGAGGCGCCGCCCGTATGACGTTGGAGAAGACACTCCAAATCCTAATGACAACGCAAGTGTGCGTTCTAGCACATGCTTACTCTAGCCGCGATATTTCCAAGGGCCTAAGACTTTTTTTGGACAGCGCGGGGTCAGTTCGGGTACTCTCGTGTTCAAACAAGGACCGTAGCTATCCCTGCCCCAATTTTCATCCGCTTGCTCACTCTCTTTTTCTGTGCCAACCATCTTACTTATCATTGATGTCTTCATCGGGGGGTAGGGTCATGCCACGTTGGGTGGCGTCCCATCTCTCTTCGGACGTCCTCGCGCCAGGTGGGCCGATGGCACCAGCAGCGCCCAGCGCCGCGCACTCTTCGGGCTTGCACGACGCCTGCCGGAGGCGCGTCAGCGCCCTAACTGTGGCCGAGCGCCCGGGCGCAGTGTCCTGTCGTCCAGCCGCGCTCCTGGCCTTTACCAATGGCCCCCGCGCCGACCGTCCTCTGCCCCCTTGCCCTTCGCCGCCGTCCGCTTCGCTATCCGCCCCTGCAGCCGCCGAGGCGCCGCCCCGGTCAAGTCCTGCGATTAAATGGCCCGAGGGGCGCGCCCATTTTTGGCGCCGGGGGCAGCACCGCACACGCCGCTTTCCTTTCTGCCGCCGATACACACCAACGACTCCCCAGGCTATGAGGGCTGTGCAGAAGATTTGCGTGGTGCGTTGGGTTGCGGAGCGACGAGGATATCGCTTCTTGAGGTTAATTTTCATACGTATCTGCACTTTCCCTCAAACATATTACAAAGTACGTAAAAGAAACAAAGCAATTTATATTATCAATAAGAGACATTTGTTGAAATTTTTCATATAGAAGTTTTTTCAATGTGGTCATTGTCCATAAGTAAACTCCAATACAATCGTTATTTTATTCCCCTAGGAAAGCAATTCTGATCACTACAGAGAGAAAGAATGATAATGTTTTTCAGGGCACTCACCGTAACTGCGCAGTTCTACTCCCACATCACTATTTAAATCTACCCACACGTTCTACTTTATCTTGTCACTCCTTGCATCGTTGACACCTCGCTTTTTTTCTTAGTTCTGCCTTTCGTCTTGACGTTACACTCTTCTGTACTCTTCCTCAGTCCTTGCGGCTCCCTCCTGCTTCCTCCTGCAGCACTTCCCTGGCCCCGCCCCCTCTCCGGGCGGCGGAAAGCGCCGCGGGAGAGCGGCGGCGCAGGTGCGGGGGCGGCGCCCCGGGGGTTGGCGACATTCATCTCGGCGCCACCCCGCAGTATTTCACGCCCCCTCCTCGTCTCGCTGCCTGGCTCGCCCCTCGCGCCCCCTGCCCACCGGCCCAACCCCCGCGGCGCTGCGCACATCAGCGCCCGCAGCTCGCCCGCCAGCTCGCCCGCCAGCTCGCCCGCCAGCTCGCCCGCCAGCTCGCCCGCCAGCTTGCTCGAATGCTTGGCCGAAAGCTCACCCTCCAACTGAAGCTCGCTAAAGCTCCCGTCAACATCTCTGTTCTGCAATTCTCTCTCAAACTCCCAATTCCCTTGTCAATCTAACTCACCGTCTTATGAACAATGCGGCAGTCCTCTCACCACTTCTCTGATCATGCCAACTACTTGTCGTTGCTCTGCACTCAGCCTTCCATTCCGCTTTCCTTCTGCTTTCTATGCCATTCTCCACTGAGCTCTTATTTCTCCTCTCCATTTCTTCTTCATTCTGCTCTCCACGCTGCTGTCATTTTCGCTCTCCAGTATATTCACGCACACCCTCGCCATTCGCCTCAACGCTCTGTCCCCACCCCACTTTCCCTCCTACAATTCACCAGCCATCTCTGTCACCCGCCACTCTCTTCCGCCGCTTCCATTAAAACCAAGCGCGGTGTCGCTGCAGACGCCAATGGAGAAAGAGAGCGGGAAGGGAAGGGGAGGGAAGGGGAGGGAAGGGGAGGAAGGGGCGAGGCGGGTGCGCTGCGCCGTCGCTGGAGTATGCACGCGCTGCGGGAGGTGTCTGCGCGGAGGGATGTTGACGGCAATCGGCCGGGAAGGGAGGAAAAGGGACCCGTGAAGCAGGGCGAAGAGGATTGCACCAGAGAGGACGGGGCGCGAGGTTTTTCAGGTTCGTAAAATTCCAGACATTGGCGGAAGCAGGTTCTTGCAGAGCGTATATCACGCGCAGTTTTTCACACAAGCCATTTTTTCTCTTGTTAATTACTGGCGCTAGTTTAAGAGTACAGCAGAGGAAATATAATATAAAACGCACTGCTATTGTAAATGAACGTCAGTTTTGTAATATCACCGACGTCGAGAAGATAAATTCAATAAAATGTGAAAAAAGGTATATAAACATTGTAATAAAACATCAAGTTGCTGGATTTCTTATGTTTCGTATCACGAAAATCACTCATCGATATGAATGAACTCGAGGTTCTAAGACGTTTAAACGAATATGTAGATTGTGGGGGTACTTTACAAGAAGGTTCAAAATTTTTAAAAAACTTTTTAAAAATTTCCCCTTCCGAATATTGTAGTAAACGTTTTTCTAGAATAGCGAAAAGGAAGCTGCGAAATCTCATTTTATAAACATTGACACTTTTTCGGGAAATATCAATTTTTTTGAAAATTGCAAAAGTTAAAAATTTGTTTGGTACCTTCCCACAACAAGAATATGGAGGTAGAGATGTATTCCTTAATGGAATATCTTCTTCCAAAACAGATCTAAAAATACGTTTTTCTGCAATTTATCGAAAATGTGAGTGACTTTTCGGGAAATTTTGGATGTAAAATTTTGATGTAAGGCTATTTTAAAGCATTTTTTTTCAAAAACGGATTTAATTTTTTTCTTTAAACTTTTCCCGGCGATGAGCGGAGGAGAGTAAATTTTTCCGAAAGTTTAATTTATTTACTGTTTTATAATAGTCTTGGAAAGCCATAATCACGTGGTTCACTCTACTAGGGGAAGTATAATAATTTAGAAAATGTTTTTATTAAAATTAAGTGTATTTCTCAATTTCTGGATAATTCTTTAGATTAGGAATAGAAACTTCAGAATTTTTAAAGTCAGTTTAAGTGTCTCCTCACGTGATGTAGGTACACATCATGTTAGACAATATTCTTAACATTCTTAAACGAAATTCGTAATATACGTAGTTGTTTGAAAAATTGTTCTCCTCAGAAGAGATCTTAATAAACAATCACAAAGATAACGAACTTAAAATTTGGAAAACTGTGAGAAGAATCTGAGTTCATTACACTGTAGCGCTCCACTTCGTAAAAAATCCAATGTTTTTATAACAAATTCTTAGAAGCAGAATATTGAAAATATTTTATTTTCGGCTCTAATGAAAACGTTCTATCTGGAACTAGTATTTCAACTCGGTGTATGAGACTATATTAACATTCTAAAATTTAATAAAAATAATACACGGAATGATTTGGAGAAAATTCTTTTTCCCATAGAAGATCCTTTTAAAGAGTTGCAACGGACGAAGAAAGCATATTTCGGGAGAGACCTGTGAGAAATGTCAGAGGTAATTACACGGATCTCTCATTCTTAGACGAATTCTCTCAATATCTGTGTTTTGCGTAAAATATTATGAGAAACAGAATATTGAAATGAAAATATTGTATTATCTTTTAAAACGACAGCGTGTGATTTACCTTTTTGAAGAAATTCATCTTGGTGACTATAGTCATATCGTTCTGAAATAATATCAAAGTATATTCTGAAAATCCTTCATAAGACTTCCTTCGGAGGGGAAGTAAAGCCGGCAGTTGATTTACTGCATCCTCACGCGTACAATCAATTTGAATTTTATGTAAAATATAATCGAAATATATAGTAGAAATCATAACGAAGAAAGCACCTACGTGAAAAATTGTATAGTTGTGGCTTGATTTCTTTTATTTTTACAGTTATATAATGAACTTGCTGAAGGCATTGTGAATATTATTATTCTAACCACTAATTTAATTTAAATACAGTTAAACGAAAACGACAACAATATAGAAATAAGATCTGATACAAACAACACGTGGACTCAGTATACCAGTTCAATTCGCCACATCGAGGCCACCTCTCATATTTGACCGCAAAAAGCATGGCGGCCCCTAGTTCTGCGAGCAAAGCGCTGAAACCAGTCAGGCACTTGGTAGTTTATTCTAACGCGTTGGTCTCGCCACATAAAACACAAGGCGTGAACTGAACTGAACTATCTGCGGTTATTCGTGAGCAAGTACTGCCATGCCGTGTTATTGGTGGCAAGCGCGTGGGTGAGGGATGGAGGCCTGCGCGTGTGGCTGCGGGGAGCGCCAGAGTTCATTAGACGGCGGGCGGTCTCCTCACTCCCTCTGCGCGCTCGATGCTTCGCGTTATCGTCCAAAACGCGATTTGAGTGACATTGAAAAATGGGCTTCGTCAGCGTTTTGCGACGCTGAGCCCCCCCCCCCTCACTTCCGCTTCCTCTCGTCGCCAGCCCCACGACGCTCGCCTCGACTGCCCAAAACATGCAGGTTTCTTTCTCTGAAGGGCATCGCGCATACGGCAGTAGGAGGTTGAGAAAGTCGCATCAGCGTCGTCATTGTTTTTTTTTTTGTTTGTTTGTTGTTTTTTTTGCGCGCGAATAGGACGACTTGGGCCACTCGTGCATGCACCCTGCATTTACAGGGGCTCGGTAATGTTATCTCGGTGGCAGTCGTCTGTATTTTTTATCAGGGGTTCAGCGTTTAGCTAGATCCCATTTCTATCCCCCAGAGTTGTTAGCCGTGAGGGAATGGAAGATGAAACGGTGATGATAGTGAGGGGTGAGAGGACAACACGCACATACAGACATTCACAACACAACCATGCCAGAGGCGGGACTCGAATCGCTGATCTTCTGGTCTGAAGCCGCTACGACCCGACTGCCTTAGCGACCTCGGCCATCTGATTGACCGTCATGGTTTATTATTTTTTTGCCCGTAGGGTTTCCTTCCAGCCGACAGCCGGTTGCCCTGTACATCCGGAGGGGTAGCACATTCAACCATACACTAGACACCACCACACTTGCGGACTTCTCTGATCTGGGGTCAGAAGAACGCAAGGTCCTTCATGACAACACGTACATTTGAGACAAGGGACCATCAACCATTCCCACAGACTCGCGCCCGCGACCGTTCGGACCAAAGTGGTACACGCTCTTAGCCAGCTCGGACATTCAAGTTGGGGTTACTGTTTTATCTAGCCTCAACGTGTGAAAGCGGAGACTGTCTGCTCGGCGTTACTGAAAGTGGAGACGAACCGTATATGAGAAGAAGGACGTCTGAAGAACAACCTTACCGTTCTTCATTAATGGTGAATTATATTGCAAATTATGTGAATCTGATATTTCAGCTGTTTTATATTTGCAGTGATTTGCAAAATTGATCCTGCACATGACATGTTAACAGAAATAAAACATTACAGTTTATTACATCGGTTATTTATTGTGAACATCACACTGTTTCGAAATTTGTACTAGCTTCAAAACACCACGTGTTTGACGTATTTTAAACGAAATAAGCAAATTATTAAAACGAAAAAAATACTGTGTTTTTAATCTTATTAGGTCTAACGTTGACAAATGGATTCCATTAAAAAAACGGCTTTAGTGATGTCAAAAAAAGCACGAAGAACGTGCAATTTTCTTGATTTCAGAGTGCAATGAAAAGTGCTCCTATACCATATTTACATAGCACGTTGTACGTCTATTCTAGCTAAAATATAGACATCATGTAGATGTAGTATGTTCCTTTCTGCGTTTCTTTTCCTCATTTTTTATTTTTCTTTCTTTCCCTTCTTTTCTTTCTTTTCTTCTTTTGATTTCTTTTTCTCCTTTAGTCCTTTTTCTGTCGGTCGGTTTTTCCATTTTATTCCTTCTCTTTCTGAAATTTTTCTATCTTTCGATAATCACCGTTTCTCTTTCATTCGACCTCTAGTTATAGTTCGCGTATTCCGTTTTTCATTCCCGGCGTTCGCCAGCTGTTTCGTGTCCCTAGTCGCCTGGCCGCGTCTTCGTCCGCGCGTTTCCACTTCAGCTTTCCATCCGCTGTTCGCGTTGCCCCCGGCGAGATGAAAAACAAAACAAAAAAAAAGTTTGCAAACCGCGGTTAAAATGTGTTGCACATGTCGCTGTATTTTATGACGAATAATATTTCACACGTTGGTAGTTCATTTAACGTGCAACCTGGCGTGTGCGATTTTATTACGGCGCGTAATTTTTAAATATCGCGGGTCGTTGGGGCGTGGCGAACGTCGCAGCGAGCGGCGGCGGCGCGCGGGGCGGATACGCGGCGGCCGAGTGACGCGTGTTTGGGGTCACCGGATTCCCGTTTGCAACTGACCCGAACAGAGAGAGAGAGAGAGAGAGAGGGGGGAGAAATACGCCGTATTGGACGCGCGTTTATTATTAAAATCGAGTGCTTCGTGTATTTCAATGTGCGTGGCAGGGTCGAGTGTGGGTGGAATAGGCTGCTGTCCAGAGTCGCCAGAGTCAAATTAAAAATAAAATTTTTAAAATGTTTTTTTTTTAAATTGTTGACATGTTTGAATCTGCAATAAAATTTGATAATATTAAGAATTGAAACCTTAATCGACATTAAATATTTATTAATTAAAAATATTTTCTTCCAATCTAAATTTTTTAAATTAATTTACTGTTAGAGTAATTGGTAATGATGTTGTATTCATTGTGTTTGTACATAATATTTTGAATCACGAAGAAAATCTTAAAATAATATTGTGGAAAGGCGTGGATATCCGAATGGCTTAGGCTGCGGGACCTGAGTTGCCTCAGCTCGAAGGGTCATGGGTTCGAACCCCGCCTCGGGCATGAATATTTCTGTGTTCTCGTGTTGTCTTCACGTGTCGTGTGGCCGTTACAGTTACAGCCCTAATGTAAACAATCACAGTAGGAGCTACACGACTTAGTAACTAAAAAGCAACGTTCAAAAAAAATGTGTGTAAACGCTGACAATGACAATTTGTTAACTTCTTAAATGCTCGCAGATGTCGAAATTTCCGCGGAAAAGTGTTGATGGTATAACTTCAATATTAAGTTAACGTGATTAACTGGTAAAATTGTGAACATTTTTATTAAAATATAAGAGAATGTAAATAGATTCATTAAGATACCACTAATGTTTGTTTCTGTATTTGTTTAGTTGTGTGCCCTCACCACCCTTCTGGTCTAGTTTTCAATGTAGGTGTTGTGGTGTGTTATCGTTGGCATTTTTCATGAAATAATTATAGACGTTGTCATTAAGTTTTTCAGTTTTGACAAACATTCGGCCCCGGGGCAGGCAATTGTCTCTCAGGAATGGAAATCTGTGGCGAAGGAAAGCGTAGAGTTGAATTGGAAAGCAGAATATTCTTCCTTGACGCAAAAGTACTGACCAACGTAAAACCAACGTACTGACCAAAGTGTAAACCAACGATACTTGTACCTAACAGCACTAGCCGGCTATTGTGTTTATGCCTAAATTTAATGTACATGCATTTTTTAAATTTTCTTTTTGCCATTTACCAATTATTGTATTGCTGAATTTAGTGCTTAGTTTGGTGTCCGCAACTGAAGCTATGTAGAATTGGCGAATGATGTTGACGAATTAACGCAATACATTCAATTGCAACCAAAATCAAGGAAATGCCGCAAAAGAATTCCAGAAGCCGCGTGTTTTTTTAGTATTAGAAAATTTTGGGAGTTACGAGTTGAGTTCATCATTTATCTTAAATGATCTCTCAAATCGGTCGGCATTTTGATATGAAGTAATTTTCTGGGAAAATGTCTGGAAAAGAATTATACAGTACGAGGTAATTTCTGGATGAAAAATACTATTGAGTCTCTTGATTTAAAGACCATCAATATTTCACTGTCATAACCGAAACGTTCACGTGAAATCGAACGGATTATATTTTGTGATTAATTATGATACGATTAATTAAAATACTTTTTATTTACAAATCAGTTAGTCAAGTGTTTCATTGAATCATTTTGTTCAATGCTCCAACCATTTCCCAATTGCATATTTTGATTTCTTTCCGCCAGTCAAATAGAGAGAGGCTGAAAATCAAATATTAATTAGCAATGGCCAGATAGACGAAGAGCCAACGACCTGACTATCCGTTGAAAGATGATCTTTCTTCTCAGAAATGTTTCTTCTGAAACAGGGTGAAAAGCGAATGGATTTAATATAGTTCGGTGATATTTTATGAACTTTGCAGTTTTTTACGAGGGAGATCTCCTATAATTAATGAAAAAATCGAAATTGTATACTGGCTTATCTAATTCATATTGTAAAACTCGCGTATTTATTACATTAGAGAAGGTCTCTAGTGTACATTTTAAAAATAAAAATGTTTTCTAGATCAGATTTCACAAGTCAACCCCTTTTCTGTACTTGTGATACCATAATATTTGAACAGATGTAAACTGCTGGATTCTTCTTTCAAAACTTCTCCACTTCTTCCGAGTGAGAAAATAAAGAATTAGGAAGTTAAAACGGTGAGAAAAAGAGTTTCAAAAAATCCAATGAATTTTTTACAAAACCACAGACATTATAGACACTGATATTGGAAACCAATAATAATCTTGTTTGGTGAAAATGTCAAGCGAAGAGGAAATATGGTTAAACAATTTTGTCTACAGTTACAAATCATATTCACATCTGAATGAACAACATTTATTTCAAATCGAAATATTATGAAAATGATACTTCAAAAACTCTACGGAACATTTAATAAAATACACATCCGTTGGTTCATTTTTATTGCGACATAAAAGGTATATACATTTCCCTCAATTTGCCATCATTATTGAAGAATATAAAAAAATCGATAATAGTTGATATTAAAAAAACTAGTTTTATTTATTTAAATCACTCAATTTAACGACGTTAGACATTATTTCATATTGTCTAACTATAAGTAAAATATTTAACAAAATTGTCAAAATAATGAAGTAATATTTAAATAATTCAGATACTACAAAACACAGATAACCAAGAGAGTATATTATGAGTATAATCATGCGGCCATATTACTTTAACCTTGGAAATACTAATGCAAGGATTTCGACCACATGCTATCTTTCCTTGCACTTATCCTACCCTCCCATCTCACACATACACAATTATACTTGCATGTCCAAACTACCACAAATGTCGGGTGACCCAAAGAGCTTAGAACTTATCCTGGCTGGGGCAGCTCCCCATCAGGGGAGACTCCTGGAGGGGGAAACTCTTCAAGCCGTCGTGGCCGTAGGTCGGCACCGGATTTCACCATCCAGCGGGTTAACTCCCAAGATAAATCATTAACGGGACTATTGACCATAGCAATTAACTTGCCCTAGAGCATCACTGAAACAATTGCGGAATTATTTCATGAACGATGATTTTTTCATGACATTTTTCCGTTGTGTCTAGTAGCACGCTTGGCTACCCGGAGGAGCGCTCTAGGGCTGGTGGTGGTGAGAGCGGTGGCGAGAGCGGTGGCGAGAGCGGTGGCGAGAGCGGTGGCGAGAGCGGTGGCGAGAGCG
>BOPP01000033.1:5871962-5887748 GCA_017312745.1 Gryllus bimaculatus | reverse complement strand
GCCACCGCCGCCGGAACTGGCACAAACAGCCGCCACTGGCACCGCCCCCGCCCCCGCCACTTCTCCCGCCTTTTCCGCCGTTGCTTCCCATGTCTCCGCCCCCACATCTGCCGCATCCCTGCGTTGCTCTCCGCCTAGTTTCGCCCCCGCGGTGGTCGCCCACTCGGTCTTCGCTTTGAGCTCTCGACTCGTGGAGGCGATTCGTTAGGCTGCCCGCAGCGCAACTGAAACGGTCATTTCTGTTGCAATGGTGGATTACCTGTAGCATCACAAGCGGCCAGTTTGGAACATATCTTAGCCGTCTTTTATTTTTGTGCTTTTTTGGATTATTATACTGTTTAATGTAATGCTTGAACGATTTTAAACTCTCTAGATCCACTGTATCTGCCACCATTTGACGCCGATCACGGGTAATGTCGTAAGGGGCTCTAAGCACGAGCAAATCGTTTAGACGGCTAATAAAATTGAAACATTGAATATTTACATTGGTATCCGCTCCGGTGCACTGTCCAAAGAGTGCGCCTCCACGGCTATTCTAGTGCGCTGTCGTCGCGGTGAAATATTTGAAATTGGGGTCCTGTGTGTTTAACACCACCATTATTTGTTAGTTATCGTTGGCATCGGAGTATAAAACGTTCTGGTATCTATTCAGAATATTATAAAGTGTGTGATAAATATCGATTATTTGGAAGGAAAATGACCATTAGCGTGTCGACACGAGTCTTCACCACACTGGAGATGCTCTGCCCCAATATCTTACACGTGACTAGTGATTTGCGTTTCGGATTGTATAAACAATTCTTATTGCTTATTTGACGTCAAAAACCTAAATTAGACTTATGAATTAGACTACTGGGGCATGCACGGCATATACGACATAATGAGCTGCTAGCGTAGTCCGTATTGATTCTTAGTCGCGGTGACGTGACAAGTGTCCTCTCTGCTCCAAGAACGACCTCCAATCGCAAGTACTTCAAACTGCTTTTTCGCCCAACACATTGCCACGTATTATTTCAGTACGTAGTTTCGTTAAATGAATAATTATTTTTCCATTCAATTAAATTTTAATATTATTTCGTTATTTTCAATAAATTAACTAACAAATTACCGAGTTACCACTAACTGCAACGCTTCACTGACCAGTCGCCGGTGGCGCAGCTCCCTGCTCAGTCGCGCAGCGGAAGCCGGAGGCTTGCGACGCGGTCATTGCTCGGCGCAGTCGACTCGTGGGAGCAATTCGCCCCACTGGTCACGCTCTGCCTAAGGTCGGAGAGTTTCGAAGTATTTCTGTCGCAACGCTGGCTCACCAGCAATTTTCTAGGAGCGAGTAGCTAATTTTGAATTAAGGATAGGGGCAGTATAAATGTAATTCCTAACAGCTGTCTGAAGTTTAATGCTAAGGGTATAAAAGAAATATTGGCGACTCTTCACATTCAAGTAGTTCTAGAAAAATGTAAAGCTACCTCTAATGGCATGCGCCGAGGGAAACATAAGTAATCAGAACATTCGAAACAGAACGAAATTTCTTGCCAACTTCAAAAGGAACTTTGGAGTACTGTCGAAGATGTTTGAATAACACCCAGAAGTCGGATTGTCTAAAGTGATTGTGTTGATGCTTTGTATTTTTATTCTTGGAAGTGGTAGTAATACTGTAGGTGTTGATAACGATGATGATAATAACAATAATGAAGATGTGTTCATGAATAGGCGATGAAAGTTATATTACATTATTATAGAAACTACTGCCAAATTTGTGATAGATTTTCAAATCATGATGTAAAACATTTTGATATTAGTATAGTGATATAATTATTTATCTATACAAGAATATAATATACCTGCGTATTCTAAAAAAACGCCATATTTTTGGAAAATATTAAATTAACTTCCAAAATTTAGTTTTTTAAAAAATATTTCTCACTAAAGTACCATTTTATTTATTATTGATACCTGGTGTAAGCATCAAAGAATGTAATAGTACTACCATCGGTAACAAAATCATTGGATTAGTGTCTTACTGTGAACAGACAAGACTTTCAAGACGCCAATATTGGAGTGTTCCCTTTCCTTTTGTTTCTTTTATTTCTCGCCTTAACAACCGTTGTGCAGCGTTTCGTATAATTCAGCGGGCCTCTGCGGCACCCGGACGTTTGGTCGCGAGAGGGAAAAGAACCCCTTTGCAGGTATCGCCCCGCCGCGGCAAACAAGCCAGTCGTGCCGCCCACCCACACCCACACACACACACACACACACACCTGACCGACCGCCTGCCTGCCCGCCCGCCCACTCGCTCGCTCCGTCGGTGTCACCTTCGCCCTGGGCGCGACGTTCGCGCGCAAAGACGCCGGGCACAGCAGCAGGAGTGAAGGGAGCGTGAAGGAGGGAGTGGAATGGTGGGGTTGGGAATTGAGGTAGGGTTGGCTTCATGGTGAAGGTAGCGCAGAAAAGAAAGTAATGGAAGAGGAAAAGGAAGACGAGGGGGAGGTGAAGGTGAAAATGGGGGTGGGGGTGGATGGGGAGGTGAAGGTTGAGGGGGAGTAAGAGAAGGAGAGAGATGAAGGTGCATAATGAAGGAGGTGAGGAGGAAGAGGAAATGGGGAAGGAGCAAAGGGGGTGATGGTGGAGGAAGGGAAGGGGGAAGGGACGAGGGTGCTATTGGGGTGCTGGAGGGGCGGCAGAAGCAACGGTGCAGAGGCAGATGACAGCAGAGGAAGGGAGGCAGCGGCTAGAGAGGGCGGTAGCGGTGGGGAATGCCGTGGAGGGGCGTGTGGGGGAAGGCGGTGGGAGTGTATGGGAGACGGCGGTGCGTGTGAGCTGCCGCTGCCCCGACAGCGAGCGGTCAAACGGCGCGGAAGCACTGGCGGCGCGCGCGTTCCTGCTCAGTGGCAGCGCAGGCCGAAGGTGGACGTCGGGGCGGGGGACGGGGGACGGAGAACGCACGGCGGAAATGAAAAGGGATGCGCGAGCAGAGTCGCTCTTTTCTTTCCTTGGGACCCGGTGTAAAGCCGCGAAATGCGCATATACATATGTGGACCTTTAGAAGTAAAGCGATTCATGTCTGCTATTTTGCTCTAATTTTTCCTTGAAATATTGTGCTTCCCACATTAGAGTTCATCCATGGCAGCGCTTTTGAATTTCTACCATGTCACCGATGATTCATCTTAGGTGGATTCTCCTTATATCATTGTTCTAATATTTAATAACACCCTTACAATGGTTTAGTTTGTATGTTAAGGCACCATTATTCGTTCATTAGTTTTTGATTTTAAAATTAGTATAGATATGAATGATAAAAATCTGTAGATTTACTTAGCTCATTGTCATTTGTATTTCTTATTCTTACTACCTGCTAAATACTTTGGTTTAAGTTTGTTTATCATAGTTAAGTCTTTAATTTAAACGTGCCTTTTTTACTTCAAATAGAGACGCTCGACGATGAAATAATTTTCTTAATTTTAAATGGACTTAGTTCATCCTAATTGCCAGAAGACTGGTGGTTGTATTTTCCTTCGCTTAATTCTTCATTCTCACGGATTCAACATATGTCATGGTATATTTTGGTTGTGCAGATATATTTATTGTTGCCCTAATCCTCCACTTATCGGATCTTTTTTTGATGCAGCATTTTTGCGATGATGCTTTGAAAATTCCTGAAATGCGGGAGATCTGACGACCCTTTTACACCCGCGACAGAACGCAGCAACGACTGCACATCGAAGGCGGATGAAAACAGAGGGGTATTTCTCCCGCGCTGCGCATCGATCAAACCTCTGCGCGGCGCAGCGCGGCGCCAGACGGGCGGCGGAGGGCGGCGCAGAGCTGCCAAGGGGCGAAGGGGGAGTTTTTCGGGGGCGCGTCGCGCCCGCAGCGTATGGATTCGCCCGCGAGGGTGGTCGCTGCTCTACCCTCTGTGCGGCCAGCCCCCACCCCCACCCCTGCTGCACTCTTGCCCTCACCTATTCACTCACTCTGCCTCCGCTTCTCTTTCGTTCAAGCACCGCCACGTAGCCCTCTGAACGCCCTCGCCTTTCGAATCCCCGCTTCACCGTCTCCACCTCTTCCAACTCTCTTAGCCTCACCTCCAACCTCATTTCATCACTCCGAATTTCTTACACACCTCTCCGATCCCCTCGCCCCTTACCACATTCTCCAACTCCTTTTTCAATCTATCCTACTCGCTCACCATCCCTCTCAAACTCTCTTCACTTTCACACTCTTTCGTCACCCCATCAATTTCTCTCGTCGTATCCTCTCACGCACCCTCACCATCCTCGCCGCTCCTCTCCCCATTATATCACCACCTCGTCACCATCCTCCTTACTCCTCACCATCGCCTGCACCCTTCCCCTCCCCCTCCTCGCTTTCCCTCTCATCGCTCTCTCCGCCGCAGCCGGCGCCGCTTCTACAACTACTCGCCGCCGCCGCCGCCGCCGCTTATCCACGCTTGCAGCGCCCCTGGCGGTGCCGGCGTGCATAATCGATGCGGCGCAGGCCGCTGCTGCCGCCGCGTTATCAGAGGGGGAGGCGACGCCGGCGGTGGGAGGGGAAGCGCGATTTTCCCCGTCATTTACTCCGACCTCCCTTCCCTCGCTCCCTCAACCCGCCCCGCCCCGCCTCAGCAACGCCGCGCCGCGCCGCGCCCCGCTCCGCTCACCCTCGATGCCAATTTGGAGCCGCGACGCGCAGAATTCGCTCATATTTTAATGCAGTCGGAGGGGGGTGGCGGCGGTGGCGGCGGAGGCGGCGGAATTGTCGCGGGGCGAAAGGAGGAAATGAAGTCACTAATTTTTGCTCGGAGCAAACTCGCGAGTTGCGAAGAGGCTACGAAAAGAGCCGGAGCCTTGGCGCAGGCAGATGAAAGGGTGGATACTCTGTCTTCCGTGGCTGCTCTTCAAAGGGCGTTCGAACGCTTGACCTACATCGTGGAGGGCCGGGGGAGGTGGGTGGGCTGGGTCCGTGTTGGGCACGGAGCGAATGGCTCTGTGATGGCGCTTCTTTTCTTTGTAGCCCTGTGTTCTCTATCGGCGTTAATGCTCTTTCTTTAGGTTCCACAGTTGATTTAGGTCTCGGTTTCTTCAATGGTTCGATTTTCAAGAATATGATGTAAAGAGTTTTAACGGTAAATGCCATCTAGATGACTTACGTGTGTGTCGTGCGAACGTACTGTGTTTTACAACCTTTAAAGTTTGTTCCTCGTGTACCTCGGATGATTTACAAATCTAGTTTGATTCCTGACAAGTCATGTGCAGCGTTTTAGCTGTAAACACCACCATTGCTGACTTCCCACGTTTCAGGGACACACTGTTAGGATCCATAGTTGACTAAGGTTTCGGGTCTTGGAACTGTACCAAATATAGTATCGTAATGTTGAACATCTCAAGGAAAACCGCGTATTTTACGTGCCATGTCCAGTGGTACTGGAATATTTATAGGCTTTGGTTTTTTTTTTAATTTCAGTATAGTCAAAATTCAAAGTCCAATATTTTTTATGAACATTGTTTTATTTTAAATGTGTTTCTTACGATATTAAAAAAAAACAATTCAGACTTCAATGACATATGCGAATGAATTCTATGAATATAGCATCATAGAAGGCTGGCTAGTTTAGAGAAACAACGGTCCTTCTGCTACTTGCTCCTCGAAACACAATGTTTATCTATTTTATTTAGTCGACTTTATACAGTTTTGTCTGATTTTATTGGTTATTTTTCGGTATGTTATTACCTCTAAGTTTACCTTTCTCATTTAGAGGTGGGGAGGAAGTTTCAAACTCTGCACCAGTAAAGTCACATGATCACTACTACGAACCATTGCGTACACGTCCTAGCCAACTTTCGTAATTGATCAAACATGTCTGTAACTCAACACATCCTTCAGGTTTTTATGTAATTGAGAACCTTTTGATACAATTTAAATTAACCGATTACGATTTACCAAAATTATTGTTTATTTATATATTTACTTAACTAAATTACTTACATATATATAGTTATTCAAATTATCGTTCTTCATATTCTCGCGGCATGAAGTCGATTTATTCACGAATGACGTGATGAGGGATAACAGTCCAAATCTATAGCTGATTTGACTTTGCAAATACCTTTTATTACATCGGAACGAATATTTTCTTATCAGCTTTTGCCAAAGCAATCTTTATTCAGAGTTCACCTTGTATATGGAATAGGATAGAGATCCCAGAATTAATCAAAAGATGCATAGAATACACTTTTTTCCATAGAACGTCACACACAGTTTTTGACTGTTTGACAATAAATAAATAATAAAATAAATAAATAATAAAATAAAACCTGTTTAGCAAATGCTGAACAAACAAGCGATTGTGAAAAAAAAAAGGTTCAGCAACTCTTATTTGATTACATTGTACCACACAGCGCAAAGTTAAAAAAGTATATTCAAATCCATTTTTTTGTGAACACATATTGTACGTTTAATTATAAATGAAACAGCGAAGTCGAGAGCCAAATCGAATAAAACAACAAAAAATTAACAAAATTCGTCCTCCGCCAATGTGGGTATTTTTTCTAATAAAATTTTCCATGCATTTTGCACCGAATGCCCAACATATTATGAGAAGCATCCAATTGTTGTTTCGGGCAGGAACAGAGAATTTCAATAGAATTTTGTTGTCATGTATTTCGTAGTGCAATGATTGAACACATTCACCTTCCAGTTCCAGGTATCAATATACATTATTGACGACGTAGTTTCAAATTCTCTGACACACATTTGTGAGTTGTTGATTCTGGTTGAGGTCTCGCGCCACTCGAGACACTAGATGGCTATCAGCAGACTATGCTGTGTGCGACAAAACCAGCAGTTTGAGCGTTAATCTTTGTATTTTAATTTAGTAATTCATGCGTTAATAAAGTAAATAAAAATACTATCGATAATTTTCAATTAAAAACAGCTATGTATTCAAGAGTTACAGCAAGGATTGTGTACTATTTCTAAGATAGAAGTTTCCACAAAGTACGTGTGATAAACTATGATAATGAGAGAGGGAGAATGATAAATGTTGTAATGTTTACCAATCGTATTTGTTTTTACTTGAGCCTCTTATAGATAACCCACGTCTCTTTATGTTAATAAATGAAAGTAAGATTCACATAGTTAAACATAAAGAAATCTTGACGTTTCGACCCATGAAGCTAGGAGAACTGAAGAGAATAAAAGTACTACCCAAATACCCGAAATTATATATGTTTTTATGATATTTTCATATATCAATATATCATATATCATATATCAATATAAAACATATATCAATATATGTTTTTTCGATATGTTTTGCATAATACGTTACATTTCTTTAAATTAACGAAATTAAATTATTTTAGTAATATATGGTTTTAGGGTCACGATTTCTCATACTATTACTGATTGTTAATGAAATTAGTGGCGATTTGGCGAATCATCATCAATAACCTGCGTGCAGCAGTGCAATATCGATATTTCCAACTACTAAGTACTTCCAATAATTAAACAAGAGAATATTATTTGCGGATGAAAAATGAAATTAAATGTTGTTTTCGAATTTCGCAACTTACAGCAGAGCCTGTTAGTCTGAAGTAACTTAACACATCTGTGCGAGCGCGTGTAGAATCTAACTGCTGCCTTGGGAATATATCGTGTTATGTGGCAAAGAGCCTGCTCTCCTTGAGTCTTTTATCGCTTTAATTAACCTGCACGGTATTCGGTGAAATCTTGCAACATAAGATGTTTATATAAGTTTAACTTAAGCGTTGAGGGCGTAAATAGTTCCGATGACAATACACGATTATAATTTTTTTTAGGTATTCCGTTAGGTACTCTCACGAAAATGTTGCACTGTCGTAACATTAAAAGTCCAAACGTTGACACCTTTGAACAAATTGGATGTTATACTAAGACATGTTATACTATTTCGATGACTGACAACACACTATGAAGTTAATTTTAGAGATATTACCTACACACATAACACATAAATGAAATTGAAGTTAATTTCATAAACATTTTTACAATTTTCGAAGTAATAACTTCCTTCCCAGAAAACATACACGTGCTTTTCCGGATTTCCGGATTCCGGTACTCAGGTTGCTAAGAAAATGATAAGAACAGTTGTGTCAAAACGTTTCAAACAATTTTCAAATGTTTTACCTGCCTGTAAACGCGCCAACCAAAGTGAAGCAGATGTATTCTGCGACAACAGTTTTGCCCGGAAGGAAGAATTGTGGGTTTGAATCCCGCGTGAATTGTCTATTCATTTCTTCACCCAGTAATTGGGGCATTGGACGGTCAGTAAGTGTTTCATATTATCGTACTCGTGTATTAATTCGTGAGCACTCAGAAGTGGCTTAAAGGCTCAAATTAACAGTAATATTCATTAAGAAGAAAATAAATACATAAAATCATTATGTAGAATACAAAATTAAACTTTTATGGGATACTTTTATAGGTATTCTCCATAGCCATTGGATATTTTATTTCTTCCGGTACTTTGTTCTTAAAGGTTGTAAGACATTTTTTTTTTACTTCACGCAGCTTTCACTTGTCGCGAATAATAACCAAAAAATAAGAATATAAATGTCTTCATCAATTTACTGTATGGAATATTATTTCTAGAACACCAGTAAGTCTGTAACAAGAGAAATTGTAACTTATGCTTGATAATAACCGAGTCAGAGGAGACCTCTATGCAAAACGGGCATCAGCAGCCGACCCGCGCGACACGGGTGTGTTGCGGGTAGCCGCAACGCCTGCGTGTTCGGCGATGTTCCAGTGAGACTGGCTCCCTTTTCGGCGTTCGAATTTGTTTTATAATTGAGTCTGTCGAGAAGCACAAATTGTCGAGCAACATGAATTAGTAATATTTTTTTCGAATACTGACCTTAAAAGTTGAAAACGTGTGCAATGTTTATCACTTGTAAAATTCAACATCTATTCACACATAGTTTTTCTTAACACAAACTAAAGCTCTTTAAACGCATAGTAAGGAAACTCCAATTGTTTTTCGATTTTATTGATATATTTAAATTCGTGTTGGAAAACATTATATCAAATATTTTATATAAAAGAAAATGAAATATGAATATCATTATTTTGGCATGTTTTCTTTGATATTCCCGCACTTCATATAATACCTCTTACGTTTTGCTCTGGTCATACATCATAACATTTTGCTAGAAAATTAGTAATAATGATAAGTCACCTAAATTATTCATGTCACTGTTCAAACAGGGAGAAAATGTGCGAAATATTGTTAATCTTATATGATAATCGAGGGATTTCTGTACTAGTTAATAAGGGGAAAAATCTAATGTTATTTCATCTTCTTTATCAATACTTATTTCACAACAGACCCGATACATAAACAGTTGAATTCTATTCCATAAACCCCAATCCAATATATTTTTATTTTAAAGATGTAAAATACATGGATCAGAATCGAAGAGATAAAAAACAATATATGTGTATATGTATTTCAAAATTAAATATTTTGTGCCTCGTAAACGGATATGAAGTTACTGAGAATTATTCGTTAAAATGCTTATAGTAATGAAAAAGAACAGAAAAACATAACGAAGTTAAAAGTTCTCGGATGGGCAGAACTTCTATTTTTAAAAAATCGATTTCATTAGTCCGTCCGACTATACAAGTAAATTTAAAACCGTCCACTGTATATGAAACGAATATAATAGAATACTTTTGATCCTCCTTTTTAAACGTAATAGCCTTCGGTAGCAGCCCATCGGCCAGAACGCCAATGACATTTTGTTCTCCGTCAGGCGCGGAGTCAAAGTCGCGTTTGCGAGTCCTTCCGTGCCAATTAGCTCGCGGCACAATGTGTGTCATCGCCACGTGCGGCCGGGGCAGCAGGTAGGGGAAGGCCGGACAACCCCCGCCATCCCATGCCACCCTGCCACCAATTCGCTGCATTCCCGCCGCCACCCAGCCGCAACCCCGCCGTTACCTCGCTACCATCTCGCTACCACCCAGCCGCCGCCCAGCCGCCGTCCAGCCGCCGTCCAGCCGCCGTCCAGCCGCCGTCCAGCCGCCGTCCAGGCGCGTTTACCACCCTTCCAGACAGAAACACGTTCGGACGGACGGACAAGACAGGCCAGTCAGCAAAAACAGAACAAAGGATGTTTTACAGTCAATCAATTTTCAGTACCAACGATCCCGAACGCATGGATTCTGACTTCTCAAAATGTTAGAAGAACTAATTTACTACCTATAGAAACAAGATTTATCCACTTTATCATTACCTGAGCTCAACAATATGATTTTTTCGATAATAATTCATGATTACGATGCACGATGACACTTATTTCTTTAATTACGAAGTAAGGTAAGATAGTAAACTTTACTCACGTACACGAGTAATACTCACGATAAATATAAATACTAACATTTTGCTAAAAATTAATACTGTATGCAGAGCGTGGGTATTTTAAACGTGCGTTGTATTAAAAAGAACTTAGAGATAAAAACTTAAGATCTCTCTTAATGCATATCCCCGTTATTGTTTGTATGTTGTTAATTTTCTATTCGTCTAGTGGTTCCTTTGTAATCATTAATGTTGTAGATGAAATATGAATACGATATTGTTGTAATGAAAATATGTTGTAGTATTTGTGGGTCTATGTCGGTCTACTGTGTGTCACCCCTAAATTGTGTTCCGCGAAAAGCGACCCCGCCTACCCACCCCCGCTCCAGCACGTCCTGCCCTCGTTCGGGCCTATTTACCTCGCGTTAGCGCCGCCGCTGCTTGGAGGCCCTTGGGGTTTGAGCGTTGGAGGGACCCTAATGAGGGGCCGGTGTGCTGCGGAAATGGAGTCGTTAATGATTGCGCCTTGTGTGCACGGTGGACCGAAAAGGAAACCAGGCCTCTCACCTTCTCTGTGAAATTATTTTTAACGGCCATTAAATGTATTTTGAATTGCGTATTTGGGACCGCGCCAGTTACGGCGACACTTGTTATTTTAGTTCCCGGCCAAATGAAGGATTTAACTCGCGTGTGGGGGAGGGGATAGCCACATACCGGAAATTTATAGCGATGTTAACTCCGTATGGTTGCGGAATGTATGAAGGTCATTGATTGGGTTAAAAGAGTTTTATTTAACATTGTCCTCCTTTCAACATAACAACATTCCCCATTCTATATATAAAAACATGTGCAATAAGGTAATAAAAAGGATCATAAACTCGATACGATTCTGCTTCTCTAGCACATTGGCTAAAATGAAAATGCTCGGGAAAAGAATTGCGGAGAATTAAAACATAAAGTGAATAAATACGGAGGGACCCATCTACATCGTTGAGGTGGAAAAATTAGTACGAAAATCGAAAGAGATTCTACGGCGATTTGTTTAGCCACATTTCTGGCAAGAGCGTGTAATATCTGTTTTAAATTAGGTGAACTTGCAAAAATATTTCACTGAAGTTTACTTAAGGGCAGCGGATGGCCAACAAATGAATTCCAGGAACAGATGGCGATGGTTCAACATCCTTATCAATTTCCTGAATCTGTAACTTTTTACGTCAGCATGTTGGAAGCTTGTAACTTTTATGGCACTTGTAACTTAAAACTTCGGTACTTGAAACTTCTGTATGAAAATTAATAATGATCTTGCATATCTTTTGTAGTGGTTTGTAACAATAATTGATGTAAATGGAAATAATTTAATGAATCTACTTTTTTGTTTGTAAACTTTAAAACACGTTGCAACCATATCATCGATTGCAAAAGTCAGTGAAATACGGGTTAGTAAATAAAGTAAGGAATTTGCGTCAGCTAACTAGCTCAAAGTGTGATTGAGCACGACAGACACGTAGGGTGATCGAGTAATCGATCCGTGCGTTGGCGAGCCCCAATCTAGATGACTGCGGTGACAGGGACTTTGGAGATGTCAGTGCTCTCGCCCGATGCACGAGCGCCGGCAGCGGCGGCGGAGGCGGCTCGGCTGATGGATGTCGCGGAATTAGCTTCACCGGATGTCCACCACTGAGCGATGGCGCAGACGCGCAGGGCGATAATGACATGACAATTTCGGTTCTCTCCCGAAACAAAGCAGCCTCTCGAGCCTGGCTCGGCCTGCGACCCGCGAACGACCTGCTTACGAGTTTTCCGCGGCCCGCGGGAGGAAAATGGAGAAAAGTTTTTTTTTAATTTTCTTTTTACTTATACGTTATTGCTTCTTGTTGCATTTGAAACGAAACGCGATATACATTGCATAACGTATCTGGATCGAGAGGATTCCGGTTATCAATTTTGCCATATAAAGATAAACGAAAACTCTAATCCTTTTGGGAGGGCGGGCCATTGTTCCCATACCCGCATGACCCTCCTGGATCCGCCAGTGCTCTATAGAGGGAATTTTGGTAGGGAAATCTGAGGAGAAAAATCGAGTTGAGTTAAGATCTTGTTAATCAGTAAATAAGAATCATTAAAATTAAGTAAAAAATTAAATCTTGTATGTACCTTGGGCGTTAACCATTTCTAATGATTTCGGGTGAGAAAAAGCTCTCGAAGCCTAAGGCCTTCGGACTTTTTACTGGTCATTACTCTGGAACATCCTTAGTGCAAAAAAAACTACTACTTTTTAAAAATATGTGCCAGGTATATCAACATATCGCAAACCAAAAAGAGGAACAAAAGGCACTTTTAATTACTTGCATCCATTTAGAGCAATGTCGTATGAGTTGTCTTCATAGACGGCATATAAGTAGTCGAACACCAAAAGAAGGAATTTCTTTAAAGCACTTATTACTGTTTGTATCTCTGTATTTCTTATTTATATGATTTCCTGGTAATAAGGTGGTACTAAGAAAAATTATTAAACGACAAAAGACTGATATCTCAAATAACAGGCTATCTCGGCTATCGCCTCGGTTTACAAACTTCAACCTCTTCTGGTGTTTGCTCTTTAAAGGCCTTATGGCGTTTATAAGTAAAAGACGAATTCGAAAGTTACATCTTATCTTTTGACTTGACTTGGTCATTTCTTCTGATAACACTCGACGCTGCGATGTGATAGAAGCGTAGGTTTAAAGGGACCGCTCAGCGTGGGTTCAATTGATGAGAGTCCGCTGGCTCCTGGGCGACAGCAATGTTTGCCAGATGATCGATCGTGAGAAGCGAGATGCAATCTGACTCGGCTATATCAGGCCGGAGCAGGACCAGCGGCAGCCAGCAGTCAGATTGCTGCGAGGAGGATGCTTGTGTCAAATACACGTTTACGAACTTTTGGAGTGCTGTAATAAATGCGGTGGTTGTATGGCGTGCGTAACAGAGCCGAGCGGAACACGGCTTCTAGCTGAAGCGGAAGGATGCCGAAAACTGCGGTTTCAGGTTAAATAAAAAGAACTCACTTTTTTCTGGCAAAAATGCAATAAGCTGTTCCGCAATTCGCAGCTAAAATATTTTTTTTAATCTGCAGATACGAGTAATATTTATTATAATTTTCTTTTTGATTCTTGCGGTGGGTGTAATCATCCTTCCTACGGTAGGGCATGAGATGTTTTATGAATTTTCGGCCCGGATGCTTTAGAAGGTTGTTCATCTCTGCTCTAACAATTAAGGTAATCAATTCTTCTAAACAATTAAGGTAATTAGCGATCATTATTATTTTACATATAAATTACAGTCAGTAAACCTTATAGGGATCAGAATTATTAAATACTAAGTTATACACATAGTTAATTTAGATCATTTTATCAAGACCAGCAATGTTAAGATAGTTGAACATTGATTTGCAACCTTCAATTAAATTAAATATTTCATATTCAGAAACTATTTTAGTAAAGAAAATTATTAACACGAAACAAAAGACATGCACTGAACAAGCTCGTTAACTTCGATCGATATAAATCGCATGTGAACGTCGTAATGCGCCATTGCAATCATGCTCTATGAGGGAGTGAGCATCGCGAAAATCGTGTTTTGCTCTCTCATTACTCTCATAATCACTTTCGAAATAGTTTCTGCGTCACAACAGATACAAATTCCAAAGACTGAGTGCCAGATCGTAACTGTTTTTCCCCTTGCATCATAAGTGAGAGAGAAATGTTAGATGTCGTGCTTTATTAACAATTTATATAAATTCTAAATAGACCTAGACGGAAAGGGGAACACTCTGACATCACACCAGGAATTGTGTCCGTTTGTACTAAAATAGCGAATTTACTTCACCTCCTCTATAATTTCGTGCCATCTTGTCAATTATGTTTTTCCTGTATATACCCTCGTGTCGTCTGATCGATTACCATACTGTAAATGATATAATTGTTCACGGTAATCGTTCGCCTTTTCAGCATCCACATCCCCTCCATTTACAGTGTGGTACGTTTGGCATGCTATTCTGGATCTGACGTCGATTAATGGTGTAGTCTATTGACGCGGACAATCGTGCAGGAAAGCGGGATCTGGGCACCCTGGCACGTCTGAAATTTGTATTTCGTGCGTTCGGCCGTGGCGTTTCTGTGCTTTAGAGCTCTGACTTTCATCCGGATGTGGAAATCGAACCGGAAATGTGGCGGGTGATTCCATTATGGTGATGCGACTCTTTCATCTGAGAACCTTGCATGACTGCCGTGCTTCTTTGCATGCAGAAGAATTTTTTTTTTTTCGTTGGAGTTGAGAATGAAAATATTCTGTGCCAACATCGGCTGACTAGAAAGAACTTGCGGAGAGACTTGAACATGACGGAGAGGGCTTTTATTGTAATGTTTCCTCTCGCTGCTGACACGAAGATGGTGGGGGAACAATGAATCATCGAGTAGTTGAGCCGAATCCAACATAGAACTCGTGTCGTTTGTTTGTCGTTTGTAGCAGTGCATTGTGAATGCTCTCCGTGGCGCGATGAGGCTAAGAAGAATGCGGCGCTTTGGTGAAAAATATTTTTGTTAGAACGACGAAGAAAATAATGATATAAATCAATGTCTTTCCCTGAAAAATGTGTTTTAATTCCGATATATTACGGTTTTGTGCAAGAGTTTGTTTCAAACATCACTGTTTCTTGTTTTTTGCGTTCTGAAAGATATACTCTATTCTATTATATTTACTAAACAAACTTTATTCTGTTGTAATTTTGTGGCATCTTCTCATATTAGGCATTATGCATGCCTCTTGAATTCAGAATTTCTATTTCATGTTTATTCTGTTTTATGCTTATTTGACTTTCTGAAAGACTAATTCTTGCTTTGAACTTCATCCTTCGGCACCGCTTCATCTTTAAGTTCTTTCTTTGCAGTATTTTCTGCAAAGTTCTTCGAAATTCTTCTCAGAGACTTCTCATATGCAACATTATATTACTGGATACAAATCGTCTGAAGCAAGTGAGTCAATTCAGCTGCCTCGGCTTCAAATGAAACTACATCTCCAAGGCCTCATCGTTTTAAAACCCCCGGCATCGAACCTCCAACGACGCCGCGCCAATACCTCCACACGACAAGTGTGGTGCTCCACGCCCCTTACAGCACGCGAATACTGAATGCGCGCCGGCGGCCGCGGGGAAGACATGATGTCACGGTACGTTAGGCGAATGTGTGTTGCAAGCGCCTCCGGCCGGCGCGTGCCGCATGCAGCCGCAGCCAGCACATCCGCCCGACACCCACCCACACACGTGCCGCCTCGCCACGCCCCAACGCGCGGCTGGACCGCCCGCTGCACTCACGCCCTCCACCCGCGCCCGCTCCCTCCCCGCTCACGCGCTGCTCGCCCCCTTCCCTACACCACCCCATTCCCCGGCCGCCCCCGCCCGCTCTCCGCCCGCTCTCCGCCCG
>BOPP01000033.1:5801134-5869936 GCA_017312745.1 Gryllus bimaculatus | reverse complement strand
CTCCTGGAAGCAATGCCACGAGCCGCTTTGGCTGGCCACGCCCCGGAAGGTCTCGTCCGGCGAGGACTCGATTCGGACATGGCATTCCGATAGTAATCGGAGGACCGCTCGTAAATTTGCCTGTGCCAGAACGTTTGAATTATAGCCGTCTGCAAGAATATGCTCCACAGGCATTGGCGGCAGGCTACTGAATCTTATAAAAAAACACATTAACTCTAATATTTGTATGAAGAAAAAGTGAAACTTACTTGTTTCATTTTAGATATTCATAGTTTTTTTCATAAATTCCATTTTAACTGACTTATTTTATCGTCGTTTGTTTACAGATATCCACAAAAACGGACCATTTACCTCCAGTCTTCTTTTATAATTTTGCTAACGTATGCTTATATATGTTTTATATTATGTTTTAATATTACAGTAATTATTACAGTAATATTATATATCATCGAGCTACAACTATCTTACGTGAAACGATATTTTACTTTTCACAAACGCAGAACTCAACCAGGGTCTTGCCGGCACTTGAGCAGCACTGATGGTATTAACAAATACGTATTATGATTTTCATTAAATTCTAGAAATAATTTGAAATTCGTGATATTTATTGCTTAAGGTACAATGTAACATTTATACCGGTATTTTGCAGTTTCATAAACTCATAATTACAGTTTCTCTTAACGCAGAATTGCACAAAAGACGTATGATCGTCTCATATAATTTCTTATAAATAACTGGCTCTTAACGCGATTAAATCCTCGTTTATTAATCGCATTTTCAAATGCTCTAGAAGCAGTGGAAGCTATCATGATTTTTTATTTACCCAGTGCGTTGATACCTTAACTTCCAGGACAGACACACCACAATAAACGTGATGTGTAGGTAAAGACCAAATGTCTAGTGTAAATTATGAATGATACCGGGAATCAAAAGAACTGGTTGTTATGGGAAGCATATTATTTTCTATGCCAAGTTGTGTTTAACGAACTCAATATTCGGAATTGGCTATGCAACACATTTAAGTACGGAATATTCTGAAGATGTCATACAGTTCTTTGACATTTATTTTCAAATGCGCTTTGCCACAGATCAGTTTGCCGGAGCAAAGTAATAACACTAAGGATTTCGCTCGCTCGTCTGCGGAAGAGGAAGAAAATTGGCAATAATATCAAGAAAATTAGGGACAATTTTCTACATATCTGTAGAGAACTGCAGTGAAAGAGGAAATTGGAAGTCATGATTGCTACCTCGTTTGAATTTCAATTGTGAGTGCAGTGTGGTGAACGATACTAAAGAAATTACGCGAAGAGAAAGAAAATTGATTGCTGCACATCACGTTCTAAAATGATAAACAACAGTTTTCATTGAAACACTCCCAATCTGAATGGCATTTCGCAATAGCTGAATATATATTGTTGAATGTATAAATTGTGAACGTAATGGGATACATGCAATGAATGCGGTACAGCAATTAAAGGATAACAAGAGAAGTTGCAAGCTCACTAGTCATTAATGAATGTTTAGATAACGACGATTTGTGTAAAATTACAGAAAGGCTGCAGGTTTGAATTGAAATGCGTGTAGTAATTTTTTTGCTTTTGTGAATGAATGAAAGTGATTCATGTTGATACTCAACATCTCGTTTCGCGAAAAGAACATCTTGTTTATTAGTTGGTCTGGCCTCCGTTTCGCAACTGGAACCAGATGTGCAGCGGTGCTGTTAGACAGACGCCTGGCACGAATGTTGCGAAGTAAGCAGCGGAAGATCGCGAAGATTTCGAACGGCAGTGGCAGCGAAGCTGGGAGCGTACATTTACGAGTGAATGAAATTGCGTCCAGCCATTGATCCTTCCTCGGCGTTTTGATGGCGGGGTTGGCAAAGATAACTAATATTATTTCGGGCACTGATAGTTTTCAATGGCTTTTCATCGCAATGACAAAATTCAATTCCATCTTTTCCATGGTTTTCTGTGAGTACTTAATTTTTTACTGTAAGATTCGGAATTTATGTTCTTCAGAAAGAAATCTAGTTTTTCCGAACTTTCAAGTTTTAAAAGTAATTAAAAGTCTCCATACACAAATGTGTGAGTTATTATTTAGAAGTACGTATGACCACTGTCATCGAAACACTAAAGATTCGGCTGATTGTTAAATTTGTAGCCCACATGATTCTCGAGAAACACGTATAAATCTTACTTTTTTTATTTAAATCCACTTGAATTTGTCAAATAGGTAAGAGATAGCAAACATTATTTGTTCTCGGTTAATTAAATTAATATTTTCATTTCTATAAAATTATTTTTAAATATTGTCTAACGTGTGTAGTCGCGTATGTACTTAAATATGTTTTGCCACTACTAACATGGCAACTAGTCTCTTGGACCCGGATCCGATAGTTGAGTAGGTGGTTTTGCTTAGTGATGTTGGCCCAGTATCACGATTCCTATGAAGGGAAATGGTTCAGTGATAACTCTATAAAGGCCGGTTAGAAAGAAAGTAATATAATCTCATGTCAACCTATTCAAACACCACCTACTTGTATGCTCTTTCCAGAACGTAAGTCGTTTTATTATACACAATGTAAGTACTTTCCCAAAGTGGTGAGTTTAACTCGAAGATTTCTATTCCATCACTTCAAATCTCTCCCCGCAATTAAAACTTTAATTATATTAGTTTTCATCTTCACGTGGAATCATGAACAGGTTCGAAATTATGGACTCGCGTAATTCATTCGCATATCATCTTGTTTCGAAACTGCTCTAGTAGTATTTGCGAATTACCGAAACAGAGTCCCACCGAGCAGTTTTTGGCGTCGTCGGCACGGCGCGGTGAGTTGGTGGGAGATACGAGCCCTCAGCGATGATGTGCAGCCGCGAATTTCCGCCCCAGTTTCACAACTGCGTGGTGACCCAAGTTTCACTCCCCCACCCAGCCAGCCAGCCAGCCAGCCACCCGGCAGGCAGGCAGGCAGTACCGGATCTCGCGTTGGCGTCCGCGAGTAGCACTTAGCAGACGAGAGGGGGGGGGAGAAAGAAAGTTGGCGATATCGCTGCAGCACTTCGCGAGAAACGGCCCGTCAGCGCCGCGTCGACACCTTGCCCCCTCGCCGCGCAATCCGTGCCGTGCCGTGCCGTGCCGTGCCGTGCCGTGCCGTGCGGTGCCGTGCCGTGCCGTGCGGTGCCGTGCCGTGCCGTTCCCGCGCCGACTGCCAGCCCACGCGGGCTCCGCCCACTCGTCCTCCGGCCCCCCGCGCAGAGAGAGGGGGGGGTGGCTCTTGCGCATCGTATCAGACTTCACTTCGAATTACAATATTGGCGGGAATTATAAACGCAGCAATTTACCAAAATTATCAGCTGGTTACAGGATATTGAGACAGATTTATGAAGCGTTTGTTTTACACATTGCAGCTTGCACACCTTATCGTGTTATTTTTGGACGCTTACCATTAAAAATTGTCACTTCGTACCACTTTCAAAAAGTTTCCGACATAACTAGGAGTTGAAACATGCAACGAGTTCGCGTCGTCGCGACATAGAAGGGAGTTTCTTGAACGGCGATGAGTTTCTGCAATCGACAGCACTTTCTATCATCTGCGCATGCGCAGTTTATTTAGCACAGCTTTTGTGTATCTGCGCATGCGCAGAAGATCAACATTGCAGTCGATTGCGTCACGTTAAGCCGTGCAAAAACTCCCTGGTAATCATGGCTGAAAGAGATGGGTTGGCTCTGGCGCGTGTATCCGACTTCAGCCAATGAGCTTCAGACACCACCTAGCGACACAATATTGGCGGGAAATGTAAATGCAGTCAGATACCAAAAGTATCACCTCGTTACAAGACATTGAAACAGATTTATGAAGCGTTTCTTTTACATATTGCATTTTGTACACCGTCATCGTATTATTTTTGGTTGGTTACCCTTAAAACTTTACACTTTGTACCACTTTCAAAATGTTTCTCAACACTTCTCGCTCTCCATTCAACATGGCGGCCAGCGTCTGGTCTGACTTTTCAAACAAAGTGTCCATGTTGTGGTCTCGTGCTTCGTGACGCAAACTGGTGTTGCGCAGAACGAGCAAAATTCGTTTCGCCGGAGGAACTCACCCACGCATTTCCACCATGCTCCCTCGCTCTGTCTCTCTTTTCGGACGCCTATCCCGATGTCTATTCCGACTCCAATGGAACTACACTTTCTTTCCTCACCACACTTCTGCGCCCCTTTTCCCCCTTTTCCTCCCTGCCCCTCTTCTCATCCCCCTCACTTCATTGCTCCACCTCTTTCTTCATTTCGCGTTTCTGTATTGTCATTCACGAGTCCAAGCCTCCTCTTTTTGCTCTATCTTTTCCATCCTCCTTTCCCAGTAAACTGTTTCTATCAGATTTTTCAATCTACCTCTACACGACGTTTGATCAACCTCTCTTGCACACTTGCACACTTGCGTGATTCGAATGATATGGAAACAGCATCAGTGCTCCGCCAGTGACATCGCTTCGGTTTTTTTATCACATTTACCACATTTTTGATGATCCCTTTTTGAAAATTCTCTTCTTTCCCCCTCTTCTACCGGCATTGCTGCAGTACTCTCTTGGCTACCGTACTTCTCACCGCCATACCTCGAGACGCTTTTTGTGTCACAGGCTTCTATCTCCATCTCAACTCCAAACACTCTGTCACTTCATCCTGCTGGACATATCTCGGTCTTGCCCATTCGTGGCTCAGTTTCGCCGTGGCTCGTTTGCGCCGACGTAGCTCCTTTGCGTCGACGCTCGGCCTATGGTTCTACGCTTCCTAACTCCCGAGCGAGAACTCCATAATGTTCGGCATAGAGCAGTTCCCTTCTCTCGCTCCCGCTCCCGCTCTGTCCTTGTCATGATCCTCTTCTGAGCCCCATTCTGCCAACTGCCCAGTTCGCCGCGCGGCCCCTCACTGCGCTGTCCCAAGGTTTTCCGCCTGTATTCCGCGCCGCTGACAAGCCCTCTTTTCTCTTCCCACCCTGCGCCCGCCGGCCACTTTGCGCACTGTCTCTTTCCCATCCCAGCGTCCGTCCCGCTCTGCCAGCCTCTCCCCCCCCCCCAGCCCGCTTCCCGCTTCTTCGGTGTAACTCAGCTCGCGGCCGCGGGATTTCGTATTTCAGGATTTGCGCGAAGTGGACGAGATGGCGCTTGGGGCGTCGCGGCGTCGCACTGTGGACTGCGTTGACGAAAAAGAGGCCAGTAAATTGATTGATTGACCGACTAACAATACCGAGTGCGTCAATTGCCAAGCTCGACAGTCCCGTAAGTGTAGTGCGTGTTTCTTAATTGCGGGAGGTAGCGGTGATCATTCCCCGCTGGATAGCCAGTCGGCCTGTGGGTACTTTCCCCCAAGTAGGTATATCACACTGCCTCAGCCAAAACAAGCTCTAAGCTCTCGACCAGTCTCCCGTCATGTGTGGTAGTGTAGTGCATGTGAGTGTAAGTAAGGGATGAAGATAGCGCAAGGAAGAAGAAGGAAAGATCGCGCGTGGTCCATGGCCCGTTTGTAGGGTACCTCACCGGCATTCGCCTGGTGTTGATAGGAGAAACTACGGAAAACTACCGAACAAAGCAGCCGACCTCTAGAATTCTTCTCCAGACAGTGAGTGAACTCGACCTTGCTGTGTAGCTGGGGTCGAAAATTCTGCCATCGTCGGGGCTTGAACCCCAGGACTTCCCTTTCAGAATCAATAAATTCAATGTGGTATAATGCAACGCCCTTTAACATTGGAAGATTCAACTCCAAATTTGATTCTAATGTAATTTTTTTCAAAATTAAAACGTGACCAATTTTCTACAGTTTTCTTCTTGAATTTGAATGTTTATATATAATTACAGAAGTTTTATTTTGCCCCTTCAGAATCGAAATGTGCTAAATAAAAATGAAAAGAATCAAATGATATTACTCTATAAGTTTATTACAATTGTATTTAATTTTATTGTATTGTTTCGTCAATCTACATTACAGTACTGTGGCAGAGAAACGATTGAGTGTATTGGCTGCTATGGTCTCTGTATATAAAATGCATAAATATCTAACTTCGAGAATGACCTCAGTCTTCTCTTATAAATCATTCACTTAATTTTTGCTTTCTCATTATTAAACTTTAATAAAAAGCATCCCCCGAAAAAGATAAAGCAGTTTTCCGTTGGACTGCATATTTTAGCAGACCAAATTTAATTTGCGCTTCATGAGAGACGATTGGATTTTAATAACTTACTCTCCCCTCATGTTAAATTACGAAAAGTTTGCAGGTGTAGATCACAATACTTTTTCCATTTATGAACAGTCGATCGCAGTGCTAGTAAATGTCGTTAGAGCTGGTGCGTGTGCAACGGTGTCGTGATAATCCAAGACTCGCTAATCCGGGATTCCATGCAATCCAACCCAAGGTTATAAAATCCCGGTGCACTCCAAGTCACCATACAAATACACAAGCGGCGATAATCAAGAGCTGGGTTTTGTCGGATTAGAAAAACTGCGTTGAAGGTCACTTGTGAGGCGGTCGGTGCCAGTGTCAGTTTGTCTGCCACATTGTTGTGGCCGGTTCGCGCTCATGTATGGATATACCTGTAATTTTAATAGTATTTGCTCTTGAAATTTGACTTCATTACACATTTTAGTTGAAAATCCCGTCATCTGTTTTCCTTTTTTTCGTGTAATCCGAGTTTTGGGGCAAATGGTAACCTCGGATTATCGCGACTGAACAGGGTGCCTTCAAAAATACGCTCTTAAGACAATTTGAAGCATATTCAATCTAATAAACTCCTTGGATATTCCAAAAGTCTGAGCAGGAATAAGCAGTGAAAAGTTGATTTAAAAAAATACTTTCTTTGCAAAAGTTTCCATTGCAGAAACATGAACACTCCGGAATATGTATTTTTTTTCTGAAGGGAAATTGAACACAGAAATAAATTAGTGGAAATGTGTAAATTGGGTGCATTATTATTTGTTGTAATTTTTCTTTCTAAACAAATATTTTCATTTATTTTGTAAATAATAATCAATTTACATGTTTATGGAGTGTTTATACGTTTCTGCAATGCAAATTTTGGCAAAGAAAGTATTTTTTTTAAACAAACTTTTGACTGCTTATTGCGACTCAGCTACTCGGAATACCCTGTGGCAGAGTTTATTAGACAAAATATGTTTGAAATTGTCTGAAGAGCTTATTTACGAAGTTTGCACGTTTCCTCCCTGAACATCCTGTATACTATTGTTGGCCACTGCCCTGTGTTTGCAGACCACAGTGTTTCGGAGGCGGCGGCGGCGGTGATTGAGGCGAGAGGTCCCGAGCAGAGCGGTGGCGGCGCTTCACGATAAATGTTTCGCGGGCGGGGATTTGCGATAATGGAGTGATGGAATATTCGATAAAGGAAACGCGGAAAATTGGCGAAACTTTTTGTCGCGAGGGGTCGTAATCAGAATTTATGAGGCGCCAGCGAGCGACCTCGTTGCGCGCGGCTGGAGGGGGGGGGGAGGGAGGAGAGGAGGACGGGTGACCCGTTCTTCTCCGCGCGGATCCGCGTCCGTTAGCACGTCGTCGCATTGCGTGGGAATAGGTCTGAGATGGGGGAAAAAGGAGTTGGAAAGCAGGAGGCGTACCTGTGACGTGAACTTGTTCGTTTATTGGCAATAATATCCAGAGTATTACAAAGTGACGAATACAGATGGTAATTGAGAACGTATGCCCGAATCGAGAGTCGACACTTAAGCAATAAGCGACGGCTTGAAATCAGTGGTCAGTTATAGAAGTTCGTATTTTAGATGTAGTTCTTATTGTTTCTAATCAATGCAGATGGAGTGCTTCAATGTTACTTGGACATGCCGTTTTGAGAGTTCTGTAGCAATAGAACTCTCAGAATGTACACACTCAGAAGTTTTCATCTAAAGAACGTTCAACTTGACTTGTGCGCTTTCGAGATTATTAATAATTATACAGTAAGTATAGGTAATGCCTGTTTCTGAGGTATCTCTCCGTAGTAGGAATGATGTTTCGCATACAGAATTATTATAAATCAGTGTCCTCGTTTTCCATAGAGTGTGTGTGTGTGTGTGTGTGTGTGTGTGTGTGTGTGTGTGTGTGTGTGTGTGTGTGTGTGTGTGCCGCTTATGAACATGACCTTAGCCTGCAAAGAAACCGAATGAAGGTCATTTATGGGAATGGGCGCCCTTCCTTACAAGAGGTGAATGGCCCCATTGAGTGGACACTCAATGCTCACTCATTTGAGAACAAATGCGTGTTTATGAATAAGAATCTGTCACTCGAGAAATACTCATTATAATTGTTCTCCGTGAATTCGGTCCTAGTCTTTTTGCACAGAACGTAGTTTCCAGATGATGGGAAACATGTGTCTTAAAGACTCGCAAATTTCACGATATAAATCCTCTAAATGAGCAGCATTATTTTCGAAACGTTATATATTGTAGTGGCACAGATGTGTATTTTCTTTTCCGGTTATATAGGTCCGGATTGCTATAATGGAAAATTCGATAAAGGAAACGCGGAAAATTGGCGAAATTTTGTGCAGCGAGGGGTCGTAATCAGAATTTTTGAGGCGCCAGTGCGCAATAAGTGACGGGGCTTTCCAGGGCTTCTGCTCGTACTGATTGACCGGAATATACCTTCCTTGCGCCGTTCAATGAGGTTTAGTTTGCAGCACTGATTACTCTCAGCAATGAAACGTGTCAGCCGGATAGTGGGAAAGTTCTTGTTTTCATCCCATATAATGTCGCATTTCGTAATTTGAAGTTGTCCAACACTGATTTGTCGTTGCCTCCATGACAGGCAATTCCGACCACCTTTCTCTTTTTTTGATTCGTAAACCTTGTTCTTCACAGTGATTCATAGGCCTTCGCCTATTTTGTCGTCTCTGGGAGGAGCAATTGGTTTTTCGTATCATAAATAAAGAATCTTTTCCAAGCCAGGATGTGTTCTGGCTTTTATGTTGTGGTTACTTCCAGAGTACTTTCGTGTTCTTTTACATTCTCTGGTTTCTAAAGGTTTGTTTCCTATGCCCTCCACGTCTTACGCTAGTACTCGTATAGACAGCACTTTTGCCGGAAATAGGTGTTAGGCGGCGTGCAACTCCTCTTCGAATGTTTTTTCACCGTTTGTCAATCTACTTACGGAAAAGGCGACCAGACCACTCTGCGTCAACAGATTACCGCCCAGTGCAATCTTGTTGTGCCGTGATCGTCCACGAGAGGTTGACGGCCTGCTGCAACCCCAGTCTTCCAGGGGAGGGCGGCGGGGGGGGGGGCTCGTCTCACAATGAGGGGAACCCGTTCACCACAACAATCGGCTCGTCGCGCTATCACTCGGGGAGGGGGGGTTGTAATACAAGTATTTGGAAAGCGCGAAATGTATCTGTTTTCGGTGCACGACGTTTATTAGCATTCGATTGAAGGTATGTAGGCACCTTCCGAGTTAGTAGTTACTAATGTCATTAGGCCGGTAAACAGCGAATAAAAGACGCGATCGACGTTTAACCACCAAAGGCCGTTATTTGTGATATCGACTGTGCGACGTTCAATTATTTTTGTCATATCATCATCTTAAGAGAAAAAAATATAAATGAGAAATACCATTTCGGTAGCTAAAAATGTTTGCACTTACTGCTAATAATACTGAACTATTTCTGACTATGTCAACACACACACACACACACACACACACACACACAAAAGAAACTGAAAAAATGTCAGTAACTGGGAAAATTAAATTGCAGAAAACTAGATCGATGTTGGAAACATTTCATTATTGGCGTCTTCCTCCATAAGTTCGTTAATATAAAGGTGTATTTTAATACGTGTTTTCATACGCCATCTTCAGCCTGTTACGATTGATCTTAACGGCGGTGTACTATTAAATCCTTCACTGACACCGGCCGTTAAGTGTGGCTATTCGATTCTTGTTGCGTTGGCTGCGTTGTTTCAACGGTGCAGTGTTTCGAACACAAAATGAACGACTTAGCTGCCACAATAATCGAGGATCGTCCTTTTTGTACTGAAGAGCAACGTCTGCAATGGGCAGCACCCGTTGTGGAGACTCGCAGTTGCAGGAATTAAATTCTCGGAACGAGCAGCACTGTTCCCGTTTGCCAAGTAGCTTATGAAAGGAAGACCGGATTTCAGGACCTCGTTGGGTCCTTCTCAATCGGGGAAAGGGGCCGTGGTGTATGTGTGTGTGTGTGGGGGGGGGGAGGCGTTGGTGGAAAGGAGCACAGTGGCGTGGAATGACGCACACTAGTTTTTTTTATAACAGTTTATCGAAAGGTGGAGATAGAGCTGACCATTCGGGATATTTCAGCCCCGAGAGGATGTTGGCCCCTGCCTGAAGACGTTGATGTCCCAGACCTACAGTATTTCTGATGAATAACTCTTTACTCGATACAAGACTTTCCAAGTGTTTGCATTTCAAGTTATTCGCTCTAATTTTCGCATTAAACCTGTGATAAAAAAACAACACATGTTTACATTGATCATTAGTTTTGTTTCTATTTTTGGAAACAATATCAATCATTTCATATTCGAATTGCAAAGATATTAGCAAAACATTTGAAACAAAATATAACATAGAATTGGTATTAATTTTATTTTTATAAAACTGAAATATCAATATGAATTTCTATCGAAATCTATTTGTTGAAACTATTATTCGTAATTTGATTACAATGTTTTTTAAATTTTTACTACATTTTGTATTTTTACAAAAAATATTTGCTTTCAGGAGTAACACTGGTCTTTGTAAGTCCATTGAGATGTTTTATGGTGAATAGTCGATAAGAGCAAATATTTAAATCCCCTCTTTAATTTCTGTGCACATCTTACCGGCAAGTGGAAACGGAGTTTCTGTTCATTTGAGAGAGTAGTATTTCCTCATTACCATCCTTTCATCTAAAGATCGTTTCCTTGATTGCTCCTCCCAGTAATCAGTTTCTTTTCAAACAGTATTTGAACGAATTGCTTTCCTTTTATTAATCACCTCAAATATCTTTCTTCGTTCGTGTCTTTCATCAGACCCGTATAACTTCCCAGGTCTAATTCAGTTCGCCTTTCAGGTGCCTACTCCATTCGAAACTTCAATTTATTTGACGTCTAACACACAAAAACATTAAAAGTGTTCGCAACGACCGGAATGTTCGTGTATCTTCACGCATTGTCTTTGGTCATCATTTGAAAACAACGAAAAATTCGAAATTGTACGGTTTGGGGCCTAGAACTCAATTGAAGTGTGATATTTGTCAGAAACTCGATTTTCATTGAAAGCGTGGTAAACTGTCACGGCTCTGCTTTTAAAACGCAGTGGTAATGTAATCTAAGATCAAAGGATAATGTTTTCGAAAACAAGTATTCTCTGATATTTCCGCTTGAATTTGTTTACACACGTTTCCTTTTGCCGTGAGGAAAAACCTACTTTTGCCATGTGGCTTGGAACAATTGCAGAGCCACTTAACTACTCTAAGAAGCAAAGGAATAACAAGTTATTGCATACAATTAAATTTCTAGTAAATCTCATTCCATTAATTTGAAGAGTATTCAGATAAACCCGTCGTTAATTTGAAGCGCTTGTGTTTATGAATCGATAAGGGTTCATCACATTCATTCCGTGGTTAAAGAGGTGGCTGCCTTGCAAGTTAGGCTGATTGGAATGCGTCAGAAATCTATTATTGTTGTTTGTAGAGGGGAAGCTAAGGATCTGTTTAAGGGACGAATAGAGAAAAGATAATTTTAATGATCAGATCACTCAAATGTGATGTTTAAAATGATTGAGAACGTTTTTTCTGGACACAGTAATCGACACACAATCACCAATTGTAGTCGCTCAATTTTACAAATGAATATTGCTGTTACACTCTACAAACATACCATTTTTTTAATGATGACAAACTTTAATTAGTTATTCTCTTTTACTAAAATTTTCTAAATAAAGTTTATATTTTTACAACTACCGAAAACATTTCTTATAAATTGACCGGCGGGGGCGGTGTCAGTTGGCGATGGTGGCAGTGGCGATGGTGGCAATGGCGGTGGTAGTGGCAGTGGTGGTGGTGGTGGCAGTGGCAATGGCGGTGGTGGCAGCGGCAGCGGCAGCGGAGGCGATGGCAGTGGCGGTGGCGGTGGCAGTGGCAGTGGCGGCGGCGGCGGTGGCGGCGGCGGCGGTGGCGGCGGCGGCGGCGGCGTATCGCGGGCGCAATTAGCGCCGGAAAGCGACGCCTATCGGCGCGTGCACGCGACCCGTGACCGGCCGCCGCCGCCACGCCACCTCTCCCCCTCCCCCGGCGGCGGCGCCGGCGGCGGCCGCCTCCGCACGCGTGACCGCGCCGCGCCCGTTGTCGCAGGTCGCGGTCGCCGCCGGCTCCTGTTACCAAAGGCGGCTGCCTGCCTGCCGAGCGCCTGGGCGGCCTGGGCCGGGCACCCGGCGCGTGCGCGAGCACCTGTCGGAACCTCGTTCAATCTCGCCTCGGGGATGGTTTACTATAGCGCAGGTACCACGCCATTACCTACCGCTGGATATTTGATGGAAGGTGCGATCCCCGTGGAGTGAAAGATGATCGTTTGCAAAGACGAATCACCTAATTTACCAAGTTGATCAGTGGCCGATTTCTGAAGCCACAATTACATTGTTCATGTAGTAAATAAATTCGACCTCAGTCCGAGATGAATCGTATAGATGTAAAGTTCACCATAGAGACGCTCTACTGTGAAGTTCAAGCTCCCGATTGGATGAAACTGTCTACAGCTGATATCTGCCAGGTGCAAAGTTGCATAAATCACAGTACAAGATGGTGAAAAGAAATGGCGAGGTTTTCTGGCGTACGGATTTTTGCACATTCTGAGCTTCAGCGTTTGCGTCATGAACCACGTGATCAGCACGGGCACTGATGAAAAGACAGACCAGATGCTGGCCACAATGGCGCTTGGAAAACGAGAAGTGTTCATTAACATTTTGAAAGTGACCAACCCAAAATATCACGATCCACGTGTGCAAGATGCAAAATTTAAAAGAATTGCTTCATATATGTTTCAATGACTTGCAACAATGTGATAATTTTGGATCTGGCTGCATTTAAAAATCCCGCTAATATTGTGACGCAAGCTGGTGCATGAATCTCATTGGCTGAAATCGGCTACGATGCATAAGAGCTGTCCTATTTCTCTCCATCGTGGGTTACGAGGGAGCTTTCGCCCGGCATAGCGTTCTACAATCTGGACTGCAATTTCGGTCTTCTACGCATGCGCAGAAGCACAAAAGCGGTGCCAAACTTAAACTGCGCATGTGCAGATGATAGCTAGTGCCGTCGAGTACAATAACGCTTCGCCATACAAGAAACTCCCTTCTATGTGGCGACGACACGAACTCGCTGCATGTTTCAACTCCCAGTTGCGTTTCAAAACAATGGAAATTTAAAAAGAAAAATCAATTTACTTCAATAAATAAACATGTTATTTCTCTTATTACTCGTATTACATTTATTGCCACGTAGTCGTTAAAATACCCATAACATTGAATGTAAACGAAACGTTTCTCGGTGAAACTGTTTATAACTACTGAAGAGTTTGGATACTTTTTCCACTTCATTTCAGATGAGTCACATTTATAAAATTAATTTTTCAGTGAGTATTTGACTTGGTAGATTCCATTCTCTTTTCTTCATATCTCCGCCCTCTCTCTTTCTCCTTCCTCACCCATTCACTCTCATTCTAATTAATCTCTATCTTCTCTTTCTGTGTGTGTGTGTGTGTGTGTGTGTGTGTGTGTGTGTGTGTGTGGAGGATTGTATTGCATACTGTAGCTGTTCTGAACTGCTCCTGCTCCTCACCTCTTAGACCTCTCGCGACCTTCCGGTGACCTGGGTTGGTCGTCTGCAGGGCCCTCTGCTCGCACTAATCCATCCCAACTCCTGTCTGCCCTGTCGAACACCTGCTCTCACAGGGAGGGTGATGACCTCGGAATACATTACACTCCTCTAAAGCCAGTGCTTGTATATGGACAGCCATCATGGTATGTGGTATTTCTCGGTCACTCTCCATACAGACGGTGTTCGCCTACTTTTGTATTTGATTCCGGTTCCACTTTACGTCTATACGATTCATCTCGAACTGAGGTCGAATTTATTTACTACATGAACAATGTAATGGTGGCTTCGGAAATCGGCCACTGATCAACTTGGTAAATTAGGTGACTTGTCCTCGCAAACGATCATCTTTCACTTCTTCGGGGTCGCACCTTCCATCTACAATCCAGTAGTTGGTAATGGCGTGGTAACTGCTCTGGGTCTACCTACTTCACAAGCAGAAACAGCACAAAGATGCCATCCTCGACATGCACTCAGCCACCCACGAGGTTCCCTTGTGAGGAGAATCGTTCATTGTCGACAAATATATAGTTCATTTGTGGTGAATAATTGTGGCAGAATGAATGGTAGCATCCTCCCCAGCTACGCAGCCGTGCTCCAGAAGATCCGGAGCACGCTAGCCACTGTAGCTGCGCACACAACAGCTGTATTTGGGAGACGAACACCATCATTGTCAGTAAATAGATGGTTCACTTCTAATGGATAGTTCTGTCGTGTATGAATTGGAGCACGCGCACCGGCGTTGTAGTCACGCCTCATAAATTTGCGAAGGTCATTAGCTCTGTAAGTGTAGTCCATGTTTTTATCGCTGGAGGTAGCGGAGATGCTCTTCTGCATCGGCTTGCGGGAGTTTTCCCCAACTAGGTATCTCCCTCCAGCGTGGCACCGCCACTGCTGGAACAAGTTCTAAGCACACGATTGGTCTCTCGAAAAGTGCGGTAGTATAGTGCATGTGAGTGTGAGTGAGTGTAAGGGGTGAGAAGAGGACAAGGAAAAGGAAGAAAAGACCGCGCGCGGTCCGTGGCCCGTGTGTTGGGGGTACTACTCCGGCATTCGTCTCGTATTGACAGGAGAAACCGCGTAAAACTACAGACGAGAGCAGCCTGCCGCTGGAATTTCCCTCCAGGAAGGGGCTGAATTCGGAGCGAGCGCCGCCGCACTAGCTGGCCCCCTGCACCGTCAACTGTTGAGAGTCGCGCGCCGTCTGTGGCTCTGGTCGCTAGGGGGCGTCTGCGACGGCGGCGGCGACGGCGGCGGCGGCGGCGGCGGCCAGGGCGGCCTCAAAGGGGCGGCGGGGGCGCGCCGATGCCCTACGCAAGGGACAGCGGCCCGTGAAGCGATCGGGCAATTAACTGATTGAATAGCGGGCCAGCGCTCGCGGGCGGACGGGCGCGCGGGCCCGGCGGCGGCGGCGGCGGCGCGGCGGGTGGCAGGGCAGGGGGATAGGTATTTTTCGACGTCGGTGTCATCTCCAGGATAGGATTTTTTAGTCGTAAGGGCGTGTGTATGCTGCTTTTTTTTAGGTGTGCCGAATGTGGTTGGAAGCTAGCGAATGGGTTGTGCGGTATAGTGGGTGGTGGATGGTTCAGGAATTTAAGCGGTGTTGGGTTCGGCAGGGTATTGTTGTGGTGATGGTCTGGTTAGTGTTCGGAGCAGGAGAATATGAGAGGAGTGGGATTATTATTCGGAGCCGGGCGAAGCATACGGGCGCATTGAAGGGGTTCGGAAGAACCCATTGGAAAGGGTGTAAGAAAGACGAGCGAGGAGATTTGGCAGTATAATACGAGTAAAGACGGAAGCAGTAGAGAGGATAGGTGCAGGGAATAAACAGTGAGACGGAATCGGCGGGGACGCGGAGATGTTGCGACAGAAAGCCCGGTTTGACGGAGAGCATGTGCTGCAACAGGATTGGTAGGAGAGAGGGCGTGGCGTAAGGGAAAGGCGGGCCCTGAGGAGTAGCGGGTTGACCGTAAGAGAGAGGGCGGACCGTAAGGAGAGCGGAGGAGTGAGAAGAGACGGGGAGCGCAGAGAGCAAGAGGGCGAGTGTGGCTGTCGGGAGTCGATGTGGAGCGAGGAAAAGGCTGAAAGAATGGAACAAAGCAATGGGTTGGCGAAGTGTGGCGGACCGAGCGGCGTGCGCGAATCCGCGGATGCAGGGCGTGGCGTGGCGTGGCGTGGCGGGGGCGTGGCGTGGCGTGGCGTGGCGGGGCGTGGCGGGTGTGGGCGGGGTGTGGCGGGGTGTGGCGGGCGTGCGGGCGCGTGGCGGGAGGCGCGGGGCGGGGCGGGGCGGCTGGGACGGGTTTGGGCGGGGCGCTTCCGGAGGGGTTGTGGCGGCGGCCACCGCTCGCGACTAGTCGGCCGCATGGCGTCCTGCGCCTTGAGGGGGCGCCCGCGGCTCATCTCTCGTCGCTTTGCGAGCGCACCGGCGCGCCGTGAGCACTAGTTAGATATCTCCGCGTCAAAGATGACTGTCCGGATTAGCCGCGCTCCGACAGATTAACTGAACTAACACGGGGTGAGTTTGCGATTGAAATTACCGGACGGGGGAATGTAGATGCGGGTGACAGATGCTGTCATTGAAGTTTATTTGGGTTCAGAAATTTTAGTGAATCGAGAATAAATTATTCAAATGTTCGCTATTGAATGGCTTAAAATAATGAAGCTTTACACACAAAAGTTTCACTTTCTAGTGTTGTTATTTCGTGAATTAAAAACAATGTTTTGTGGAATTAAAATTTAATGATCTTAAAATATTGTTAATTATACTTAAGACAGAATAATCCTAATCAAGCAGTACAAACAGGAATTAATTGTTAAGTTTTGAAATGGATTAATTTGGTACATGTTGGTTGAAATGAGTTAATTTGGTTTGTTGATTTAGCAACTCAGAATTCACTATTTAGTTAAGATTTACTTTATTTTTTCGTTCAAAATGTCTCTGTTTTATAGGTGGACTAGTTATTGTTTATTGCATTTATATGCAAAGATTCAATGCTTTTAGATTTTCCTGAATTTGAATTTTTTGTGCTCTCTACTTCGTAACATGCACATGCTCCACTGATTTGTTTTCGAGTTCTGTGAATATTCTTAACGTTCTTCGTATACGTTTTCATTTTCCATTGCGACATATTTCGTGTCTCTAGCCAGCAGTGGAAGTGTATTCAAATCAACAATGATAAGGCTCTTTTGACATAATAGTGTTCGTATTACTGTCAGAGTTTTCTATTTCTTTCGTCTCTGTATCTCTTTTTATCTGTAACGTTATCATATTTTTTTCTGTATACGTGGATGACTTTCAACAGACATGAACCTGGCCCTTGAATCGTATCCTTGATGTGTATCGACACTCACTGACATATTTCTTCACCAAATGCATACTATGAGTATGTATTTGATCAATATATTTAGAGGTGTCTCACTTTAAACGACGGTAAATAAAATGGGCTGTATGAAGTGGTGGCTAAATAAATTTATTCGATCATATATCCGAGGAGTGCGCAAGTGACTCACCCCAAGAGTACTTTGTTTTCTTAGCGTGTCGTCTTGTGTGGAAGTGAATGGAACGTTGTGCTTGCAAGGAAAACACGATACCCGGGAACCTTGGACGCAAAATAGAGGTTGTCTCTTCGTTGAAAATGTTCTTTAAAGAAACACGTCGCAGTTACTATTGACCTTCTCAGACTCTTCACTGTAGTGTGAGCGGACGCAAAGTAGATACATTGCGCATATTCTGATCTGTGCAACTACTGTGAGCAGTGATCTTCACTTTGTTTTCCATGGCACCTGAAATGAACACAGGGAATTGTGCGTTTCTGCCCCCCAGGAGAGACTAATTTGTAATAATCCTGCGAAACAGTCTCTTGAAGAACCCATCCAAGGTAGTTAATAATTAGAAAAATAATATTTGCTCAAGTGTGTATTGTCTGAACAATACACCGAACGACATTGAAACAGCCGATTCGTGGGTGTCGGGAAGAAATATTTTAAATTTACATGTTTTTTTTGCCCTTCAGAAGGGTGCTCATTCTACATTCGTTTAACTTCTATCGTTTTATGGTGAGGCGTTAGTTGCAAATGTGTGCAGATTTTTTAGGTTCGTAGGTTTGCGAGACAACCGCATTAACCCACGCGTCGTAAAGGAAAACTCACGTGCCGGCACTGAGCGATCCTATAAACCAAGATCTTGAGCTTGTACGTGTAACGATCTTTCCTAGAAGAATCTTTTCAACAATCTACTTCAAAGGCGATAGTGCTGAAGTGAAATATAATATACGCCAAAAAACCGATAATGTCGAAATGTTTTTTTTTTTTACTTTAACACAAATTTCATGGAATAATTTGTAAACGTCTGCTTTGTGATCAATCACACAATCTACATATAACATGTTTACGAAACATGACGATGTTGTACTATTTAAAAGATGCCATGGAAACACAAAATCACAACAATGTACTTCTAGATGATAGAGAATTACCCGTTAGGAGTGTAGAAAACATATTTAAGACGTAAAGCGAAGAAAATTGTGTTGATTATGCTATAGTGGAGTGAGCACGCGAATACGCAGCTCACGTTAGGCTTCCACCCGCGTAGTTCGTCGTCCTCGTAATGCTCAAATACGGTGTGCTTTAGGCTCTTACAATCCAGTCCTCCGTAGGCACTTAATTACGTTTATTGGGCAGTAAACTACAAAATGAAACCTTTTCGAACTTGCTATTGCTTTTGTAGGGGGTTATCTCTTCTGGAAACTCCTCCTCCGTATCACGTACGTATAAGAAAAGTGCCGAAACCCGAAATCTATATCAAATTAAATTGACTATTTAATATTCAGAGCAATTACATTTCAGCCCTTAGCGGTATTAGAATGCTTACCTACTAAGAGTATTCTGTTAATAAAACGTTTCGTACAATTCTGGAACAAGTCCTTCGGAGTACTCGTATAAACACAGGCAATACGAGAGAGGGGGGCCAACTACTTTTTTGGGCCCCGTGTTCATTAAATTTTATTTACATAAAACTGTTCACTTCTAAACTTCCTTTAAGCCTATATTTACATTTTTGAAATATACTTGTGTGTGACTACTTGTGTGGGAGATTTCTATGATTTAGCATATTTTTCTCCATTGGGCAGAGCTAAGAGAAATTTCTTGACATTTGGTTAGAATTGGGTTCAATGTAGAACAATATGTTAGTTCATTTTGGTGCGGATTTTGTGCGGATTTTTCCTGTGCATATTCGTGTAATTATAGGACATTTTGCATATTTCGTTAAAATAGAGACGTATCTCTAAATCGTATTTTCATACGATCTATTTATTTGCTAGCTTTCATCTATTACAAAGAGCTTCTTACAACTTGCGTTTCTTTCTTTTGTATAGATGGTAAAATACACGTGCAAAGGTATAACATTTCTTGATATTATGTTTTTGAAACCAGGCAGACGAAATGCAACAAGACACTATGAACTTCACTAGGGTGAATATTTACTTTATTTCTCCCACGAAGTAAGGTACATTATATTCTATTTGCATACTTTCTTTCATTCATATTCATTTTCATTTCATTTCATTTCATAGTCTTTTCATTTCGCATCTCCTGAATTTATCAAGAAAGGTTAATGCCGGAAATGAAACATTATTATTTTTAATTGCATATTAAAGTGCATATTTGATAATTTTTAGGTTATAAACGCACATTTTTGAATGCCTATTTCAAGATATTTTTAGGGCATAAAATTCCTCTTCCTAGTCATTATAGAAGGCGTCGACTCCGACTTCGCCGCACGATTTTGGATCTTTTTAGCATTTTCAATTCAGTTTCTTTGTGGATATTAATTCCACGTTAGTCATTTTCATGGTAGATCCGAAGGTTTCTCCACGCTTTTGCTTCGAACTCTAATATTGGATTGTATTCGTAAGTGCTCAATGTACAATTTCAAATATTTTTATAGATTTTGGAAAATTTAAAATTTAGGGGCTCGTTAGGGACACTATTGTCAATTGTAAATGTGTTTTAACAACAAAAATAATAATATCGTATTTTTGTTTTTCGAACTATTTAGGAAATAATACTGTACCGTACTAATTAATCAAAATAAAAAATCGGTCCAAAAAATGTATGTGAAGAAAATTGTACCTAGTAGTTATTAATTCTAATTGTTAACACAAATGTACGTTCGAAATTATAAACAGCGTGAACTTCTACGATCCATTTGAACTTCTGGACGTTATGTTTTACTTGAATTAAAGCATTAGCCTTCTTCATAACTTGGTTAACCCTGCGGATACAGATCTCGTTATGGGGGAGAATTTTCACGTGCCGACGCGGGATGAAGACGTTAGCCGCTCGCGGGCGCGCCGGCAGCCCAATCCTATTTCCAGGAATCGCTGTTCGCCGCTCGCTCGGCGCCGCCAACGGCCCGCGTTAGGCCCGGGCCAGGAGGAGGGGACGGCGCCGGGGAGAGAGGGCACGAGGGGCGGGAACATAGGAGGAGGAGAGTGAGGGGGATGGAGGAGGGGGCGGGGCCGGTAATGACGGCGTACTCAGAGTAGGAAGGGGACGGACACGGCGGAATTGGCGAGGGTGGAAGCATGACGGAGTAGTAGGGACGACAATGCGGAGGCGGCGGTGAGGACGGCGGAGGCGGTGACGGAGGTGGTGGTGAAGACGGCGGGGGTGGCGACAGGGTGTGGAGCCGACGGTGAGGACGGCGGAGCGGCGGAAGGGACGATGGAGACGCCTGGGAGAACGGTGGGAGCGGCAGCAGAGCCGACGTTGAGGACGGCGGGGGAGGCGACGATGAGGACGGTGGAAGCGGCGACAAAGGTGGCGGAGGCGGCGGTGTGGACGACAAGGGCAGCGGCGGAGGTGGCGGTGAGGAAAGCGGGGGTGGTGGCGGAAGTGACGGTGAGGTAAATGGGGCCGGCAGTGAGGATGGCGGAGGTTACGGCAGAGGCGGTGAAGACGTGGGGGCAACAGGGCGGTGGGGAGGCAGGGGCGGCGGAACAGTCGACGGAGGCGACGATGAGAACGACGGCGGCGGCGGAATCTGGGCGGCGTGGGGGCGGTAGTGGCGACGGAGGCGGTGGTGAGGACCGTGCGGGAAGCGGGGGCGGCGTTGGCGGAACCTGTGTCTGCGGTGGGGGCATGGGGAGGGCGGCGGCGGCCGAGGGGTGGTGGAAAGAGTGAGAATTGCAAAGAGAGCTTATCAACTGCGCCCCGTCTCTCTGCCTTCCTCCAAGAAGCCAGTCACTCGCAACTCCCTCGCCATCTCGCGGTTAACTTAGGGGATTCGGCCCCATCATTTCCTGCCTCCCCAGCCGCGCCGCCTGCCGCAGCCACTTTCTGCGAATTAACGCTGTCGATGTCGACTTTTGAAGATTGCGGCGCGCGACTGAATAGAAACTTCGCTGGGGTGGGGGGTGTTTTAATCGCATGTAGAAAGCACGAGGCCGGTGCTTATGTTGACAATGATATAAGAACTGCGTGAAGTATGAAATTAAGCAAATTCATTGCGCTATGAAATCACTCGGTCGTTTAAAGCGCCTTGTGTTACCTCGCTTTTTATTACTATTTTCATGTATTGAAGACTAACGTTTATCGGAACTCAAGAGTTTCTGACGCACATTTGAAGTAGGGCCTCACTCGCTGTTAATGTTGGTGAGTTATGACTGGTGAGAGGATAAATGAATAAGCGGCACTGATGGAGGTGAGGTTCAACTGCTCATAGCAGATCGAAATACTTGTACTTAGCGTTGCTCTCGGAGTTCCACTTCTATTGAGCGAATATCCGACGCTGCGAATTTACATTACTCAATCACCAGACAAACATTCTAATTTTCCGTACTGACATTAATATTTACTAACTAATATTTCATTTCATTTTCACTGTTCTATCTATTTTGTTTTTCTGTGTGTTTTCTTCAGTGCATAAGTTTCTTCTTCTTCTTCTTCTTCTTCTTCTTCTTCTTAATATTATTAGTATTGTTATAATTATTATTATTATTATTATTATTATTATTATTATTATTATTATTATTATTATTATTATTATATCGTTACTATTTATCTTTCTTTCTTTTCTCGTGTAACATTTGTGTAATGTGTCTTTCATTCTTACGCATTTTTTATCCTACATTTCATTGCCTCTCTCTCATTTTTTGTTCTACACGTTTCGCAACCCTGTCTGATGGCTTCCTCGTTAGCTGCCAGTCTTGTCATCCTTTGTCACTCCTTCTTTGTTCTACACCCCCACACCTTACCGTTCATCTTTTTCGTCGCTTCCTCACCATCGAGCCCACGTCCTTCGTCTGTCGCCGACGTCGTCTTCAGTCATCGCCTACCGTCCGTCGTCGTTATCCCGCGCCGCAGCCGCGTCGTCCTCGTTCGAACCCCCCTCCCCCTCGGCCACCGTCACCTCTGCGCCGCCCCAGACGCACTTCACCTCGTTTTACGCGATGCAGTTATTGCGCCATCACTTCCGAGCACCCACCAACGACCTCATCGCACTTGCATGTCGTCCATGCACCCCGCCCCTCGAGGCGTCTCGTGGCTTCCTCTGCCCTGTTCCTTTACTGAGTCATCTCTCACTTCATCCTGTCAGCCTTCCAGTCTCCGTCGCCTATCACCTACTGCATTCCGCCTTACCTCCTACAGCCTTTTGCACTCACTCACTTCTTCCCCTCAGCTCTCCACTCCCCCTCACTCCCCTCACTGCCTCAACCTCTGCGCTCACTCACTGCATCCCTTCAGCCCTTCAAACTCCCTCACTTCCCTCACTCCCCTCACTGCCTCGGTCTTCTACTCTTTCACCCCGATACCTCCTCGGTCCTTCATACTCTCTCACTCCGTCATCCCCTTATCATTCCACACTTTCTCACTTGATCATCCCCTCCGCTTTCCACACTCTCTCACCTGTCACTTCGAGTCCTCGGAGACAAAATATGATGCCCTCACATCCCCACTCTACCACCTTTGGAGAATGTGCTCAAGGTGCCTCACGCTTTCCTCGGCATCTCTGAATCTCTGTCCCCGGCCCTTTAATTACGTGCTGTTTCTTCCTCCAATGCTTAGTTCCACACGAATCTTCTCTAGGTTATTGAAATGTTTAACTTGGCACAAAAAACAGTCGTAACAGTAACAGTCGTAGGGAGAAATTACCACATTAATCTAGTTAGTAAATATAATTAAAGAAACATCTAACGGCATAATAATCCAAAAATTGTCTGTAAAATAATACTAAGTGATCGACATTATTGATTTTCTTTGTAACAATATTATCAGGGAAAAATTATAAAAGTAGTGTAGATCATGCTTTAAGTAACCTGTTAAGCTGTTTCATAATAAAATTTTCTTATTTTACATTATGAATCTATTTCATAGAATGCAAAAATGTACCTTGGATATTGGAATGCAGATTGTTTAATTGCTGCTATAGGATAGAAAGCAATAATAAAAACTAAACAATGTCAAGACATGCACTTCTATGGCAAAAAACTTCTTCTATGGCAATTCCTCCCCCTTGTTGCCGTATCGAGGCCCCCTCTCCCCCGTCCACCTTACACGAGCAGAAGCGCCGCCTCGGCCGCAGGGAGTGGGGCACAGTGCTGCCACTTAGCGCTTGTTGCCAACTTGCGGGACTTTTTCCGCGGACGCCGAGCGCCGATTTTCCGATGGCGCGTGCCGTTAAGGCGAGCAGGCAGGAATTGATTTGAGCAATTATGCAAACGAGGGGCGCCTCCGCGCGATTACGACCACAATCCAATCAGCTTTCGTTTGCTCCGCGACTGTGAATGCGGCCTCCGCGTGCGCCGCTGCGCGCGTTGCCATCGACAGCTCTTCTGCCTTTTCTGATTATCCCGGGGTCGTTCCTGCTTTCCGTGTTGTTTGTCTCTTTTGATCTTCTTTGTGACTGTTCTGTACTCTGTGCTGCTCTTGCATTGTGTACGTTTGTCTTCATCCCCTACCGACTCTGGAGGACTGTGTTGGAACTCTTTCCACGGCAGAACTTGACTGCCAATCTAGGAATGTTTTCTCTCTGTGATCATTCAATTCCACATTCTGTATCTACCTAAAAGTCCGTCCTCTTCAGTCTTTCCTTTAATCTAAGTCGTCCTCTTGCACATGAATTCTGCCTCATCTTCGCCATCTGTTTCATTTTCGTTCTTCAATTTTTTCATATTTTTTTAAAAAATTTTTTTCAGCTATTTCTCATTCTGTGTTCTCTTCCCACTGAATTCGATTAGTATCCCCGACGCTGCTTGCTTCTCAATTCCACTCAAATCAGTTCTACGGGATTTTTAGCTCACACATTCTGTTCTCGATGCAGGGGCAGAAAATATTTCAGCAAGGGACCCAATTTCCTGCCGACCTCTCGGCGACCCATAAATATTTTTGAAACAAGACAAAACATTGTTAGCTCGAAATCAGAAAATATATTAACCTATTGGTAATGAGAAGACTCCTTTATATGCAAGGTGATCAATATGCGTTAATGGTTTTGAATCAATTGTCTAAAATTACCAACAAAAAAAGTCAGAGATGGCATGCACTGTTTGCTGGCCTGGATACGCTATTGTCTGAATTCTCTCTCCCCTTGATTTTTTTCTCTCCACGACCGTTTACCTATTTACTTCAGTCCTGTTATTCCTACTTCTACTTGCTTCCCAAATTAAAGCCATCTCCAATCTATTGTTGTACCCGTCCTTCCACATTCGCTCTAAACATTTTAACATATCTACATTCATTCAATACACTCATACAATCAGTTCTTTTCTCGTACTCAGCTTGTGTGATTTCATTCTAGGCCTGCCTCTCTCTGAAGCTTATTTTCCTCCTCTCTGCCTTGATTGTGGGTTCATTCCTTCTCATCTTCCTGTTGACTGTCTCTGTCTCCACCCAACTTCAAACCAAGTTTGTGCTTCTCCTGAACTCGAAGTCACAATCGCGCTTCGGTGCGTGCGAAAATGTTAAGCCGACTAATTGTATTGTACGATATCACAAAGTGCTGATGCCGTTGTAAAGTGCAATGTTGCGAGCGTTCGGATTCCGCGTGCCTCCCACGCGGTGCAGCAAAGGGCTAAGGAGCGGTGTAAGCCACGTTATGTAAATAAAAGGAATTTTGATGTGCAAATCTGAAGGATTACTTGCGCGCTACGAGCCTCATGTAACTGTTCAAGAAGCAATGCAGTCGCTATTTCACTTGTGGCCGCGTGATGTAGCGGTCATCGACTAGCGCAAGATTTTATTCATGACGCTGGTATTATGAAGATACCTCTGGTCATAGTTTTCTGAAGATGGTGACGGAAGTAACCGTGTAATTTTAATTCACTTCTCCCCATAGCAAGTAACACACAGTTTTTAACTGTTTTTGACGTAAATAAATAACGACAGCAGAAACAAGAAAGTCACACTGAGTAGTTTACTTTTCTAGTTATGTAAGTTTCAGAGAACAATACATAAATTGCAAATAATTTGCAAAAAAAAATGTCCAAATAAAATAGAAATATTAGAAAGTAAAGCATTGCATGAATATAAGAAAGATGTATTCAATACCTTGCATTATTTATATGCAGTTTTCTTGTATTTCTCTGGTGGATTCGATACGATTAATCTCTATTTTTCGTCGCAGAATTTACATGTAATAGTTTGTAGGGAATGAAAAAGTATTTCTGCTTGCATGTTCTCCACTGTGAAATCCATTCCCTTGATGAGATTCCTATATTCGTAGTCCGACACCGTTCGTATGTTTTCGCTTTAAAACTACTGCTTCAATTTCATTCGTTTTTCCTTTTTTATGTAGTACTTTCTCGGTACGTGTGTTTACATTGTCCTCTGTGAAAAGCGTATCGTATATCGTGAGAGTTTTGGTATGTCGAAATTGCAAGAGACAGTCATATCTCATAAAATTCTCGTTACGTAAACAAAATATCACATAGCGAATACTGAAGAATACGAGTTGCACAAACGAAAATTGTTGAAGAGGACGCAAAAATCAAGATCTTAATACTTCATGAGTCAGTATTGTAGAAGTAACTGAATGGTAATGGAACGGTAATGGAAGTAGGTAAATGGAAGTAATTGAAACAGGCTGCGAAGAAATGAAATACTTTTGTTTCTGATGTCAAAAGATGTTTTCTGAGGTACGGTTTCATCCCGCTGAAGGGAGAAATATATCGTCACGGTATCAATTCGACTCGCCACTGAATGTTATCAGATCGTAGCCCCCCCTTCCCCCAGTGACATATTCAAATGTTCAGAACCGTGTATAAATAGATGCTTAACTAAGTGTTCTAGTTGCTTTCGACCATCTACTCGTATATCGCGAGATTCATAGATCTCATTTATAATGTAAATGCACGAGAAGAGCGAAATGGTCGTGTTTTACTGGGGAGTCCAGCAGTATATGATGTTTGATATCTTTTATGTTGCTACCATCCCAGTACCCAGTTTCATATTTTACATAGCTCGACTCACTATGAGTTGCTAAACTTGGTTTAACTTGACTATTTGACTTACGGCTTTGCGGCGTAAGCAGCAGATTTATTCGAAAAAAGGTCTATAAGTGTAGTGTTGTATCACTTGCTTCTTGTGTGGAAAAAGAAACTTTCTATTTCTTATGTATCACTGCTTAGAATCGTCTAGTGGTTTACGAACGGGTGTCAGAAGTGCGATTTTATAAATGAAATAGCAATTTAAATTCTGGTATATCAGAGAGGAATATTCATTATTAAGCGAATGTTCAACTGCTGTGTCACTAGTTCAGTATTATTTTTTTTCATTTGCCGACTTAGATCCCGTTAAGGGCTAGCGCCTCCTGCCTTTGTGCAGGGAATGAAGTCATAGGGTGATGGTGAAATAGGTAAAAAGAAATACAACCTAGGCCGAGACAGGATTCGAACTCGAGATCCTTCGATTCGAGATCGCCACAGCTCTACTGCGAATTTAATATCTCTCTTGGCGAATTTAATGTTAAAGGTTACTACACCAGCTTTAAAACATCAACGTTTAAAGAAAACATCGATAGATTTTGGTTGATGTATTGTTAACATCGATGTTTAAATTTTGAACATATGTTTTGTTGTCGATATCGCCTCACTAACTGGGCGCTGATGAGCTTGTGGGTCGCTTCGGCGCTTCGCGCGTGCTGGGAGGTGACGTCACCGAGAAGTGACGTCATACGTGGTCGATTGCCGAGGCGGAGGCAGAGGCCGAGACCGCAACCACGCACTATGGTTTGGAGTGGAGAAAAAGCGGGCAAAGCGAGTATCTGTCATAATCGTGGTCCTGAATGAAAGTATTCGGCCACCCATCGACTGTACTACGATGATTATCATTTAAAGTGTCTTCGCGTTGTGTGAACTTTTAAAATAAGTGCCACTTTCGTCTGCCAGCCGCCACCTCTTGGTTGACAAATAGTGAAATTGGTTGTTCTGTCAAAGAGTTTTGATTTAAACTTTTTTACACCTTACAAATGATTTCAGCTTATCGTTTAACAATGGTGTTCTATATGTTTATGCGTAGTTGAGATAACTCAATTATCTCATCAAGTGCCAGCAGATAAAAGCGGTAATATTTGAGAAGTCCTTGTGAAATTGGTACAACTTTTGGAGGTAGTTTTAATATATTCCTGACACGCATACATTTTTGGCAATTTTGGAACAAAATTAAAAGGAAGTATTGTAAACATATTCTTCTTTCTTTTCTAAGACTTTTACCCAGTCGATAACCGGATACCCTTCACGGCCCCATGGCGCGCATACACGACAATACACTAGACACAACACACTTGCGGGCTCCTCTGATCTGGTGTCATCAGGACTGTCGCGGTGCCCTCTGCGACAACGCATACATAGGGGATAAAGGACCAACAACCACGATCAAGGCTGGACTGGAAGTCGGTGCTCGGGGCTTAGACACCTCGGCCATCCAGACCGGCGTTGTAATCTTTTTACTTTTCCCAAAACGACCATGCGACGGCCGTGAAAGTGGGGGCCATATTCTTAAATCGTTTAAACTGGACAATTATGAAGAGCGAAAAAACGAGAATAATTTTGACGAATTTTTGCGTCTCGCAAACCACCGTGCGGCGGAGGCAGTCCCAGAGCCGCCAGGGGGGGGGGGAGAGGGGAAGGTGGGCGAGCGGGCGCGTGGGCGACGGAACCTGCTTCGCTGGTCGCCGCCTCCGCCTCCGCCACCGCCGCCGCCGCCGCCGCCGACGCCAAGGCATGCGCTGAAACGGCGATGCTCCCAACGCGCGGTCCGACAAGAGGCGTGGACGTGCTGCTAAGCTGGAACTGCACGACTGCGCGGAACTGCACGTGTTGCAGGTTGATTAGGCTTTAGGCAACCTGGCATATCAGGGCCAGGGGATTTCAGACCAAAGAATTCAATTCATTTCAATTCCGTGGCGAAACTCAGGCATGGAGACCTGCTCTTCCTTCTGACCACGCAGATTTCGCTACGCCCCTTTCACCAAGTAGCGCAGAAAGGAGGTATTTCTTGGGCGACAGAACAGGCGAATTAAATTTAGCTTGGAGGCTTCTTTTAAGGCTTTAGGATCTTTTACATGTAGTAAATTTACAACATGGGACAGACGGCTTTACTTCCCCTCCGAAGGACGGCGTACCAAGGATTTTTTTCACCCTTAACAATCCACGGCTTCGATAGAGTTTGAACCCGTAAACTTTGATATAACCATAACACCATCGACGCCATAGACGAATAAAATAATATCCAATTTTTCGATTATAAATGAAGCCACGGGAACAAAACACTTCGTACATTTCTGTGTTAAATTATTCGCTAGTAGATCACGAAATCCATCAATTCAGGTTATGGCCTACCGAACCTGTTTATTCCCTGACCACATCTACGTAAGCCAATCTGGTAAACAAACAGAACAACAAAGAGGTCGTAACACAAAATGAGTTGTTGTGTCACCAAAGATAAATATATCAAAAGTGTTGACACCATCAGTTTTGCTTGCACTAAATCTAAATGCAGATACGAGCCTAGTGTGTGATTCAGCACCAGGTTTGTCGTTTATTTGCTATAAACTGGGTTTACTTTTTACCTGAGATTAGTCAATGATAGGTTGAAAACATTACTCAATTTTTATGAATAGATGCATGACATTTAAGTGTTATAAATTTGTAAATATAATAAATATTTGTAATGTTGTTTGAAAACCACAACAATATTCAGTGAATGATTTCTTATGAATATTGTACTGTAAATAATATGCATCATTTGACATGTCCTTAATTTTTGTTACAGGTGAGTACAATTCCTGTTACGATGTGGGGGCGATGAAAATGTTTTGCAGTTCTTGGTGAGTTATTTCATTGTGTGAGAATTACTTATTACCTACCAGACTCTATAAATAAGATACAAACACATACATATATAATATTACGAGTAATATTAGTAACATCTATCGGTTTTTACAAGGCATTCAATCTTTTTCATCACAGTTATGAGACGTATCGAGCTATGGAGTCATTATTTTTTGTTTTCACAAACTGTTTTTTACTAAGGGGTTTTGTCTCTGATGCTTTTCCATTTAGTGTTTACTTCATGGCACACGGCAGAATGTCATTTTACTTTTATTCATAATTGCGTGAGGTGAACGCCTTTTTTAATCGATAAGCTGTAGAAATAAAATATTCGGTTCTCAGGGACATGATCCTCAAGCAATAGGACTCCTGAACACATTCGAGGAACAAGCGTTTCGGCAAGACGAGCGCTCGTCGTTCGCGCCAGCGCTGCTCCGCCTTCTGCGAAATATCAGTGAATGAGGAGGAATGCTGTTGCCCGTGTTGACTTTCCGCGCGTTTGCGCAGGCGCACGACGGGCCGTAATGCGCGAGGCGACTGCGCAAACAAATTATCCTCATCCGCACGCCGCGCCGCGCCGCCGTCCTCGCCGGGTTCATTTCACAAGGACCGCGCTAATGAGATTGCGGACGAGTGCGCGGGGACGGGTGCGTACCCGCCGCTATGACGGCCATCGGAACCGCCCGCGCCGCTGTTGTGTTTGCTGCCGGCGACGTCATCATCATCGCCGCCGCCTACGCTGTTACTGAGCGCCACCGTCGCCTCCAGCTCGGTCCCCGCCGCGTTTGCCAACCACAACGCTAACGCCAAATACACCTCCACCACCATCGCTTGCTTCCAAGTCCAATTCCACGTCCAATTGGGTGTCCAGGATCCTATAAGTTGACTTCTACATGCCGACTCCTGCGCTTCGATACTTATGATGCGACTCGTGCGCCCCGGCCTGCGTCCTGCGGCCCGACCCATCTCCTGCGCGGCGATCCAATTCCTGCGCTCCGACTCGACTCCTGGGCCCCGACCCGACTCCTGCGCCCCGGCCCGACTCCTGCGCCCTGACCGGCACCTGTCCTCGAGGTGACTCCTGCGCCACGACCTAACTTCTGCCCTGACCCGACTCTTGCCCCGACCCGACTCCTGCGCCCCGAGTCCGAAGCCCTGACCGCAAAGATTACTCCAACGAGTTGATATGAACCGCATTTTTATTTTGCCCTCTTCATTTCGGAACTCGAGCCGGCACGTATTTGGCGCCGTTTATAAACAGTGACCACCGCTGCCGTCGCCGCCGTTGCCGTCACCACCGTGGTTGTGGTCGCGGTCGGCGGGGCACGCAGTCTCGCGTGCGAGCGTCTCCTCGCTTGACCTCCGCGGCCCCCGCACCTGCGCCCAGGTCGCGGGCAGGCGCGCGCCGCAGGCCACCGAACGGGAGGCGACACGTGGGGAACTGGGATGAACGTATTTTCGAGTGCAGGAAAGCGTGATTTTGTCTGCTGTCTTACCGGTGTTACAAAAAGAACTTAAAAGGAAACCCCCGAAAATGCGTAAAATATTTGGAAACATAGGACACTTTGCAGTTGTGAATTCTAAACTTTAATGGTAACATACTGGTTTTTAAGGTAATGGCTTCGCGAAAATTTGTCAAAAGATACGTTTTATTACGATTATGACAGTTATCACATTCGTGAAGTTTTTCATTCATTAATGTTGCTATACTGTAGTGTGAGTCATTCTCGAGGAAATTTCCTTTTCTACTTCATTATTACTTTTCTAAGAGCAAAATGTCACGTGTTCTATTATTTTAGTTATTGTACCATTTTGGTCCTACGTTGTCTTCGGACCTTTGAAAGTCAGCTGCGCTGCGAAATGATAAGTCGTGTGTGATATTCTATAGTCGTAACGCCATAAGCATATACCCGTCAGGGAAGACAAATGACGTAATGGCAATACTTCCGTCATACGCCATTTAAGGTCATCTGTTACGAAAGGAAAATCGTCCCCGTTCCAAAGCGACAACTCTGGGAAACTGCGGAAGTGACGCGCTTTCTGCGAGATACGCACGGTTTCAGAAGGCCCGTTTACTTCATCGTGCGCTTGTGGTCTGAAGTATCACACGCACGTTATACGTACGTTATTGCACGGCATTGAACATTTTAGCTCGTTAACGTGAACAATATTTTATATTGTAAAGCAGTGATTTATAAGCATTTGACGTGTCGTAATACTTCGCAGTATTTGATAAATTTAATGCAAAAGCGATTGCCAAATTTCGTTTCGCAGAAATGGCATCGGCTTAAACCGCAGGAGCTCCACCACACATGTCTAAAGGGAATTTTTAATAAATATTTTTTGCCCTAATTTTTCAAAGCAGTGACCTACGCCATAGGGTTGCTGCTCCCTCTGAGAACACTTCGAGTCTCCAAGAGATTTCGCCTGAAACGTCCAGAATAAGAAACACGTTCGGCGATCCGCTCATTCAGTTAATAACCATCTGCCTTCACGGCTCGAAACGCAGTCTTTGCTGCCAAACGGAGCGCGTCTGCCGGAATGCCAAATCCCCCGTCGGTGCAACGTATCGACCGGGCCTTGCCAGGGTGCTCCGCCGCCGCCGCCGCGCGCCTCCTTCGGCAGCTGCGCGTTCGTAACCGCCACCTGCGCTAATTAACCCCGACCGCCGTGAACTCTCCCGCTCGCGCGTCGCGCACAGGCGCCACAAAGGGCGCTAAGCGAGCGAAGCGCGCCTGCGGGCGTGGGGGCGTTTTGTTTAAAAATCGGCTACCATATATCAAACCTCTATATATAGAAATTCTCTATAAATCAAATATTGTTTCTTTTCCTTCAGAATTCTGTTAAATTTTTTTTTTACATCGATTAAATTATTTATATACATCGAACTCAATTTCTGAAATGAATTTTGCATTTTATTTTATTTTTCTATTTTTCTATGAAATGAAAATATGCAGAACATACTCTGTTCAACAATTGGGCAGGGGTTAGGATTGAGAGAATATGTTCCAGATAAGCTGTGTTTGCGGCGGCGATGGTCTAACGGTTAGCGTACTGGACTGTTGTACCGAAGTTGGCGGGTTCAAACCCGATCGAAGCCATGGATTTTTAAGGGCGAAAAAATCCTTCGTACGCCTTCCTTCGGAGGGGAAGTAAAGCCGGCTGTCCCATGTTCGTAGATTTACTTGCATGTAAAAGATCCTCAAGCCTAAATGACGCTTCTGAGCTAAATTGAAATCGCCTGTTTCTCGCCCAAGAAATACACCCCGAAAAAGTCACATAATCGACTCAAAAGTGCCAAACACATGAATACATAGTATTTTTACTAGCTTCGGAAGACGTTTAAACCTAATCCATGCTGTACCATTGTATATTGTTATTATTGTTATAATATGCCATGGTATATTATGATTTTTTACTGACAATAATGGGCAACCACTTCTTTTTCTTCGTATGTCTGTCTTACGACAAATTATGACTGCATATTCTCCACAATATTCTATCCTATGGCTCTTTTATCACATGCCTATAGTTATTTCTTCTACTGGTCACATCATCAAATAATCCAATATTTTCTCCCCCTGGTCTTCTTTTGCCATTAGTATTTTTCTATTAGTATTTTTGGCAAAGAACATTCGCGCAAAATATATCTCGGCCAATTGCCAATGGTTTAATAATCATAGCGAATAGTAACACAAGGTACGTTGTACGTTGTCTTAAACATTGAAGCAATACGCCCCAAAAATCTTTTTGCGAACATGCTCGCTTCAGCCGGTTGGGACCACTGTGCCCCGCGAGTCGACTCCTCGCGCACCTGATCTCGCTCTTGTTCGGTGTGCAACCAGATTCCTTAATAGCCTCCATTCGGTTTTGCGAAGTTTCTACGAGTATTCCTCTCACCCGGAGTCCCCGAAGACAACTGAAGCTCCTTCTCCGTTCATTACACATTGCAGCGTTTCCCGCAGCGCCCTCATTCTATTCTGCCTGGTTCTCCCTGCCGACGCCCGGACATCTCCACCACGCAGTCTTCGCTTGTGACACGTGTGCGTTCTAAATACTTGAATTGAATTGAATTTGCCTTATTTTACGTGGCGAGACTCGGGCCAACAGGCCCGCTCTTCCGTCTGACCACACAAATTTCGCTACGCTCCTTTCACCAACTAGCACAGAAAGGAGGTATTTCTTGGGCGAGAAACAGGCAATTTGAATTTAGCTCAGAGGCGTCATTTAGGCTTGAGAATCTTTTACATGCGAGTAAATCTACGAACATGGGACAGCCGGCTTTACTTCCCCTCCGAAGGAAGGCGTACGAAGGATATTTTCGCCCTTAAAAATCCACGGCTTCGATCGGGTTTGAACCCGCGAACCTGGGTACAACAGCCCGGTACGCTAACCATTACACCATCGCCGCCGCACTACTTCGCGACTAAGTTGTAGACGTCTTCATGATCTACCTATAGAGAGATTACTATAAGAAGGGACCGCTTTGACAGCTATTGCTTGGCTACTGGTGGCAGCATAACTGCAGGTTATGTCCATGCACTCATTTCGTCAGTGCGGTCGTTTACAGTTTGTTCGTTTGTAAATGACTCCATCTCTATCTCTTTCAATGGCATCGCCCTGCATGACGTTCATTTGTTTCTTTACCTGTCAAATTGGTCCCTTCTTAGAGCTTCACTTATCAATGAAATATTGGGCGTCCTCTGCCATCTTGAACACGATCCGTGCGTCAGCAACAGTAGGTCCATCTTCGTTTAGTTTTAGCTCTACTGTTACACGGTCTTTTCTAGTCTGTCTGACTGTGTTTAATGAACAGTCCCCACTAGTTCTAAACGTCTCTGGGATTTAACTATTACAGAAGTGGCATGTGGTTCTTATTCGGTGGACGTGTTTTCGCCTTCTTTCGTTCTATTTCTCATGAAAACTGGAAGATGGCGTCATGCGCAATTTGGCAAGTTTACGGGAAATGGATTAGCAATTGGTCTTGCCTGGAGATCGCGTTGAGTTATCATTAAAGTGATTGTGACTATCAGTTTGAAGAATTCAATTTACTTCTTATATATTAATCTTGTAATATCTACGGAAACGTCAGAGAGGTGAGGGAGTGCTGATTATTATTTAGAAATTGTATTTCATTCATTTCGTTGCATACATTAAGGTAAGGTTGATAGCAGAATTGGATACTTGGATATGCGGCATTTTCTATCCTAACCTTTCGCAGCATTTCCTTCTGTGCGATGCAATCGCACGGGTTCAGCTCAGTGGCATAACATTCGGACCCGCAACCCCGCAGTGCCGGTAAAAGGGAGACTATGTTTACGCTGAAGGTAGATTGTAGAAATACTAAATAATTAATACTCTCTCTCGTACTTTGGCATTGTTGGTGCAATAAAAAATTAAAAACCTTCCAGAAGAACGATTTTCCTCGGTTTCGGTAGCTTATGTAACCCTGTTTCTAAATCAGTATAATCTCTTTGTAACAGTCCTTTTATGTAGTAATCATGAACTGATAATAAGACCGCAACAACTTTGGTAAAGACCCAATCGCTACCCAGGCAGAACAATCAGTTGATTTCCGGGCTCTTCAAAGAGGGAGTTGGGTGTTGTGGCTTGAAATGAGACTTGACCTTTATGATTACTAGTAAGCCCTAATGAAGAAATTAAATATTGCGAAACGTTGGCCCAACTAATGGTTTCTTTACCCCCAATGACCCATCCTGCGAACCAATTTTATTTTATTCTTCATCAACGGCCATTTCTACTGGTTCAGCTAGTCAGTAGTAGTTGTAACTGCAGCAGCAGCGATGCAGGCGACTGCTTCCTTCCCTTAGCAGGCCGGCGCGGTCTTCCCGCATCGCACCGCATCGCATCGGCGGAGGCGGAGGCGTGTTTGAGCTTCCCACGGCTCCTGCTCCGCCGCCATCGAAGCTGCCGCTGCTGCTGTGTGTGTGTGTCCACACGGGACGCCCGCCCCCAACGGTCTGTCGCCTCCCCCGCCGGCGCCTCCGCCGCCGCCACCGAATGCAGATGCACGCGCTCCCACGCAGCCCCCGGGCCGCCATCCCCGCGCAATGCGAGCGCTTCAAGATACTGTTGCTTCAGCATCTTCTTGTCCTCCTCTTTCTCTTGATTCTTATTCTTCTTTTTCTCCTCTTTCCCTTTCTTCTTTTTCTCCTCCTGTTTCCCTTTCTTCTTTTTCTTCTCCTCTTTCCCTTTCTTCTTTTTCTTCTCCTCTTTCCTTTTCTTCTTTTCACTCTCCTCTTTCCCTTTCTTCTTTTTCTCCTGTTTCTTCCTCTCATTCTACTTTTCTATCTGCGATTCTTCTTCTTCTTCTGAGTTTTTTCAGCGTTTCTTCTTCTTCGTCTGTTTTCCTTCTTTGCCTCTTGTGCTCTTGCCCTTCTTATTCTCCTTCTTCGTATACTTAGTTGTTTTGTAATACAATTTTGTGTCGTAATTAACAGTAAATCTGAGGACTGGCGTTACAAATATTAGCAAACATGCCGTGGACATACTTTTAACTACATGGCATAACTTAAGTCAGTCTGCCCTATGTGTGGCAGAGAATTCATCACTTACCATTCCCATTACCAAATGACATCATTCCGTTGTTTGCGCCAACACCGTACCCGACAATGAGGCGCGGTCATTAACGACGGTTGCCTGCGGTGTTGCAGTCGACAGTGACACAGTAACTAGCTTTATTATCATTTCCTTTGTCGCGGCCACCCCCGGCGCAAGTGGTGCTACAGTCTTGTTCGACAACGCCGAAGACTGCTACGGGCTGCACAGAGCTCTGCGAGGTGGAAAGCAGAAAGATCTATTGTAAGATTTCTGTGTCCTCTGCAGTCGGAGATTACCGCTTATTTGACTCTAGCTTCTCGAACGTAATGGCGCGTGCTTCGCTTTAATACTTAAACAATGAGCCGTTTCTGGCACAATGCCACAGCGGTTCTCAGAAACGGGACAATCAGAATCTCTTCGGAAATGGCCCGCTTGAACCTATTTCATGTATTCAAATCGTCGTGTGATGTAATCATTCGCTCGTTTCTAAAAGTGCTCACCGTTTCATTTCTCTCTGGGTCATTGATTTGCTACGTTCGTAACTGAAAAAAAGTTACATATTCACATTGTTTCCTTGTCTGTGCGACATATTTATTGGAACGGTTTTTGAAACGCCCACTTGCTCGAAAAATGAAAAATTCCCTAATGTACACCGAACATTTTTAGCTGGCAATTGTTCATTTGTATTTTTGTTGACATTTTAAAAAGGCTGAGATTAGTTCGTACAATTTACTGTCTTATTTAGGCTGAAGAAATAACTTAACCCAATATATTCGCCTATTCATCTGGTGTGGAATATGCATTTACGCAAATTTTTGTCACGAATACCCCAAATGCTGAATAATAATAATAATAATAATATAAAATAGTAATTTATTTATAGTTTCTTATCAAATATTAAATCGATCAAAAGTCTATTGGAAATTATAAATACATAATAACTCAAACTCATTTACTCTCTATGTAATTGCTTTTGATTACGTCATTTTACGAAAGTTGTTTTTGTCTTTTAAAAGTGTGATTATCATTGTTTTAAAATGTAAAAATAAAAGTAGATTTTAGAAACATTAATTTGTGGTTTTGTCCAATATATCCTGTAAATATTTGTATGCAACCAATAGTATGCATTACGCGGTAGTCATATTTACATCATGGGGCTCGATTACTTAAGCCTTAACTAGTAGTAGTTAGTAATGAATGAACTGCTCTGAACAGCACTAATAACTTGCTTTGAAAATGGTGGTAGCTTCAACCCTGAATGCTGATATTGGCGTGTTAGGCAGACAAAAGGCTATACATGCCAGATCACCACCATATACGAGATCTTTTAAATTAATTTATAACTCGCCAGGAGAACAGTGTATCACTTGCCCGTCATAAGATCGTAGGGATACGTCTCGATTGGTGAACCGAGTAGAAATAAAACTACAAAACTTTAATTTTTGATTGACGGGTGTCATTCCCCGTTACAACTATCGGCTGGCGATGGACAAGTTTCCCCTAAGGCGTTCAACTTAATGTCGCCACGCGTTTGATACCGATGACAGGTTATTCCCCTGGAGCACGATGGAATAGCACGCGTGAGGTCCCAGTCGCGTGGCTCCGCCGCCACACCTTCCCAGTCTGCCCGGAGTGAGGGGCGACGGCGGAGATCCAATGCGACGGCGGAGAAACGAGTTCCGCCCTCAAGGTTGGTTTCTAAGCGGTGTATCTGCGCAAGAAAAAGACTAGTGATGGTGCAATTTATAGACGGAGATCTTGTAATGTATTACGAGATCGTAATCGTGGTCATGACGCTGCCCTTTACGACGGTTAGACCTCTGACCGCCGCGTGCCATCTATCGCGTTCGCGTGAGCGCCACGCGTCGTGTCACCCGAGAAGGGAGCCAGCCGTGAAGACTGAAACAGCAAGGCCGGTGGCGGTGGCGGTGGCTGGCTGGGCGGTGTGTAGCAGACGGTTGGTGGCTCGGGTGGCGGTGGCGGAGGCGGAGGCGGAGGCCAGGAGGCCGGAGCCGCGGAGGCGGAGGCGGACGCGGAGGCGAAGGGAGGCGGAAGGCGGAGGCGGAGGCGGCAGGCGGAGGCGGAGGCCTGGCAGGCGGAGGCGGAGGCTTCGGGCGGACCGGATGGCAGGCTGCGATGACGCCCGGTGGACGGCGGAAGTCTGCAGGCGGGCGGCTGGCACGGCCGTGGCGATGGCGGTGTTGGAGGCTGGCTGCGGCCGCGTCCGGCCGGTCCTGGGTTCGGCCCCGGCTCGGCCTCGCGCCCGACGACCCTTCGCGCGCCGCCGCCGTCGAGCGCCCGGCGCCCTCGGCTCGACGCCCGGACGCCTCGTCGCCACGCCCCCCGCCCCCTGCCCCCCTGCGCTGCCATCGGGGCGCTCGCTTTTTCTCACTCCCCGTCATTGGCAGCCTCTCGAAACCTAGCTCTGCCTTTGCAAATTCTGTCTATGCATGTGCAGTTTCTAATTGATGTACGAAATGTCACATCTGCAATTGACAAATTCATTGGTCTAACGAGACAAGCTAAGAATTTTATAATAGTTTCGAAAGAGAGGAAGCGCCAAAAAAATTATAAGAGTACAAAAGTGTATAATGCTGTACCAGCAATGTGATAGATTAATAATATTATGCGCGATTGAAAATAATTTAGTGTTACATCGTTTCCTAGTAAGCAAGAATATTAATAATATATTAAAATAACAGAGAAGGCTAATAAAGGTCGATTAACAAAGAAATTAATTTATCTCTCTCTCCCTCTTCTCTATCTCTCTCTCTCTTTCTCTCTTTCTCTCTCTCCAACTCTCTCTCTCTCTCTCTCTCTCTCTCTCTGCTCAACATATTGAAATTCGGCTCAACATATTGAAATGTCTAATTATTCTCTCAACAAGTAGTTCCTTAGAGGTATTATTTTCTTTCATCGCTTAATGTTTCACATATGAACTAAGACTTCATCGATTTGTTTCCAAAATATATGTTAATTCCATTAGCGTACACTCTTTTCTAAATTTTCTATTACATTTTTTGCCGAAGTCCCGATTCTAAAAGATACAATATTATTATTTTTAATTGTTAATCGAATTATTAATAATATACACTATGAGATCAAATGTATCTGGACACGCCCAAAATGGTGTTATGGTGTGGTAATGTTTTTCATGGAAGGGACTTTCACCCCTTGTTATTTTGTGTGACACTATCACGGCACAAGCCTACGTTGATGTTTTAAACACCTTCTTGCTTCCCACTATTGAAGAGTAATTGAGGGATGGAAATTGCGTCTTTCAACACGATCGAGCACCTGTTCATATTGCACGGCCTGTGGCAGAGTGGTTACATGCCAATATCTTCCCTGTAATGGACTGTCCTGCACAGTGTCCTTACTTGAATCCTGTCGAACACCGTTGGAATGATTTGGATCGCCGACTTCGTGACAGTCCTCACCGACCTCGATACCTCACCTCAGTGCAGCACTCTATGAAGAATGGGCTGCGATTTCCCAGGAAACTTTCCAGCACCTGATTGAAAGTATGCCTGCGAGAGTGGAAGCTGTCATCAAGGTCTAAGGGTATGCCAACACACTACTGAATTTCACCATTACCGATCGAGGGCGCCACGAATTGGTCATGTTCAGACACATATCCGGATACTTTTGATCCCATAGTTTAAATATTATTATTAAAGGGAGTAAATAATACGAGCATGGTTCTTCATTGTAATTTTTCCTTTCACAGAAACGTTTTTTTTTTGTAAGTGTAAACCCCAATGTGTCCACATTAAGAATTTGTCTCAGCGTGCAATGTGAGCGAAGTGTCTGAAGGCCCTCAGTGTGTGCAATTGTGACGCATAATACAGCTACAGTCATTTTATTCACATCACGAAGTTCACACATTTTCTGTGCAGTTATTTTTCTAGCCATAGCTACATGAAAAGTGGATAAAAAGGTCCCCACAAGTGCACTGACCGTTAGAAAGTTCAACACGAGCAGCCTTGCATGAATCCTGCCTCTTGGAGTGGAACACGATGCTTAGAAATGGAATTAAATTAGTTTTGTCTCTAAAACATAAAATTCTATTATATGTACATTTGGGTGAACATATCTGAAGAGTGGATCCATGTGAAGGGCAGAGATACAAAGTGAAATATATTCTGTCTGTGCCATTTCCACCACGCCTTCTGTTACATACGACGGAATTTTCGTAGCCAATACATCATTTATTTTGTATGCAACACCTTGCATATTTGTCACTTTTATGTCACTTTGGGCCTGCCTCGAAATGCCTTGAAACCCTTTCTTCTCTTGCAGAACGTATCTCATTATTCCTCTGGTTCTTGCTGGGAACAAAGCAGCCGCGTTAGGGGTATAGTGTGTCATAGTCTGTTTCACGCAAATTCTTTGCCTTTGGGAGGGGGGCCTGAGTTGGCTTTCTCGCTCTTGTCCTTGTTGCGCCACTATTGCGGCCACCGTGTACTCTTTCTACGCGTTTCTTTGACACTTTATAAAAGGCGTAGCTTTGCATACTCCCGCGTCTTTTCAAAGGCTCAGGGGGCTTTGCCATATTTCAGCCGCATTCTTCGCCGGGGGGCCTTGCCCCGCCCCGCCGTCTTCGCGACCTGCCCCGCTTGTCACCTTTGACTGCCAGCCGCGCCTTTCCGGCGCAGATGCAGCTGATACGAGGCGCCAGCCCGCGCCTGTTTGCCTTGCTCTTTCGTTCGCGTCACCGTACGTTACTCGTGTGTGCATTTGTGCCGTGGAAATAAACAGGGCAGCTCTTCTTTGAAGATGCGCAAAGACGTTGCGTGCGAGTTTGCGGCGCGTGTGTACTCGGCCATGTCGACTCTGAGGGCGATCGATATTTTTAAAGGCGCCTACTGTCACGGTGGGACTTAGCACTCAGTAGAGGAATATGACAATACGTTTTTGTTACATTTAAATCACTTTTCGATTGTAAATTCCTTCGCCTTAATATATTTACGTTTTTCTGTATTTCTAAAAAAATGTAAGGAGCCTTAATTTCTTTCTTTGAACGTTGGAAATGTACTTCTCGGTTTTAGAGTTACTGATGTTCTCAACGTCTCTCTTGGAACGATTATTAGTTTAACTAATTTTGTTTCGAACAGTGAAATGTATGTTTGGTCTCCGTTTATGATCGGAGACCGATGACTGTGATAAAAACCATTATTAATAAAAATATTTAATGAGAGTGTAAATCCAGTGTTGTAATGTGGAAATATAAATAATTTTGATGTCAGTATAAAAGGAAATGTGAGAAATGCTCAGAATTTAAATCGTGTTTGTGAATACTTGTGTATTTGCATCTAAATGTCTTGATACTGGATTCGTCTTTGAAACTGTGATATTGAGAATTCTTGTCGAGTTTTTCATTAACACGCGTTTTCTTATTCTGGTGCGAACATTATCTAGTTAATTTTCTTGCATCATTCTTCATTTTTTTCCATTTCTGAACACTTTTATTTTATCTTCGATGTGATTTTTTTCATCCTTTTCAGCTAAATTCCGTAGTGGTAGCAGATATCTTGTGGTGATCCATAATATGGTAAAGGAAATAACCTTCACAAAAGGACCTTGTGTGGAGGTGATTTCCTTTACTATCTTTTCAGCTAACCCTATTTCCGTCTGCCAATTTGCAACTTTTTTTCTAATACTCTCGCTTCAATTTTTCTTCATTAATTTCTACTGCGAATTGTTAAAGCTCGAAACACACCCTCTACACACATCTAATTATTCTCTTTCCCAATAATCAGCCTATTATCCAGTGTCAGTTTTCTTATTTGATGTTCAACTCTCGGTTTCTTGCCCCGTTGCATTCTCTGTGTACTTTATACACCTTCAACATTACACATTTGGCCCTGTTGTCAAATGTACACATTTGTACATTTAGGTTCTCGCCGCCGCATCCAAGCGGGTGTTATGCAATCTTGAGAGGTAGCGTTGTCGGAAACGCTGTCCCAGCCTTCATTCCACTGAATGCATATAAAGACCTTAATCGATGTACCCTATTCGGAGACTCGCAAGGAATGCAGTCGAAAACTGGTTCCTCGCCCCTGCAGATTGATGCATGTTTATTTAGTCAAGTGAACCTTACGCAAGAAGTTGGTTTCAAGATGATATTTTCCCGAGAATGAAAGTTCAGCTCGTGCGTAGAGTATTTTGCAGATACTTGTTTGACAGAATTTACTGTGGAATAATGTTCGTACCGTAGAATTGCGTGACATTCAAACTGGTGGGTTGTCAGAGTAGCAGAAGCGAACCAGGATTTCCTCGGACGATTCGCTTTTCTGTCTGCGGTCAGCATGAACGAGGTTTCTGATGAACACCGTATCTACTCTCCTTGTTTCCTGATCTCTTCTGCAATTCTCACACACGCGTTTACCAGTCACGTTTTTTCTGGTGTGAAACAGAAAGTTAACGTCAAAATTGTATAGCCGGAAGATTTCAATTTATTGGCCATATTTAATGAACCATGATCTTATTAATAGGCTATATTTTACTTAACAGGAATATAAGCCTGTATCAGCATACTGTGAATTCCTCGTCTTCATTATTTTCATTTGTGATTCCAGTTCTATTCTTCGTGCTTGTAATTGTCAGCTTATGAATCAATGAAACTAACTACATTCTCAACTGCCAGTTCGTCTTTCGTTTTCTGGGGTAAATGTGTGTGAAAGTGCAAGAGAAATGCATGAATGTATGTACACGTATGTGTGTGTGAATCGACATGTTCATGCATGTATATTATACTTGAACGTTTTCTTCAGCCCCTGAATCCCTACCCTCACTACTATTCTAACACTAGTTGAATTAAGAATCAATATTAGTGACAAACGTCGTTGACAAAATGTCATACTACCTTGTATATCCGATATTATGTCCTACAATGTATATCCATATGTTATCGGCTTACAATGTATATCCATATGTTCGCTTCCTTCTAATAGAAACTATTTTACATCATAAAACGGGCTAGAGATTTGTTAAAATAGTCCTGTAGTCGAAATATCCAATCCCTCACACTCCTCCCGTCTTGCATACAGTAATATTAATTACATCATATTATAATGCGTGTCGTGTGATGTGTGTTTGCGCGCACGCAAGCAATCTGTTCGAATGTTGGTTAGCTTGCGTGCGTTGCCGTGTGTGTGCTCGTCTGTCGGTGGGAGCGAGGTTCGCGGTTCGTGCTCCGCCGCGGGGCATCGTGCTCCTCGGCTGCTAATCGGACGCCTTCGACGCCGTTCGCGCCGCGGCGGCTGTTGGTTCTTGCGAGCGCCGCTCACCTGCGCGCCCCGAGCTCCTCCTTCACTCTGTGGCCCGCAATGGCAAATCGCGGACATAATACACACACAAACATTGTATATAATATTGTTGAAAACAATATATATAATTTTATATTATTATTATTACTATTATTAAGTCGGGTTAGTTACTCAACAACGGCGGGACCAATTTTAATTGTTTCTGATTTGTTGGATTCATCTCAGCCCCGAATAGCAGAATAACTATTAAAATATTGGAACAATTCCGGTTTTGAACTTCATCAGAGCTTGAAACAAACAACCTGGTACAAAGGAATCAATTGCTCACTGTACATGCGTGATTTGTCGTGTAATAAATGGAAATACGTTGGACCCCATTAAATAGTATTAAAATATAAATTTTAATAAAAATAAAACACAGCCATTCACGATTTGGAGACTTCATTCCATCTTCAGTGGCTCCAAGTATCATTAACAGTGTCTCTGCTGCCACCACGGAATTCATCAGTTAGCATTGTTGAGTGCCTTTCACCTTTTGTTTCCACGCCCTTTTTTACGATTTTAATTCTATTGAATTTGTTAATATTTAATCCGTTCTTATTATTCAAATTAGTGATGGGAATATTCTATATCTTTTATTGAAAACCCTGTAAGGCTGCAATGTCGACCAAGGATAAATATATATGATTAAAAAATGTAAAAACTTTGGTAGGTTGAAAAAATTAAGAAGTATTGACGAACGCAAGAACCACCTTTTATTTAATGTATAATAGTAGCAAAGAACTCTGAATATTAAAAATATACTTAATTTATTTGTAGAACTATTCGTGGTTTTTGAATGTTGACGGCCAAAAAATTGCAATTTCATAAAATCAGAAAATTTAATAAGTAGGAGGACCTGCACCAATCTCTTAAGCGTCGCTTGCGCTCTCCGAGGGCGAAATTAATAAAAAATGCGTGGCCATTCTTGAGAGAACTTTGAAAATGCCTGTGAGGCTTCTTGTAAAGTGCCCGCAAAAATAAAAAAAAATCATTAAAAATTCATAAATACTCGAGTTAGTTCACTCGACCTGGGACTATCAATTTTGAAAACAATAGGCTGAAAGGTTTAGTCGCTAGCGTTGACCACAGACAGACAGACAGACAGACAGACAGACAGACAGACAGACAGACAGACAGACAGACAGACACACACACACACACACACACACACACACACACATACACACATACACACATACAGACTGCCGCAACCCAAAATCCTTTGTTTTTTTCATTAGAATTTTTTCTGTAGTTTATTTTAGTCTTATTCGTATGTAATGAATTTTAAAATGAAATTTCCAGCGTGGTATTGCATTTTCTTCTGCCTTCACCGAATGACAGGCGCTCCACTTGCTAAGTTTCACTGTTGTGAGTTCCGCTCGCATTTTGCGCCTCCGGGACCACTGCGCATCGGCGCGGCGCCGCGGGACGTCGCGGGGGTGGAGACGAGGTGGGGCGGGGGGCTCACCGCGGTGTGCACCGGCGCGGTGGCCGCTGCGGCGATGAAGGCGCGACTGTCTCTGCGCGTCGCCATGTTTGATTTTCGTGCGGTTCGGCCCCCCCCCCCCCGCCCGCATTGCACACCCCGAATCACGTGCTCATCGTACGTCCGACCTGCGTCCGTTCCGCGCGAAGTGCCGCCACACACACGCAGAGAAGCCGCATGTTTCTGTTAATCTGCAAGTGGACATTCGATACATTGGTCCGGGAGGGAGGGAGGGGGGTCGTTGCCTCGCTGGCTCTCCTTCCCCGTCCAGTGTATGTGCAATTTGAGGCGGACAAAGCGAGCTCTCGGCAGGTTTCGTCGGGGTTCCTTTGTTTCTTATTCCGACATTTCTCTGTTGTTCACCTCATTACCATTACAGCCACCATACTCTCATTAGAGCCTACTTACTGAGAGTGTCTTTTGAAAGTTCTTGGGCGTTGCGGACTGTCCGATATTCAATTTTCATGATGGGAGATTACTGTTATATATGAATATATTTCGCACTGTATGTGCATGGTCGGTACGGCAAAGTCAAGTACCTCGAGGCCTACATTAAAACTTGAATAGGTAGAATGTCAAAATTTACGTATCATCAGTTGGTAAGTTAAGTTACCTGTTTCTTCAGTCTGTCTTCTCAAAGGGAGTATAAAGCTTAAGATTTTCGTTTGATAAAGAAACAAAGTTGCCGATTGCTATAAGGGATACTTCTGTATGACAATGAACTCAAGTTTTTTTATTCGCTCACTCGTCCAAATACATATATAAGCTTTATTACAAAGTTAATGATTTAACTAAACACATTTATTGTCGATGAAAAGAAAACAACAGGAATTTCGACAGTCGATGCTCATTTGTCAGGACTATTCAGACCTGCGACCTTACTGCATTCTATGCATTGGTTGAAGTCCTTAATTGAAACTGTAGTGAGTATTTATCTAATGGCGTTTCATTGGCAAAACGCTAGCGAAACATCTTGGAAAATGACGGCAACCCGTAACACAGTTGTAATTCATCACTGAAATAATTTTCAGAATTAGAACCGTTAACGCCTAGCCCATAACACGTATGGAACAAAAGTGGATCCTTTCGTGCTTCGTCCGATAATGAAAGCGAAAGTAACTTGATTGCCAAGTGTGAATGGACGAACTGTATATTAAATTAACTATGAATTAAATTGCTGTGCATATATTGACATTGAGGTGAACACCGCAATTCGAAACGTTAGAATATCGTAGTATGTAGGTTTTATAAAGGTTTGAAGGCCTTCGGTCTGATTACATAGCGTTAAATAATGTAATTTTTACTTGCAATAATAGTAAGTAAACAATAAATATTTACATCAATTTAAGATCGCAAGGTGGAGGATATTTTTACCTTCCTGATACTGTGTATTTAACGTAATTCAATGTTAAGTTTTATTTCATTTGGCATTCACTTAATCTTGGGTATTAGCAAGGTGATGTAATAGGGGACTAGAGAAATAAAAAAATGCATTTCACATTTTGATTATTTAAGTCTTCTAGATCATAATTAAGAAGTAGTCTGCTTAGTAACGAGTAGAATGATTAGTAGTGACAAGTAGATGTGTATGTGATAATCTACTTTATTTCATATTTGGTGACTTCACAATATATTTACGTTTTGCCTACTCGTTAGCCACAATTATTGATTTTAGAAATTCTAATACCGACTACCCAATTAAATTCTTAAAATGCTTAATTGAATACGTTTCATAGATCCTACAATTGGAAAGGACATTCTGAAAAACAATAGGTCAAAATGTACTAATAGCCTTTTTCATGTTAGAAAAATACGGCAGGCAAATCCAATTTAGTTTCGAATTTTAATTGATATGTAGTTATTTGACATTTAAAGGCCAACACTCTGGGATGATACAAATATGCGAGTATAATCTCATGCCGGCATTTTATCCGTTGTGTTTTTAATTGAAAATATGTACATTTTCTAGAACCTCAAAAAATTCGGATTACCTTGAACCAAAGAATTTCAAGAAGACATCAATTACTTTGTAATGCTCTTCTTTGTAAGCGATCAACTTCGAGACACTGAAAGTTTAGGGATTCTTTTTCTTATCTCATTTCACTAATACCGTGTGTTAATAATTCTCTGTACTAACATTATTTAATGTAAATTATAAGAACTACGAATTACAAACAAGGGAAATAATGAAATTTTAATGTATTATCTTTGTTAATAATTTTGATTAAATAAATTTAATTGGTAAAATCGATATTGTTATATGGAATGAGATCTAATCACTCAAAGGCTTCCTTGCTGCATATATTGCCTACGGACAATGGTGGATAAATAGTAAATGCTTAACAGGTGTAACAATTTATGAAGGAATTGATTTGTGCCTTTGTAGAAATGATAAGGAATATCATCAAATATAATTACCCACTTTGTTAGTTTTTTTAATGGAATAATATAGGGGATTAGCTTTTATTTCCAGCTCGAGAGTTGATTATAATAATTCTTTTTCGAAATCGTATTCAAAAAAGGAATTAAAATAAATCATTTTTAATATTCCACAAAAACGTTGTGGAGTTTCCTGGGTAGTGTGTTGCATTGGGCAGGATCGCAACCTAACGAAATTTGTTAGTAATTTTGCGATGGCGCGTGGGTTGATTGCGGATCGAAGGCCCTAAGTCCTCTCCCCAACTTCACCAATTGCATTTGCTAGATGGACCACGTTGGAAATTGAATTAGTATTTTCCGACGTGTATATTCTGATCTGTGATATTCTGTATGTATGAACGGCTGTAATAATCAGTTTGTGCCGGCTGTGGTCGCATAGAAGACACCTGCAAATACAAAATGTATTTATCCACTTTGATTATCTGAAGCGAAACTTTACGAAATTAAGATCAGTTTCATAATATGTATTAATCACTAGCAATAACAATTTGTTACCTTTTCCGTGATGAATAAACAAACATAATGTATTACAACGGATTGTATAGTACATTGTAAGTTTTACAGAATGCTTAAACCACTGAACAACATTCTAACGTAACATCTTCCCACGATACCTATTTTCTATAAAACTATTAGGAGTGTCCCCATTACACATTAATCTTCAGAGGAAGTTTTAATAACTGTGCTCGCTATGCGGGTGACAAGGCGTCGGGAATTGGCTAGTTCATGATTCGGTCAACTTTGTTAGACCTTTTATGCGACTGAAAAACAATTGTGTTTTTCGCATTTGAAGTCTGAAGAAGCAGTCGGTAGGATAGCCGCAACGGCGAACTAGCTCACGACTTTTGAGTCGGTTCGACTGACGATTCCAATTATATGGATCACGTGACTGTTCACGTCAATACTACATCACCGTTCTTAGTCGTCGTGTATGCTTCGTTATTGTAAATTAGTTCTCGTTGTCTCGATGATGATGATGATGATTATTATTATTATTATTATTATTATTATTATTATTATTACTACAATTGTAATAAGGTATCCAGTATTAACACCCGCAAATGTACTCCAGGATTAACAATCACTATTATCCACCTTCTCTCGTCTACCCGCCATAGAACGGCAAGTCAAGTGTGTTAGCTCCAGCACGCAGCGCTGAGTCCATGCAGCTCGCTTTCGCCTGCATTGCAACTGGGCGCAGCCAGGCAGGCAGCGCTGCTCAGGGCGGCTGAGCAGATCAAAGCGCAACTGTCTTCTTGTTGCTCCCGTACGGCGGCGGCGGCGAGCGCGGCCTCGTGGTGGTCGATTTGGCCTGTGGCGGCGACCGCGTCGGGACGTGCTTGGCAGCTCTGGTTACGAGTTCGAGCTCTGGGCACGGCCGCACCGCCCGGCGGTCCGCTCGACCGCAGCGCGAAGCCGCGCCGCCCACCTCCCGGCACTCTCTCTCCGCCACCGCCCCCGCCCCCTGCCTCTCCCCCGGCGCCTTTCCTCTCCCCCCGCGCCGCACCCGACTCGCTCCCGCCCCCACCAACCACCATCGCCGTCGTTACCACCACCACCGCCGCCGCCGTCGCCGCCCTAACCGCCGTGTTCGCCGTCACCACTGACTCGGTCCAATCGGCAATTACAACCTCAATGGTAGGCTATTTGCCCATGAGTTGCAGCGGTCGTCATCGTTTCGTAGGTGCCGTCATTGCTGTTTCTTCGTAACCATTACACAAAGGCTATAAGTAATACAAGGGATGTGGAAGGGATATTTCGTTAGTGCTGCCATTATTTTTTTTTTTAAATCTCGATATAAAGATTGTAATACAAAGGTTTATGCGATGGGCGATGTTTTGCTTGGCGGACGCACATAAGAGATCGACCACACGTTTGAATGAACTTAGAGTGTACAATGGCTCTGTTGTGAAATGCGTAGTATTTTCTTTACTCTAACTGCTGGCCGAACTCCGAACTCGTCGTTACCATCCTCTCCCCGCCCCCGTGACATTACAACCGTAAATCTAGGGCTATTTCCTAGCAAGATGCAGCTACCACTATTGCTTCTTTAGTGCCGTTTATTGGTACTGTGTTTAGGTAACAACGGTACCAAGTTTGGGTATGAAAGAACGTAAAAATTCACTTAAAAATTGTGGACTAATCCTGACATGGTCTCCGCAGGTACATAAATGATTGAATTATTAAAATGGCAAATGGATGGAACCGATTTTCTGAATGATTTCGATGAGTGAAACAGTTTGAGTGCGTTTTATGGCCCATGTAAGAGATTGTGAATACCATTTTTTGTAAATACCCAATAAAATCACTATTTGAAATAATGTCTCAAAAAGTTTCACTTTAGGGCTTTAATTAGAACATAATTTAGTCACCTTTTTGTCATTTCGAAATGTCCCTCTACCTTGGGGTCTACAAAGTACATAAACGCAATGAGTCCATATTAGCTACATTGCTGTGGAATGTACAATATTAAACCTTTCTTATATTACGACTGTACACGTCATAATTTTATCTAAAGCCACTGTCCGGGATATATCGACTTCACAACCGCAGTGACGAACAACTGCCAACTCTAGTGCAGCACATGTTGTCGGCTCCCAAATTATACCACATCGTGTTAGGTACTACTCGGCTGGAAAAACAAGGTGTAGGAGGCTTGTTCTGATGGAAGTACGGGAACTGCTAAGCTTCTTAATTTTCCTCTATTTACATCCATATAGTACTGTTTCTCGGAAACTGGTTTGACGTCTGTAATGCGTTTCCTCTTTTTATAAGTTTCATAATGTTTTCTCCTTATACCCGCACGTTCTATTTTGTTGCTGCTTGCGTATATACATTATTTTTGCCATGTTGTGGATACAATATTTGTATTTAGGGAAGGTGGGCTTTGGTTTTAAGAAAATATTTGTAGGATTACTTTTTACTGTGTATATTTTTCTTTCGGAGAGATGAACTTTACGCCCACGTGAAAGATCACATTGAACTTAAAGATTAATAAGATCACATTGAAATAAAACTTAACATTGAATTACACTACATACTCAGTGGCAGGAAGGTAAAAATATCCTTCACCTTGCTATCTTAAATTCATGTAAATAATTATTATTTATTTAGAGGTCCATTATTACAAGTAAAAATTACATTACCTGATACTATGCAAATAGACCGAAGACCTGCCAACTTTACGCCCACGTGAAAGATCACATAACCACGAAAAATCACGCCTGGAAAAATCTGGTAAATACTTTTTTTCAGAAATGTCCAGTATCCATTAATTTGACTCTTTCAATCAGCAACAGTTGTATCCGTCTGCTTTCGACCTTCTCCGTTGATTCTGAAAAACTAGGGCTTCCGTTTGGAAAGCTCACGTTTTTTAGAAACGAGTCGGATGTTAAGGGGCTCTAAGCATCCCCAAATTATGGGTCTACTTTATGTATTGTATTATTTAACACGTGTGTGAAAAGGACAAGAAATACTCTACACTTTTTGCAGTTTACAAAATTGATGTTCACATGCCAGGATACCCTTGGTCGCTAAGGCTGAAGGGACTTGGCTGCTTTGGCACGAAAGGTCGCGAGTTCGAATCCTTCCCGGGCGTGGATGTTTATGTGTGTTCATGTTGTGCGTATGTATATGTATGTTACTTTTCCAGTTTCTGGTAAACGAATGTTAAAAAAAATTCAGTGGTCGCTACATCACCGAAGAGTTACAAATCGACCTTAAATAAAAGAGTGATGTTTATACGAGGGGCCAGTCAAAAATGATTGCCTCCAATTTTTCTTACTTAAATAAAATTAGTTACGGGAAACTTCTGAATGTGCCACTAATCCTCAAACCTTCTACAACCCACCGCAGTTGTGACTTCCTGTGTCAACATGCGGCAGCACACCATTCGTTGAAAATTGGCCAACAAAGATGTTCGTTAATGACGGCGTTGAATAATTGTATTGTTGAATACAGAAGGTGGAATGTGACAGATGAATTGTGTCGCATTGTCTCACTCACTTCATCTGCAGTCACCTAGCGGTCACCACGGATCGACTTGCTGGATGTTGCCGGCTGCAGTAATCGACCTGCCGCTGCGCTTATCGTCAGCCAACGGCGTTTGCCTTTTAGCTTCGTTACACCGTCTTTAGCGACGAACCCATTGTCTGTCAGCCCAGACATCCACTGTTGCATCACTGTACAACATTTTTGAGACGCTCCTAAAAGCGAGTGGGCATTTCACCTTCTACTTTCAATAATTCAATCACACAACGCGGTCTTTCACGGACATCGACGTCGGCCATTTCGCAAACAACTCTTACGCAGCCACATGTTAGCGCAGAAAGTTACTGCTACGGTGCATTGTCTAATTTTATTTAAAAAGAAAAAAAAGTAGGTACCAAAAGTAGGTTCTACTGACCTCCGTATATTTTAACGTAGTTAAATATTATAACATTTACGTTTAAAACTGGCTGCGTGCTCGTGTGTGGTCTTCTTTTTCCCTTGCACATCATCCACGGCTGGGTAGAAAGAGTTGGCTCTCGCCGCGGTCCGTGCACCGACGCCGGTGAGAGCTCTGTGCGGCGCCGCCGCCTCCACCGCCGCTGCCGCCCCCTCCGCCGCCGTTCGCCGTCACCGCCGTCCCCGCCGCCACGCCCACCGCCACCGCCACCGCCGCCGTCCGCCGCCGCCGGTCACCGCCGCCGCCCGCCGCCGCCTCAAAAACCGCCGTCCCCGCCGCCACCCGCCCACGCCACCGCCCACCGCCACCGCCAACCGCCACCGCCACCGCCCCGCCCACCACTATCGCCACGCCACGGCCGCCGCCACCGCCACCGCCACCCCACACCACCGCCGTCCCCCGCCGCCACCGCCGCCGCGCCGCCGCCGCGCCGCCACCGCCACCGCCACCGCCACCGCCACCGCACCGCCAACCGCCACCGCCATCACCGCCACCCGCCACCGCCACCACTCCACCGCCACCGCCACCGCCACCACACCACCACCGCGCCAATCGCCGCCCACCGCGCCACCCGCCGCAACCGCCACCGCCGCCGCCGCCCGCCGCGTTGCTGGACTTCCCAGAGCGCCTGGCAGTAAAAAAGCACGCTCCGCGCCGCGTCGCGTCGCCGCCGCGGAGCCGCACGGTCGCCGCGCCGCCGGGGGCCCGCGACACGACACGCTGCCAGCGTTTCTTTCAAAGGTTAACCGGGATTGTGTTGCTTTGCGGAAAATCTTGATTATCTTGCTCGTAATTAAAGTAATGGTGTTTGATGTCAAACAGTAATATATTTATTTTTTCCTGATAGCTGTCGCTTGTTCTTGCCGTCGATATGTATCTCGCGATACACCGTGCATTGCATAACGTACCTGAATCGAGAGGATCTTGGTTACAAGGAAAATATGAACACAATTGAATGACGACTCATGTTCTCTTATGATGAGAATTATGAGAGGGATTTATGAAAGGGAATTACGGGAGGAAAATATGAAAAGATTAACCGAGTCAAATTCACTTCTAATTAATTAGTAAATAATTAAATATGAAGCATTTAAGTTGGGTAAAAAATAAAATCTTGTATATTGTACGAGTGCTAACTGGTGTTTAATGATCTTGAATGACAAACCGCCCTCGAGATTTTTGTGCCGCTCGATCATTAGTGCCCTTATAACACTTTTAGTGCATAAATAACTATTATTTATTATATTTTTTTAATTTTGTTTGTATTACAGAATTTGTTACCAGAATAGAAAGTAATGGAATAACCAAGAATGGACTTTGTATTCAAAGAAAAAGATATCACTGGAAAAGAGTTTTAACGCAAACGTATTTCGTTATGCCATTTACAATATAAAGGTGAGGACACTTGTTCTGAATAGGGCCTAAAACAGATAATTACGTAACAGGTATTGGCTTAGGCGCCCTTATATTTATTTGTATTTTCTTTATGCTTCTTAATGCAGTAGAGTTATTTTTGGAAAGAAAAAAAACCTTTCCAATGTTTGTGCGGCGGCGTCCACGACTCTCACACTCAATTAAGAAAGCTTTCACATTTGTAAAAGGAAATAAGCACTTTCAAATATTAGTAAAAACTATTAACTAAAAATAAAAAAATTGGCAAAAACTAATATTTGATTCGAAATATGCAAAGATAAATTAAATTCAATAACACTCTCCTGCTAAGATTTTGTTCCACGAAGTATTTTAATAATAAATATGACGTTTCAAATTTCTTGTAATTTGTTTATTATTACACTAGTATATTTACATAAATATAAGACTTACTTACATTTAAGTGCGGAACTAAAATAAATTTTCAGTTCTGCACTAAAGGTAAACTTTTTAAAGCAGATGTGCACAACAGTTGCAGCATTTATTTGGATGTTGTGAAGTAGTAAGTTGGAAAACGTGGAACGAAATGTAAGCTATTCTTGGAATGAAAGTATAGAATTTTGATTTGATATATATTATTTCGTAGAAAAACAGTAAAATCTCTGTGATCTACGGGGAAGAAGTACAATTCACAAGAGTCGTCTCAAAGAGACCACACATGATATCCAGTGGAACATAGAGTCATATTTGAAAAGCGAATTAAATAAACAAAGTCATATATTTTGTGCAGAAATTTTAGTTTTTGACAACAAAATAATAAAAACTGTATGTGAAGTATGAGAGAGAAGTATTATGAGCGCGTGGCAGTTAATTATGTCTTATAAACATCAAATTTGTGTTTTGAAGAATGCCTTGACCATGCGTAGAGTAATAATTAAATTATTAAACGAAGAATCAATCAGTTAGACACGAGTTACTCCTGCGGTTTTATTTCTAAGATAATAATATTAATTATCAAATATAGTATCACAGCCTAATCATTATCTTATTAATTACAGACATAGTGGATTAAGTATAAATTATTTATATCATCTTAATATTTGTATTTACTTCCAATGTTGGTTTAATCCAAATAAGTACCATTCTTGCTTGAAAATGACCAAGGAAATTCGCACGCCTTCCACTTGTTCCGGGATGTGTGGGTAAATTGCAAGCACTCATTTTTCTTTGACAACACCTCGTCTTCCCGTCATCCTGAGACACGTCCCTGCGGCTGATTACGGGCCCCCGGCCCCTAATGCGGGCCCGAGCGTCCCGCACTCACGGGTGCAGGGGACGGGGCAGTTAGGGTAGGTTCCGCGGCCCGCGACTGACGTCCGCTTCGCATGACGGAGGCGTGGAGGAACGCGTCCGGCCTTGGCTCGCGCGGCCACACCACGCCCCCCACCCCAATCCCGCCTTTTCCCCTCCCTCTCCCCTCCACCCCCTCCCCGCCCCCGCTGTTCAAGAGGACACCCGCCCCCGTGCCCGTCGCGTTCGCTTCAAACAATGCACGCCCATGGCCGCAGTGGGCCTAATCAACTGCGGACGCCCTGCAGGGAATCTTGACAGTTTCGACGAAAGGGCCAAAAATTACGTCTTCTCATAAATAAATAGATAAATTGATAAACAAATGGACAAGTGGTCACATTTTCGAAGTTAGTACTAGGTACTGAAGGTTCCAGTTACCGATGTTCGATTTATGTTGGTGCGCATGTCGATTCCAGAAGGTGCGCTGTTTGTTTTCTCTGCGTGCGATATTCGGTTTCTGCAGGTTCGAACACGGAGGTTGTATTTTTCAAAGTTGGAATTACCGCGATAGTGATCGAGTATCAACCTATGTTAGCTCAATAATTTCAATAAGCCCTGATTACGCACGTCCCTAAAGTGCACCGCTGAATCCTATTTGCTGATGTATTTTCCGACTGGCTTTTTAGCACGTGTAGAAGCGGAGTGCTGAGCGACTAAAAACTAAACATTTTGAGGATATAACTGAAACGTTAAGTCTTTCACTTCACTACTTTTTTTTAAATCCCAACTGTAATTTGCTTAAATGTTTACGAAATATCGTGTGCAATAAAATTACGTGGGAGAATGAATAGTAGTTCACTTATTGAAAATGATTATTATAATAGTAATAGTAATAATAATAGTAGTAGTGGTAATAATAATAATAATAATAATAATAATAATAATAATAATAATAATAATAATAATAATAATAGAGCGAAACAGAGGCTCGAATATGCAAGAGGAAGAACATGCGCGTTTAGACGCTCTGAGTGCCGAGCGAGCGGCCGAGGCTGCTGCGCGGACAAGCTCGCGCGCGCGTGTTACATCTGCTCGTCTCGTTAGCGCTCGCGTCTCGTTGCGACGACGCGCGTTTTTCAGCTCTGCGGGCGCGATGCGCGCGGCGTTCGGCGCGCGTGACGAGCCGACGCGAGCCCGTTTCGCGCCGCGCGTAAAAGACTCGCGTGTCGCGAACAGCGGCAATACACGCGCGCTCGAGGACACGGAACGGCTTTTAATCCTGAGCAAAATATGCGCGTGTGCTTTTTTTTGCTTGTTTTTAAAATCTCGTAGGACTACGTACACGGCACGAACTTATTAGGTGATTTTGTTTTACGTGGGACGTGCTTGTGTTGATGCAAATGCTAGCGGATGTTTGTGAAGTTGTTGTGTCTTTACTGTGAGAGATGAGTCGGGCGATTTCTGTGCTAGAGAGCTTTTTTATTAGAATGCGAGTTGGATGTGATTCATAGCAATTTCCGAATTGAATTATGGAATTGTATTCGGTAATGGAACTAAATCTAAAACTTTTATTTATAACCTTTTCAGATTATACATTTGGTTGGTAGTACGCATTTTTATCGATATCAATCAAACAATTTTAGTGAATTTAACACTGATTAAAGAAATGTTTTAAAATGTTTCTACGTGCTTCACAGAACGTTCGCGACATCAAATTGATTTGTCTCCATTCTTTTCAGATTCTATTTATGTATATTGTTCGCATTTTTTATGTTAAATACTTACATAATTAGTTTATAGTTAATACTTACCATATTAAACAAATTGGAATAGTCCTGTAGAGAAATGGTTTCACAACTACTCCCATCTATTTTCCTGCTTGCTTTATCAAACGGATTCTATATTTTTTATTGCGAGATTTAGAGTAAGAATAAGTTGTTACAAAATGTCATTGAAATTGAATTTTTTGATATTGAAAAAGGTAAATGGTTGGCAACTGTAAATAAATTATTAAAGAATTCGTATAATAAATTTTTCAAAGAATAAACACGAATACTTTTGAAAGAGAGTAAACAAGGAAAAAAGTTGTATGTGGTCTGGAAGAAAAACGTCGTTCGTGATGATTAAAAGCTTGAAAGATGAATGATGTGATGGGAAATCTGAAAGTGCTTGAAATATCAATGGCAGGATTGGTTAGAATGCTAAAGACGTTTTGGTGAAAGTGGCAAAACAAAAAGTAGATAAAAACTGGAAAAGGAATGATTTAATATCAACTTAATAGAGGAAATAATTGAAGTATTTTGAGTTATGTGAAATGACTTTATTAACGAAAGTAATAAATATAAATCGTAAATTAATTTGATTTAATTAAATGCATTGCTATTTTTAATATGAAATAGAATTTCGTCATTGCTAGGAAAACATGGATGCTGAACAGTGCATAGTTCGTCAGACCTGAATATATGATTAACAGTTTCGTTACAATTGATTTAATGGCAGTAGGTGTGTATTTGTCGAAACAGTAATGTACTGTGTGAACTGCAGTTCAATATAAGGTCGCTAGATATTTGCCTGCAATTTGTCGTAGAAATACAAATAATAACATAATCGCATTAAAATATTCCTTTGAAGTATAGAACGGAAGTTGGATAGTTAAAATAGGTATTAAATTCAGGAAGTCAACCACGAAACACGCAACATTTCGCGAGTGTTGCAGTCCCGTGTGCTGATCACGGCTCTAAAGCATTTAGTAGTCTTTGCTTTGAAGCGTTTCCTTCCTCATGGAAAATGTATTGCGGCCCTTGAGTAGGTCGGTCGGAGTCGATTACAAATTGCCGCTTGTTTGGGTGGGTGGGGCGTGGGGAGCAGGAGGGGGCGTCCGCCTTTGTGCTGAGGCGTCGCGCGCCGGGGGGGGGCGGCGAACCGGACAAGCGCGCCCCGACCGTTCTTCACTGGGCTGACGGCGCGGCGCGGCGCGGGTGGCGGGGCGGTGGCGTCATCGAGGCACGGTGGCCGGCCGTTGTTGCGCCGGTGGTGGGAACGGCGACGCGCGATGGTGGTGTGGTGGTGGTGGCGGCAGCGACGGTGCAGAAGCACGAGTCTGTGGCGGCGTTGTCGCAGACTGTTGCTCTCCGCTCCTCAGCAATCAGTAATGGAAAGTATATTCCGCAAGCCAAACCCTCCTGGACTGACTGAGCCGTTCACAACCTCCCCGCAATAATTAATACACCGGCTTAGGCTGGCTCAGGGGCATCAAGTGATGTCACTGCAGTGCTCTGACACGCGAGGTTCTTATCGTTCGAATCCAGACGGTGGCATAGTCTACACTTCGATATACAAGCTACAACTTCACCTGCTGACTAGAAGACAATTCTTAGCAGTTTTAGATACTCCCTGATCGGTAGTTTTTTCGTGGTTTCGTCTCAATTACACCAAACGAAATGCTGGTGCAATTATTCTAACAACGGCCCACGTGTGCGGATCTGTCCTTACCCCTTCGCTGTCCTAGACAAGTATGTTGTAATGACAGCAGTTGATGCGCCTGGAATCACAAATGCAATTCAAGACATGATATAATGACGACAACAGGTTATTCCGTTTAATAGATACAAAACATTCTATTATTCCTTAGCAAGGTTCATAGGCGATTATATGTATTTCACTAAAACCATTGGGCCAAAAAGGGAATACTTGGCTTTGTTAAAGTGCTCAATAATTTCCTCTTGAACATATTAACCGAAAACAACTTCGTTGTTGTTAACATTTAACACTGCCAACTTCGAATTGGGTTTCGATTTAATTTTTTTAACTAAAGGGAACTTCGCACATCGATTTTTGGAGCTTGGAAGTAATCATAAAATCATAATATCCTCTTACGTAAGGACGACAGTATCAATATATTAAACGCCACTTAAGTGACTACATTCAATCTTCAAATTGTGCAGTGTTAAACTTAGTGCCTTGTTTATGTCTGATGCAGACGTCCCACTACACATCGTACTTTCTCTGTAAAATTGTTAATTATTTTGCATATTTTACTACGACAAAAATGTTATTCGTGTAACATTTGTACTATACATATTATTTTCATATATAAAATCTTACATTGTCGATTTTGTAATGTGTGTTGCTGTTTTTGATTTTCTGTATCTCACTTAGTAAGAGAAATTGTCTGGCGGAAGTGACATCGTTTCAGTAATACGTGTAGTCAGTTTCAGTCGTTTGAAAGTTGTTACGACGATTAGCTTCTTGAAATGAACTTGTCTACGTCTCCTCCAATCCAATGCACATTGTAACGGCGTCACCTTCCACAGAACCGAAACGCATGCGAAACAGTAAAGCGCTACTTCTTTTAAGGATTCCACACTTAATGTGACCTATTTGCGTGCATGATTTAAAATGCTTTTACTGTCATAACCGTGTTCATACTTAATCGATTTTTTTAACGTCTAAATACTGTTCGATCATTGACAAGTTCAAGCCAAAGTTTGACTTCGTAAAGAAATTTGATCTGGAAAGGCGATCTTTTCACGAATCTTGCCAAGTATTAAGTTTTTACAAAGGTGGTCACACTGATGAAGCCATTGAACGCATCGTGTCCTAGTCTCCAATCCACTGATCCACTCGTTCAATGATTAACCTTCAGAAGGGCTTTCCCTTCCAAAGGTTTATACATTTAATATGCACATATTTCCATGGATATTTTTTTTTAAAAAATTGCGGGCCGTCCATTATTTAATGGCATATAAGTGTACGGTATTTAACGGGTTGTTGACGCGTATAAATCCGGTTCGTATTGACCGCAAGCGAAGTTTTGACAAAATTGGGAGCCTCGTCGCGCGAGCGCTCCTTGGTCAACAACGCGCGCGCCGCGTCACGAGCTGCGTAATCCGTTAAATGGCGGAGGGGTTGGAGAGGAGTGGGAGGGATGAGGGGGAGGGGGAGGGGGGGGGGGAGTCGCAGGCGCGCCCCATTGTCCGCGGCCCGCACGCGGTCGCCGCCCGCCGCGCGTCCTTTGGGGAATCGGTGTTGGCAGAGCGGTGCGGCGCGTAGCGGTGCGCGCCGCCGCCGGCCACACGGCGACGCGACGGCCACCGCCGCCGGCCGACCCCCGCGGCCACCCCCCTCGCGTGGCGACGGCTCTCTTGGCTGCCTCCGCGCGGCGATTCACCCCTCTGCGCCTGGCCGGTGGTTGGTTTGACCGGCTGACTGTGCCAACTGGCGTTCGGATTGAGTGGTGATTCCAAGCAAACTGCTAGAGTCTGGAAGTGTAGTGCGTGGTTTTACCACTGGCTGGCGAGATATGGCGACGTTCCACGTGCACTTGTGAGGGTTTTCCACAACCACGCATCTCCCATCGGCATGGCACCGTCCCACCCAGGACAAGCTCCATGTTATCGGCGTGTGTGGCAATGTAGTGAGTGTGTGTGAAAGGGTAGGTAAGGAACGGGAAGGGAAGATCGCGCGCGGTTCGTGGCCCATACTGCCCGACTTTCGTCTGGAGATCCGTCGATTGGAGAAACCACGTAAAACAGAACGTAAATCAAACGTAAATCACGAAACGTAAATCAGAGCTGTCGTCCGCTACCTAGCCTACATGCCAGTGTCGAAAATGTTGAAGCCATCGGGACTCGAACCCTAGGCAAAGGCACTGCAGTGGCATCAGTAGATGCACTGAACCACCTTTGCCGGTCTGACGTTTTGATACACAACAGATTCTTTTTCTCCAGATTCGAACTCCCAATGAGAGCTGCAAAATGACCCAAACGCCTGGAAATCGGATTCATCCGTCTCACCGCCTCACGATTTCTAATGGATGGCTTCTCAGGTCAATAACAGGAATATCTACTTCATTTGACTACTTTGACTTAACGAATTTCATAAATTGTACAAAAAAGGTGTTTGGATCTACATCATAATTTATAAGTACATCGAAAGCAAGCGAGAAAAAGTTAGAAACGTAAAGAGATTGACTCTAGATTGCCCTTGGCTACCTTTTTGCAGCGATAACCAGATGCCATTCATCTTATTCCGCATTTGATTTTTTTTTATTTAACGAATTTGGCTTTACGAGTTGGTGGATGGATTAAACTAGGACAATTTACTCGAACTACAAGTGTAAGCTAGAAAAAATCGAATCAATCAGAATTCGAATTTATGGGACTTGTTGCCAAAAGTTTTGGTGGCTAGATACACGCCGTTAGAGGCTGGATGTATTTTCTTTTGCGTTTGACGATGGATTTTTTGAAACCTCAAAGGGAACTAGAAAAGTTTGAATTGTCCAAAATTAAAATTCGTCGGCCACACCACTACGAGTGTGCTCCTTTCTTGCTTAGCATTTCGATGGTAAACTAGGGTTCACCTCTTACAATCGATAGCTTAGTCATGATACCTTTATCGATATGATCAATTAACTGTAATAATTGGTCGTTAGATGCACATCAGACTCTTTGTTCGAGCTCCCAAAAAGAAATAAAAAACGTTGGAATCGTCCAAAATTCAGGTTCATCCGGCACTTTGTAAACGTGAATTCTCGACTGTGTATCGCGCCAAATAAGGTACCCAGTAGAGGGCTGTCACTCCTAAAATAAATCTTTGTGATTCGATGATTGGCTGGAATAAACATTTCATATATCTGTATCGTGTGATCTCAACATAAACTTCGATTACTGTTGTTGGTGCCGCTGCAGCGTGGCGTTCGCTTATTTCGTTGCGATATTTCGACTTTTCATATGCTTGCACGTACGCTCTGTCTCAGCGTTTTAATACATGTTTCACGTGTAGATGGCGCCATAAAATGGCGAGTTTTGGAACAGCATATCAGTTTTCCGTCAGATGACGCCGGAACCATTTTCGAAGCGAAAGTACGAAAGCATTGGCATCCTTTTGTGTATTTTGGGATTTCTGTGCGACAACGGAATAGTCGAGATCGTAAATCGTTCCAACAATCGGGCTACCTTGTTGTTTTTACTGCTGATACTGATACCACGCAGCGTGTAACTTCCGTTCCCACCTCGACCGTCGCTACCCCGTAAATGTTTCGTTTTGGCCTCGACATTTCTAATCGCCGCTGACTAGTCCTGTCGCCCCCATCTTTATAACAGTTTCCACCAACTCCGTCGCCCACTCCGTCGCCCACTCCGTCGCCCGATCAGTCGCCCGATCAGTCGCCCGATCAGTCGCCCGATCAGTCGCCCGATCAGTCGCCCGATTAGTCACCCGATCAGTCGCCCGATCCGTCGCCAAACCCGTCGCCAAATCCTTATCACATCGTCGACCTCGTCACCATCCACCGCGTCTACGTCAGCATACTCAATGTCTCGGCTATCACGAAATCCATCTCCAATCACCATCGTCACCGCTATTCCTACATCAACTACCACTACAAGAGTCTATGCAACCATCTCCACCATTACCTCGTCCTCTCCCAATCCCCCCCCCCCCGCCGGCCACCGCAGAAGCGCGCGTCGCCGCTGCCTTGACGCGGAGCGGGCTGTGAGCGGTGTGTGGAACCCCGTCGCACCGCCCAGCGATGCCGCGATAACAGCGGACACGTTTGTCTGCGATCGTATCTCGCGGTTCCTCGTTCGATGATCGATCGCTTTACGATCGCAACACGCGCGGCGCCATCGTGTAATTTGTCCGCTGGCGTTTGTTTATTTGCGCGCGTCGCGTGGACGGGACGAGGTAGCAAGAGGGAGTGCTCTTGCGGCCGGGCGATCGTTTTTATGCGCCTGCGTTTCAACGGATGATTCGTTCAATTTTTGTCAGATTTGGTCTTGATGATTGATTTCATTATTTCGTGTTTCCGGGCACTTTTGAGCGGTGGCGGTGATCTTCCCCTGATCATCTGGCGCCGACCTACACGACGGCTAGCGTGGTTTTCCCCAATCTGGTGTTCTCCCCAGAAGGACACCGCACCAGCCTTCACAAGGTGTAAACTCCCGACTAGTGTCCCGACATGTGTGGTAGTGTTGTGCACATGTGTGTGTGTGTGTGTGTGTGTGTGTGTGTGTGTGTGTGTGTTGTAGGTGAGGTTAGGGCAAGGAACGGGAAGGAAAGATTGTGCGCGGTGCGTAGACTTTTTGTTAGGGTCCTGCTCCGGCATTCGCCTGGTGTTGATCGGAAAACTACCGAGCACCGCCGGCCGCTAGAGTTCTCTTCCAGGCAGCAGCTGAACTCGATCTAACTGTCTAGGAAAATCCAACAACCTTGGGACCTCCCGATCTGGATCACTGCAGTGATATTAGTTTATGGAATGAGCCGCCTAAGCAGGGGTATACTCTATGACTACGTTTAGTCTATGATTTAAAAGATAAATCTCTGCTCGTTCTTCCTGTACCCCTTCATTATTATTTATTAGGGAGTACTAAATTTGATTCTGTGAAGAAAAAATTTACTTCCCGTGAATTCGCTCTAGGGATTTGATTTTGTAGGTATGTCTGAAAATGTATATTTCCCTACAGTTGATGTAAATCGCTAAAAAAAGGAGCTACCTACTGAGTAGTATGCTCATATTTATGTTCTTACGTTTCTGAAACATACTTTATTTCTTTTCTTGTCGTATTTTATTAACATAAAACTTTTATAATACGTTAGTTACCTATAAGAACAAGTAACTTATGTAAAGTAGTACATTCGTATTTTTTTGTTTGCTCAACATGAGGCCATTTTGTTGGGGTGTACGACTCTGAAGTGTCAGTTTTCGTTTTGTGATCATAACTTATTACTATTCGTGCCTACCATCCTGATAAAGGTACGTACCCAAAATTGTTTAAATTGTTCCATGTAAAGAAACAAATTGTAGGCAAGAATAAGTTTTTTTAACTCTCCAAGGTGCAAAATTTACAATTAACAATATTAACGTTTCGTCGAAAATGAATTGCTTCTCTGTAAACTCGCAGATTAGTCCCAAAATGATGTGAAGACATGTGAATGACACATTAATAACCTGGAAATAAACACGATACATTTAGAATAATAAGGCTACTTTTATAAAAACTCATGGCTGCGGTGTATTGAGTATTACGGTAAAGCCTATTAATTTGTATAAATGTTAAAATATACATTTTTCTGTCGAATGCCATAAGGTCAGCTAAATTCATGAATTATCTCGTCGAACTCACCGTGCAATGGGAATCATCTTTTCAACTTTTCGCTTCTGTATATTTTAAAATTAACCATTAAACATGTTTATTACATAATTCCCCTGTGCAGCTTCAGGGCTTATAGGGATGAGTGATATAATACATTAATTTGATGGGTTTATCCTATTAGTGACATAATTCGGTCACATGACGCACAATGAATAAATGAAACGAATCGACCCGGCGTCCATTCGGCACGCGGTAACTGGATGTCGACAAGATAAGCTCAACCCCCTTGCGAAGAGGGAAAGTAGGAAATTCTCTTGCAATACAATACAAAAGACGTAATTTCAATTGATTAGAAGGAAGTTGTCTTGGAAATAATAATAATAACAATAATAATAATAATAATAATAATAATAAATTAGTTCGCATTTTATCGTTAATGGCTGATACTGTTCGTCGCGTTGTAGTTCAAGTCAGGAACTTGTAGCATTCGAATTATGTATCTGTATTTCTTCGGAATTCTAGGTATTATTACTGGATCTTACATAATATCAAACAAGATCAAATATGTAGTCGTAGGCTTAGGGGAAAACTCCCAATAATGCGTGTAGGTCTGCGCCGAATCTTACGTTGCAGCGTGAGAGTAACATGTATCCCTCCTGCTGTAAGATGCAGTTCACTCAATGGGAGTAATATCGAAAGCAGCTGACGCGCTCGAAAACACAATACTCCCTCTCGCACTGTTCAACACCGTATTACCACTTAAGAAGAACCAATGCAGAGTGAACACGTGGCGGCAATTTTACGTATTTATTGTTCATTTACCTCTTTCTTGAAATTGACTTCTTTTTCTTGAAAGTGTCTTCTTTTTCTTGAAAGTGTTCTTGAAACGTGGTCTTCTTTTTACTTGAAAGTGTCTTCTTTTTCTTGAAATGTGTCTTCTTTTTTCTTGAAAGTGTCTTCTTTTTTTCTTGAAAGTGCCTTCTTTTCTTGAAAGTGTCTTCTTTTTCTTGAAAGTGTCTTCTTTTCTTGAAAGTGTCTTCTTTTCTCTTGAAAGTGCCTTCTTTCTGAAAAGTGCCTTCTTTTTTGAAAGTGTCTTCCTTTTCTTTGAAAGTGTCTTCTTTCTGAAAGTGTCTTCTTTTTCTTGAAAGTGTCTTCTTTTTCTTTGAAAGTGTCTTTCTTTTTCTTGAAAAGTGTCTTCTTTTTCTTCGAAAAGGTCTTCTTTTTTTCTTGAAAAGTGGTCTTCTTTTTTCCTTGAAAGTGCCTTCTTTTTCTTGAAAGTGGTCTTCTTTTTCTGAAAGTGCCTTCTTTTTCTTGAAAGTGCCTTCTTTTTCTTGAAAGTGCCTTCTTTTTCTTGAAAGTGCCTTCTTTTTCTTGAAAGTGTCTTCTTTTTCTTGAAAGTGTCCTTCTTTTTCTTGAAAGTGTCTTTCTTTTCTTGAAAGTCGGTCTTCTTTTTCTTCGAAAGTGTCTTCTTTTTCTTGAAAGTGTCTTCTTTCTTGAAAGTGCCTTTTTTTCTTGAAAGTGGCCTTCTTTTTCTGAACGTGTTCTTCTTTTTCTTGAAAGTGTCTTCTTTTTCTTGAAAGGTCTTCTTTTTCTTGAACGTGTCTTCTTTTTCTTCTTGCAAAGTGTCTTCTTTTTCTGAAAGTGTCTTCTTTTCTTGAAAGTGTCTTCTTTTTCTTGAAAGTGGTCCTTCTTTTCTGAAAGCTGTCTTCTTTTCTTGAAAGTGTCTTCTTTTTCTTGAAGTGTCTTTCTTTTCTTGAAAGTGTCTTCTTTTTCATGAAAGTGTCTTCTTTTTCATGAAAGTGTCTTTTTTTCATGAAATTGTCGGGTTAACACCTTATGAAGTGACCGAAGTTTCAGTTTTCCGTTGTTCCTTTTTTTCCGCGACAAACTAGCAACGAACCCTCGACGAGGCCGGAGGTCATTTCGGAGCGGTGTCGTCAGCTTCGCTGCGCCGTTGGAGACCCCGCCCCGCGGCGCGGGTGGCCGGCGCGAGGAGCGGTCCCGTTGCAGATGGACACGCGATAGCGGCCGCGCCCGCTGCCCGCTGCGCCGCTCGCTGCACCCGACACGGTCCACCCAAACCGCGCAATACGCTGCAAATAAATAATGAAAAGTTCGTAATAAATGGACATGTGAATGAGTGAATAATGAATGAGATAATAAATGGAATAATACATTATGAATGAATGAATGTTTGTTAATAAGAATGTGTCGTAATGCTGTACTGTTAATACAGTGACTCAACGCAACCAGAGAAAGGAAAAGACACCCTTAACAGCATCCGTTAAGGATTTAACAGGCCGCCATTCGTTAACAATAATGTAAACAATAACCGACTGTTGCCTTGGAGAATCAATAGATGTAACTGCAGTGCGTCCGACCGGAGGATCCTGCATTTCAGCTTCCGACTGCGGCAGGATTTTCGGCACCAGCTAAATAGCTAGGTCGAATTCAGCTGTTCTCTGTAGTAGAAGTCTAGCGGTCGTCTCGTCTCGCAAAGAGTTTTCATCGATTTTTCCCCGATCAGCGCCAGGTGAATGTCAGAACAGAACGTAACAAATGAATAAAGGACCGCACGCGATCATTCGGTCTTCTTCTTGTCCAATCCTCACCCACTGTTTACACAAACTTTCATTTATATGCACTGCACATGTCTGGAGACCACCCGGGAGATTAAAGTTTGTCCTGGCTGGAGCGATGACCCGCTACTGGGAGATGCTTGGATGGGGAAAACCCCGAAAGCCAATATGTCCGTCGGCGCCAGATCGCACCATTCTAGCGGAGGAAGGACACCGTCACATCGCGTGATAAAACATGTAATACACCTACGGAAGTAATGATCGTTGCAGTTGTCGCGCCCGAAAACACGAAATAATTAATTAATCGAGTCATTTTACAACATATACGTAAAGAAAATAGGGTAAGATGACATGTTTTTAGAATAAAATACTTTTGTTAACCGAAATAGAGGAAAATGCTAGCTTTGGGGGACGTTTCGGTCCACTGTGGCTCGCGGGGCGCCCGAGGACCCATGTTGTCTCCAGGACACCTCCCCTGGCCCCTCCCCCGCGACAGCTCGGCCTCCGTGACCGATGCAAGTGCTCGCCCGCGCGCCCGCCCGCCGCCCCGGTTTGCTCTCGGGAGGGAAAAAGCATTCAGAATGCAACGCGCAGGTAAAAAGCAAACAAAGTAAAAGTGTCCCCCTGGCGCCCGCCAGAGTGCACCGGGCGGGGCGCGGGCCCCGCAGGTAAGTCCTGCTTATTAGATCAAAGGCTGCGGGAAGCCGACACAGGCGCCACTTGTCTAGCCACGGAAGGCCACGAGGGTTCAAGAGGAGTTTCAGTGGGCTGCTAAAAATAGGCTGAGTGGTGTTTTCGTGGGCGGTTTCACGTCTCGTTTTAAGCTCCAGTAGCGGGATACTACTTAGCAAGAGGTAGTCATTCACTTTCTCTATATTCAGCTTTTGGAACGATACCTCTGAATGTGCGCAAGTGATTAAGTACAGAGCGTTGGCTTCGAATTGATTAGAGGGATTCCCGAAAACAATCGGCCCGATTGAAGCAATTGACATCTAACATTCCTATCAAGACACAGCAATCAATTATGCTATTTAGCAGGTGTCAAAAATTCTGACACTTTTGGAACCCGATCTCTTAAAGTTACTAAAGCACGACATTCGTAGAAAAAGGCATGAGTTATGTATTTATAACTGTCCGAATCTTACGTTAGTGCATCTGGTAGATAACAATATTTAAATGCGTAGTTGAACAGGCTTTGTGATGTTTGACAATTGGCTGCTATATCTGCTTGCTTTTGTGCAGTACAAAGAAGATAACTACAGGTCAAAAGTCTATGCTAAACAAGTATTATGAGGATTTTTAATTGTTGACTTATCCGAAGCAAAGAAAGATTATTGTACTCGAATCTGTGAACATCGCCTGCCCAGAAAGGCTTCATGTTTTGTGTCAAGAAATATTGCACGAATTAAAATCCGGGTGGCATGTCCTTCGCGAAACAATTCAAGGGAAATGCGAAGAACAGCTTATGAAACAGAACTGCTTCGTATACTTATACGAAACTGTTCGGTAATGAAAGATAATCAACGCTTCGCTGTGAATCCACATTTCTTGAAAACATTCATTATTAATATTTTCTTGTTTGTAATCTGCATTACGTTTACCTAGAAGAAGATGAATTCGCGCAAATGTAAAGAAAATATAACAACTGCATTCCATTTTAAAAAAATGTATTTATTTTATTCAGGGCTATTATATTACGCATACCTATTACATGTGAATTGCTTGAAATTAACTTAATACGTTATGTATTATATTTGTCGTAATGTCAGTAATAAGTGGTTTTCCCTCTCACAATTGGAGGCCACGTTCGCTTTTGTTCTGTTGCAAAAAGTGTACTTTGGAAAAAGGTAGCATGAATATATTTTCCAGTTAAGAAAACTCCAGTGCTGTATATTAATTTCAAGAAGGAATGATGCCCAGAACTGTATGTAGATTAATCTAAAAAAAACTTATTCTCTTATTTTTTCTAATATCTTTTTTCGTATTGATACATGAATTTCTTTAATGATTTTACCTTGATAAGGTTCATAGTGCATTCAGCTTGAACTGCATCGATCCGAAGTGCCTAAAACTCTGTAATTGGTGCTTTAAAAAACGCTACCACGAAGTGACATATTTCTGGCAAACACATGGAAATACAGAGAAATGGCTGGTGTCGGCACAAAAAAAAATACAAAACATAGAAAACCGCTGCAAGTTTTGGTCAGAGAAGGAGTCCTTTCCATTTCAAAAGTCTTATATAATTGTCATAGGTACTGCTACGAGGGCTTTGGAAATTGTCGATAAATTTCCGAGTTGCGAAGCCCCTCTGCATTGCGGTACAAGACGTCGCCACTGGTCACTCGCAAATACTTAAGTATACATTCATTCTTCCTGGTCACCGTTTGGTAAAATGTGAAAAGAAACATAGTTTCAATTGATAGGGGTAATTACGCCGACGTAAGTCGGTTGGGAAGGAGGAGGCTCATAGGGTACTCCTCCACAACGTTCGAGTGCACATTGGGAAGCTTGTTATGTAGTGTGATGCTCCGGCATTCGCCTGGAACCGATAAGAGAAACCACGTCATCTAGCAATTGGAGGAGTACATCCGCGAACTCAGTGGCGGCGGACGCCCCAGCCTCACTGACGGTCACCAAGCACCATAATCGACCCTCCAATGTCCAAGTCATTGGCTCTTTCGAGCGTCACTCGTTACGACGCTCGCAGCTTCCGATAGCTGTATTTGCTACTCAGAGAGAAAGAAAGAAAGAAAAAATGTTATTGAGCTTCTGTAAGTTAAAAAAGGGAAAGGCTTCAGAGAACGTTTGATCGAAATCAGTTTTTGTCAAGGTTCGTCTTCCTTTGATCTCTAATTACACTCTGATTTAGACGCTGTGGCACTTCAAGATCACGAGCTGAAATCAGACATTGGGGGAACATTGTCAACCAATCGGAAACTTCGTTGCGACTTAAATTTTGGAATTGGAGCTCTGGATTGGATGACAATGCTCCCGCCTCTCATTCCAGCTCGT
>BOPP01000033.1:5756424-5769568 GCA_017312745.1 Gryllus bimaculatus | reverse complement strand
GCCCCCCCTGCCCGCCCCCGCCGCCCCCTGCGTCACCCTGCCGCCCCGTGCCGCCCCCTGCCCCCCCTGCCGCCCGCCTGCCGCCCCCTGCCGCCCCTAGCCGCCCCCTTGCCGCCGCCCCTGCCGCCCCCTGGCCGCCCCTGCCGCCCCCTGCCGCCCCCGCCCCCTCGTCGCCCCCGCCGCCCCCCGCCGGCCCCCGACCGCCCCCGCCGCCCCCGCCGCCCGCCGCCCCCGCCGCCCCCGCCGCCACCCCGCCCCTTCTACTCCCGCGCCCACAGGCACCCCTCCCTGCTCCTCGCACACTTCCCTCTCCTCCCCCGAAACGAGGCAGCGACGCAAAAAGGGCGGCGAACCTTGCAATAGTTTGCTGGAGGAATGCGCTGTCTTGGCGGCGGCGGGCGGCGGCGGCGCGACGCATCGCATGCGCTGAGACCGCGTCGCGCCGCTCCCCCAGGCCGTTCCCCCCGAGAGCCGAGCGAGATCCCGCCCAACCGCCGCCGCCTCCGACTCTAGTCTGGGCTGCGCGCGATCCTCGTGGTTCCGGCCGGTGACAAAACAACTGGAGCGCCCCGTCTTTACAATTAAATTGTCGCGAAGAGCCACTAAACAGTGTCGTAACAAATGATAACGATGCGCCATGAAACGAACTCGACTAAAAAAATGTTCTATTAAAATTACGTTAGAATATAACCTAGTAATGTTTTCTCATGAAAAATCCATGAAAGTAGTTCACAAAATGTGAAATACTATAGTATGAAGTAGAGAACGCCGTTATTATTGACCCACAATTAAACGCCTCAACACATAATTAAACTGTTTTCCTGCAAATTGCCAATAATTGACGTTTCTTGTACACCGACCGCAAACGCTATGGAAGATCACGCAGCGGCGTGCTTCAAAATAATATAAAAAACTACAATAAAGAACAATCGCTTAATCGTTTAATAATTTACGATCAACCTATTACTACGAAGTACCTAAACCACCACCTACTCTAAGGAGAAATGAATGCAAGTGTGCTTCGCATTTTAGGATCATATTAATCCAACTTTTCCCACGCGCTAGCGGGTTTTCTTGTCCCCGTTTTAACTTTCTTATTCGCACCAGGGGATAAAGATATCATGCTGACGTATTACACATCGATCCAACCATGTGTGCTTAATCTGAGCTTCCTTTCGTCGCACAGCTTAGAACTCCATTACGATGCTCATTAGTAAGCTATAGCTTCATTATTCCCCGATCTTGAAAGCCGAACCCGCGACACCGCTCCTCACAGTAGATCCTGTCACTCGGAGATGTTCATGGGAGCCTCCCGAAGAGCTACGGAGTCCAGATAGGAAAGGAGAACTATCTATCTATAGGGAAAAAATTGAATTCAATGATTTGATTGTCTTGCGAGGATTGCTTATAAGCAAGCCGACAGACATGATACCTATGGCGGGTCCACCTATTTGAGAACCCTGTTGCCTAGAGGACTTTTAAATGTGGACCAGAGTGTTCACCTGGTTCTCGTAAGCACCAGCATAGTATTTTATAGTAAGTATGACTAGTATTTAGTAGTAGTAAATTTCTTATACATTAAGCTTTCAGGAAAACCGATTATTCGCGATCTTTATTTCTTTTGCTAAGCCTCCAAACAAATTGACATTAAATTATTCTTTATTCAAGATAGAAAGGAACATATATTTTATTTTGCACCAATAAGAGAGAGGGATAGGGCGAAGAGAGAGGGAGCGGGGGGAGAGAATGCAGCGTTAAAAAAATTATTTACGAATGAACTAAATCTTACGAAAGAGATGGCGTCTAAGCCGAGAAATATACACGCTAGAACATTAGTACCTTAAAAAAAATGATGTATAATCAACACAGGGAAAATGACCAAACAAAGAAGTATGTACAGTGAAAAAACGGTTGAACTACTAAGTGTAGCCCGAAGCTGTTTGACCTTGGCAATTGAAAAAAGGACAAAATATAATGAACGTAATTAATACAATGGCCCGAGAAAGCTGTCCTCGTTACTCTTACTTGCGTTTGAAAACTAAAATGCTTGTTTAAACAACTGACCACAAACTTCTCGCCCTCTAGTGATTCTCATGGATGCACCTTTTCGCGCGGCTAGAATTCTCTGCCAACTGCAAGAATGGCGGTGTTAGTCGAATGCTCCACGTTTGCACAGAGATGGGAATATTTTACTCTTTAATTAACGATGAACTTTCTCAACTGTTATCATTATTATGTCTTCTATTCCTTATTACGTATCGCAACACTTCGCTGTGGTTGTTGCATAATGACTCTGTTGTTCAATTTTTGGTGCTAGGTTTGCTGTTAGTACTTTGTTTTTAGCGTCGCGACATCTAATACGTGCCAACTGTATATACGTGTTAAGTATCGCCCAGTAGATTTGCATATCCATTTTTGTTTGTTCTCAGTTCCCCAAACCGGTTGGAGCTGAATGTTGTTCTGTATGTTACATTGCCCACATATTTAAATTGTTGTAAAGTCCTTCAGTAAATATTTATGATAAAATGAAATAAATGTAAATTCAAAGTAGCAAATGAGCTTTTAAAGTACACCTTTTAAGCTGTTTATTTATTAAATCTACTCATTTCTTTCTTTATTTATTTCATTCAGTACTTTGCATTATTGTGTGCGAGCTATATTCATTATTTATTTATTTATTTATTTACTTAATTATTATTTATTTATTTATTGATTTTATTATTTATTATTTATTTATTTATTTATTATTTATTTATTTATATATTATTTATTTATTATGATTTATTATTTATTTATTTAATTTATTTATTTATTTATTTATTATTGATTTATTATTTATTATTTATTTATTTATTTATTTAATTTAATCTTTATTTATTTATTTATTTATTTATTTATTTATTATTTATTTATTTATTTATTTATTTATTTTATTTATCTTATTCATTTATTTATTGTACTATTTATTTATTGATTTTATTTATTTATTTATTTATTATTTATTTCATATGGAATGCATTTTCTCCAGATACCAGCGTCTTATATAGTTAGCGAAGCAAGAAATCTAAAAAATCGGCCTCACGCCGTGCTCGGAATCGAGATCTTTTTATTAGAACCAGACACACGCGTTGTATTATTGAATTTTGGGGCTATTCTCGAGCTATTCATTGGGAGGCTCGCTTTGCCAGTCTCTGCCTTGGCCCTGAGTTGTGAAAATCTCTACATATCATCCTTGACCAAAGGTCGATATTATCCGGTACCGGTCATTCGTGTCTGCCTCGAGACAGTGATTGGCAGAGGCCGTGCTCTGTACTGAGGTTTCTGATAGTTCGATCAAAGCGAGTTGCCGAGGGGAGCAGCATGCAGGGACACCAATCTCACACAAAAGAGGTGATACAACCACTGCTGAGTTGTGGCAATTGCCATGCGTGAAGCCTCAGCGCTACCCGGGTCAGATATATTATTTCCTTTACACGAAGCTTTCAGACAACAAGCCACTTCTCTTATAATAGGAATAAGACAATATATTACCGGGAATTAATAGAGATAATCTGAAACAATAATGAGTCAATGCCCAATCACTACCCGTTACATAGTCAGAATGAGCAAAACATGCACAAGCTATGTAGTTGGTGTCCAACGCCTTTTTTCCAACGATTGTGCTAACTGTCCCTCCATTTCAGGAGAGGAACATTGACGTTCATTGTTCACTCTCACCTTCTTTTTTTGTAAATATGTCCTTGTGTATAAGTAAATTTGTATCACTTCTGTTGTACAATCTTACATATTTGCGTACAATGATATTCGTGAAATTTAATCTAGAGAGTTACAAAACATGAATATCCCTTTTTTTCTGCATACGCTGAGACGTAACAGCTACATCAACACTGTAGCGACCGTCAATTCCAAGTGACTTGACACAATTAGCAATCAAGATCGAGAAAACCTTCTAGATTACAATCTTTGCATGCGCGATTTTCCGGCTGTGGACGAATATCTTATTCCAACACATCGCAAATGGAGGGAAGGAGAAATGAAACTCGATGTTAGTATAAATTGAATATTTATTGAAAAATGTGTTGACGTGTGTTTTCTTTTTGCGGAAGTTGAGAGAGAGAGGGGGTTAATCGAGTCTCCTCCCTTGTACATGAACATTGTCGCCTAACCGTATCTGTGAAATTCGTTCTCACCTTTAATCTTTTATTCCACTTGGAGGACGCCACCCACTTCACAGACCTAGTATTCGTTTCTCAATCAATCACGGCATGCAGAAAACTTGCAATTCACCGGACATTAACGAGTCTTAGCGACGAGAACGTTTGCGAAACTAAACGTCAGTGTGCTTGGCCGCTGTGCGCATCTCTGGTAGATAGTTGCGTGCGATTGGCCGGCTGTCCGAGATGATGAATACAGTGAGGATTGGTGAGAAATCGACAGTGTTATCAGTCTGAGTTCAAGACATCTGGGACCGATAAGCGCGTAACGCAAGAACGTCAGCGAAACCTTCACGCAAACCGCTTTTTTTAAAGAGCGTTAGTTTAATAATCTCGCTGTTTTGTCTTGACCTACTAACAAAGGTCACCGGCAACCCACTGTAAGTAACATCGAGCAGATATACATGTGACGGATAAGTTCCTAACACCAACCACACGATAAAATCGCGGTCCCATTGTCTTGCTGGTCTCATGGGACATTTCAAGACTACAACGCTATAACGCGAGCTTTATTTAGAACATTGCTCGCTTCCTTGAAAACTAGCCAACAACGTCACACGGGCGACCACTGTACATAACATCGAGAATGTAAAACGGTGACGCGTATTCAACCCACACCACAAAACGCCATCTGCTCTGGCTGGTGGATTTCAACAACCGCCGCGGAACGCTTTATATTCCCAAGAAATTCCTTAGTTGAGACTTCATCCAACAGCAAGTCACACGGCAGAATCCACACCTCCTAACATCGAGATAACGTGGTGACGGTATTCAACCACGAACACAAACGTCCAGCTCTGGCTGGGCGATGCAAACACACAGCGACCCATTCAGGCAAAGAGCAGCCGCACAGGATCATCACTACCGTAGCGACCTCCGCCTAATCTGGTACGTGCCTAAACGCGCTCTGCCTGTCTCTGCGCTTTCAAGATCGGCGAGAACGAATCCCGCTCCGTCTCAACAGTGGACTCGGAGCAATCGCACTGTATGAGTAGCCCGTTGTACCAGAATCAGGTCATTTCTTTACAGTCCTTTGTCTCCGTTCATTTTTCTGCTACAGAAATTGTGAACTGAGCGAAAAAAGTACAACGTTTCATTCTAATGCAGTAGAGGCACTTTCATGAGATCAGCTCCGAACGTACAATGCAGAGTGATTCCATGCCGTTATAACGGTCGATGCTGTCTTGTAGCGTAGATCATAGAAGAACATACTTCCTCCGGACGCCGCGTATAAGCGTCTGGAATTCATATACATGAGGAAGACGAGAAAGCTGTCTTGGCGGCGGCGGCGGCGGCGGCGGCGACGCATCGGCATGCGCTGAGGACCGCGTCGCGCCGCTGCCCCAGCCGTCCCCCGCGAGAGCCGACGAGATCCCGCCCAACCGCGCGCCGCCTCCGACTCTAGTCTGGGCTGGGGCGATCTCGTGGTTCGGTGTGACAAAACAACTGGAGCGCGTCTTTACAATTAAATTGTCCGAAGAGCCACTAAAAGTGTCGTAACTGATAACGATGCGCCATGAAACGAACTCGACTAAAAAAATGTTCTATTAAATTACGTTTAGAAATTAACCTAGTATGTTTTCTCATGAAAATTCCATGAAAGTAGTTCACAAAATAGTTAATACTATAGTATGAAGTAAAACGCGTTATTATTGACCACAAAATAAACGCCTCAACACATAATAAAACCGTTTTCCTGCAAATTGCCAATAATTGAGGTATGTTTCTTGTACACCGACGATAGATGGAGATCACAGGGTTCAATATATAAAAACTACATAAGAACAATCGTTTATATCGTTTATAATTACGATCACCTATTACTACGAAGTACCTAAACCACCACCCTGAGTAAGGAGAAATGAATGCGTGTGTTCGGCATTTTAGGATCATATTAATCCAACTTTTCGCAGCTAGCGGAGTTTTCTTGTCCCCGTTTTAATTTCTTATTCGCACCGGGGATAAAGGATTCATGCTGACGTATACACATCACCGAACCTATTTGGCTTATCTGAGCTTCCTTTCGTCGCACAGCTATAGAAACTCATACGATGCTCATTAGTAAGCTATAGCTTCATTATTGCCCCGATCTGAAAGCGAACCCGCGACCGCCTCACAGGATCCTGTCACTCTGTTCATGAGCCTCCCGAAGAGCTACGGAGATTACAGTAGGGAAAGGGACAGCACAGTAGGGAAAAAATTGAATTCAATTATTTTGATTGTCTTTGCGAGGATTGCTTTATAGCAAGCCGACAGACATGATACCTATGCGGTCCACCTATTGAGAAGCCCTGTGCTAGAGGGACTTTTAATGTGGACGAGTGTTCACCTGGTTCTCGTAGCACCAGATAGTATTTTATAGTAAGTAGTGAATAGTATAGTAGTAGTAAATTTCTTTGATACATAAGCTTTCAGGAAACCGATTATTCCATTTATTTCTTTTGTAAGCTCCAAACAATTGACATTATAATTATTTTTATCAAGATAGAAGAACATAATATTTTATTTGCACCAATAAGAGAGAGGGATAGGGAGCAGGAGAGAGAGGGAGCGGGGGAGAGAATGCAGTTAAAAAATTATTTACGAATGAAGCTAAATCTTACGAAAGGATGGCGTCTAACCGAGAATATACACGTAGAAAATATATTAAAAAATGAATTAATAACACAGGAAAATGCCAAACAAAGAAGTATGACAGTGGAAAAACGTGAAATAATTACCCGAGTTTTTTGACTTGGCAATGAAAAAAGGACAAAATATAATGAAGTGAATTAATACAATGCGAGAAAGGTGTGTTTGCTCGTTACTTGTACTTGGGGTTTGAAAACTAAAATGCTTGTTAAAGAAATGACAAACTTCTCGCTCTAGTGATTGTCATGGATGACCTTTTCCGCCGGCTAGGAATTCTCTGCAACCTGCAAGAATGGGGTGTTAGTCGTTGTCCACGTTTTGCACAGAGATGGAATATTTTACTCTTTAATTACATGAACTTTAATGCAACTGTTATCATTTTATGTCTCTATTCCCTTTACGTATCGCAACACTTCGCTGTGTTTGTTGCATAATGACTCTGTTGTTCAATTTTTGGTGGTTGCTGTTAGGTACTTTGTTTTTTAGCGTGCGAATCTAATACGTGCCAACTGTTATACGTGTTAAGTATCGCAGTAGAATTTGCATAATTTCATTTTGTTTGTTCTCAGTTCAAACCGGTTGGAGCTGAATGTTTGTTCTGTATGTTACATTGCACATATTTAAATTGTTGTAAAGGTCCTTCAGTAAATATGTTTATTATAAAATGAAATAAATGTAAATTCAAGTAGCAAATGAGCTTTTAAAGTACACCTTTAAGTGTTTATTTATAAATCTACTCATTTCTTTCTTTATTTATTTCATTATTTCATTATTTCATTATTTCATTATTTATTTATTTATTTATTTATTTATTTATTTATTTATTTATTTATTTATTTATTTATTTATTTAATATATGGAATGCATTTTCTCAGAATACCAGCTTCTTTATAGTTGCGAAGCAAGAAATCTAAAAATGGCCTGACGGCCGTGCTCGGAATCGAATCTTTTTGATTAGAACCAGACAAGACGCGTTGTATTATTGATATTTTGGGCTATTCTCGAGCTATTATGGAGCTTGCTTTTGCAGTCTCTGCCTTGGCTGATTGTGAAATCTCTACATAGGTCCTTGACAAGGTTCGATATTATCGGTACCGGTCATTCGTGTCTGCTCTAGACAGTATTGGAGGAGCGTGCTCTGTACTGAGTTTTCTGATAGTTTCGGTTGCGAGGAGCAGCATGCAGAACAATCTCAACAAAATATACAACCACTGCGTAGTTGTGCAATTGCATCTGACCTAGCACGGTCAGATATATATTTCCTTTACACGGAAGCTTTCAGCAACAAGCACTTCTCTTATAGTAAATAAGTAATATATTACGGAATTTTAATAATGAAAATAATTGATAATGCCATCACTACCGTACTAGGTCATATGCAATTGCACAACTATGTAGTGGTGTCCAACGTGCCTTTTCCAACGTTTGCTAACTGTCCTCCATTTCAGAGGACATTGACGTCATTGTCCTCTCATCCTTCTTTGTATTTTAAATGTCCTTCTTTAAGTAAATTTGTATCATTTGTTGTCATTTATTGTATCACATGATATCGTAAATTTAATCTAGTATACAAAACATGAATATCCTTTTTTCTGATCGCTGAGACACGCTGTATGCCCTATCCAGTGACTGAAATAAAAACGAAACGCTCAGATCATCTTCATGCGCATTTTGTGAACGAATCTTTTCACTTCAATCGCAAATGGAGGGAAGGAGGAAATGAAACTGATGTTAGTATAAATTGAATATTTATGAAAAATGTGTTGACGTGTGTTTTCTTTTTGCGGGAAGTTGGGGAGAGGGGGGTTATCGAGTCTCCTCCCTTGTACATGAACATTGTCGGCTAACGTATCTGTGAAATTCGTTCTCCACCTTTATCTTTTATTCCACTTGGAGGACGCACCCACTTCACAGACCTAGTATTCGTCTCAATCAATCACGGCAGTGCAGGAACTGCAATTCACGGACATAACGGTCTTAGCGACGAGAACGTTTGGAACTAAGCGTCAGTGTGCTTGGCTGCATCTCTGGTAAAGTGGCGTGCGGAGAAATAATGAGGATGTGAGAAATGACAGTGAAGAAGGAGCTGGTGACGCGATAAGCGGCGTAACGGAAGAACGTCGAGGAACCTTCACGCAAACCCGCTTTTTTTAAAAACTTATTTAAAATTCGCTTTTGAACTACTAACAAGGTCACACGGCAACCACTGTAAGTAACATCGAGAGTAACGGTGACGGTATTCAACCACACACAAACGTCCATGCTCTGGCTGGGATTCAAACCCGCGACCCTTCAGGCACAAAGCAGCCGCGGATCATCAACCGTAGCGACCTCCGCTATCCTGGCGTGCCAAACGCGCTTCGCTTGCCTGCTGTTTCTCAAGGATCAGACGGAGATCCCGCTCCGGTCTCAACAGTGGACTCGGAGCAATCGCACTGTAAAGCCTGTTGTACATGGTCATTTTTACATCCTTTTTCGTCATTTTTCTGTACAGAAAGTGGATGGAAAAAGAACGTTCGTTTCTATGCAGTAGAGCACTTTCAGTGCCGAAAGTAAATGAGAGTGATTCCATCGTTTTACACGGTCATTTCTGTCTTTGTACGTAATCATGAAGAACATACTTCCTCCGGACGCCGCGTATAGCGCTGAAGTTCAAACATTTGAACATCGCATCTGTGGCAACAAGTTAAGTTAGGTTATATTAGGACCGAGGACGGATGCGACAATATCAGAATTCTGTGCCTAATTTATTTCTCGCTACATTACAATTCAGCACATCAGAACGTTCTCACGCAACTACAAAATGAACATATCGCTCCACACGCATAACAAACCAGAGAAAGTGCCGCCAGGAGCGTGGTAGTCAAACTGGATGAAATATGTACCGACAAATCAAGCATGCGCCATTTTTTCGTGTAAATTACATACAGTTTAGTCTTTATCTTTTCTCTATCGGCGAAATATGATGAAAAAATGATCGTGTAAAACAGGCTTAAGAGCACGGATGGTTCCATTTGAGTATACAATGTGCTTTCACGCTGGTTGGAAACTGATTATATGGAAGCGTAGAAATTGATTATAATTTTGACGTATCTGAGAGGCAACTTAAATAACGTTTCTTGTGCTAGTCTTCACTCAGTCCTTGCGTGCTGGAGTAGCTCTTTCAACTCCCTCGATGTCCTGTATCTTATTCCAATATCCATAAGGCCTTACAGCTTGTCTAAAGAGAGACGTTTATCGTAGACAGCATATCAGACACTTCCTCTAAATCATTTTAATAAAAATGTCTTCTATCTTGGTATTACTCTCTTTCCAAGTCAACTGCATAAACTCCCAGTTTACTTATCTTATGTACCTTATGCAACAAGTATGAGAACCGTTTTATCAATAAATATTTGTTCGAGCAAAGAGGAATATCACAAGGAAACTATTGTCGATTTATTTTTAAATATGATTCAAAAGTACTTTTATGTAAGTTTCACTTATATAATTTTATTTTTCAACTGCTTACTATGTGTTAGCAGTAGTGTTGTCATAGATAAAAGTGTTGTCAAGTATCAATATTTTTATTCTAAAGAACTTTTGGATCGCGTAGCATTCATCATCAGAGAAAAATCTGAAAATATCTTCAGGAATGAAATGATTATAAATTAAAGTATAAATTGAAAAAAATCTACGAATTATTTATGAGTTGTGAAAATAATTTGAATAATTCTTCAATGTATATTTCATATATTATCTTTAATAAACATACTATATTCTACCTATTCACGTAAATATTTTGTATAAATTTAATTTGTTTTAGTTTCATCTACAGTTTCAATGTGTCATTTTTGTTTGAGATGTAGCGATAAGGGATTGTTGTGTTGTTTTGTTCTTCAAATAAAGTATTCTTGTAAACATTTTTGGGGAACAACAAAAATTGTGACATCTCTGGCATATCATGTCAATTTATGGCAATTCTTCCATGCTTTAGTTAACATAGCAATACGTGACATCAAAACATTGTCTCGTGGAGGGTATCAAGCAGTTCTGCATCTTCCACATTGTCGTAAGAGAGTGGTAAGCTTCTTTCGAAGCACTGAGGTACCAAACGGGAATGGGCATATATAAGAATGAACATGTTGTTCAACAAATGAATCTAACGGGCCCATTGATAGTTTCTTGTTTTGACTTTTTATCTAACCTGGCACATCTCTATCTTACTAAAAATTCTCGTATTAAACGTTAACATTTATCATGATCTTCAGTTGTAGGGCTTGGTTCTAGATACATGCCATGCCATATGTTCGTCGTAAGGAAATCATACACGCCATATGTATTATTGCATTTTGTGTAAGTTTTGAGATGCTGAGGGGACGCTTTACTGCGAAAAAAATTGTTGAAGAATCACAGATTGGAACTTTTGCCTTCATATTCTTAGAATGAACGTAATATGGAATATAACTAAAAATAAGTCCATTAATTCTATATTTGAATATTTCATGTCCGACCTGCATTGCCATGGGAAAAATTGCTTTTAAAAGAAAACGTAAACGGCAAATCTCATGAATGCCATACGTGGTGGTTTGTCTTTGATAGACTCTTCCGCAATCCCAAGGTGAAATCATTCAAGCTAGAATGGGCGTGCAAGCCATAACTCGCTCTGAAAGCAGTTGCGGCCGCAGCCACCATTTACATGTATTACCACGTTGTAAAGAAACCTCAATGCCGAGACTCGAGATGCGAGGCATTGAAGAATCTTCACCGACCAACCATTCAAAATCAAATAGTAGGTGTCTTCTTTCACCCATAGTGCCCTTAGGGAATATGATGGACTCTGAGAGCATTTGGGGGTACGCAATAATCAACTGATGCCATGAGATTGGCGCTGATATATGTGACGTAAACTTACTCGAAAAGCATCAACTGTCACTGATACCGAACTTGTGACGACACAACTTTTAGCGACGGAAAGGATCTTTCCCGGCGGCAGCTGTTGATAATAGAAGGGTTGTCGATTAACTTTTTGGCCCCTTACGCGATTGGAATCTTTTTACGCGATTCAGCTATACTTTTTTCAGGCATCTCGCCAGTAAGCTCATATTGCTCGTGGGCTCCAATGTGGCACAACTCCAAAGATACGAATTTTGAGTCAATGCACTCTCAAGGAATTGCAGATTGGTTTTCTTTCCAGCAGCATATCTTAGAGTACAGTTCTTCACCAACAAATGGCAGAAGTGTGACTGCAAAAATAATGCGTTTCAATACAAGGAGAAAACCCGTAAACGCCAGTAAACGGCAAATTTTCAACAGACAAACTTTCTGCCGGCCCCTGGTAAGGAAAATGTGCATAAATGCAGTTGCTAAATATAGAAAAAATCCTCAAAGACGTGGTATGGCCAAAATCTGTTTTGTGGGTCCTTGATACCGAAAATCGATTAACTGCTAAACGTATGTCTGTCCGTCTGTGGTTAGGTTAATGCTAGCACCTAAACCGTTCTGCAGATTTTCTCCATAATTAATATTCCCCGATTTATCTGAGCGAACTCGAGGCTTTGGGTGTTTCAAACGAACATTTTGATTTATGAGTTTTTTTTTGTATCTGAAGCGAGCATTTATGCTTTTATGCGTCTGCCTTACTTCGAACAACGCGGCGTTTCTGAGGCGTAGTGGAATGAGCGACGACGTAACACTCTGAATCTCAGTGGTCTCGGAACGGAATTTTTATTATTCTTTTTTTAATTTTTTTCTGGTTGCAAACCCTCTTGCTGGTAGATACTAATTTATAGTAGTATAATATAGCTGAACAGTTAGAAATGATGCGAGAAAGTATGTACTTTTGTAGCACAACTAGTTTGAGATGCGCCACGAACGATGGCAGCGCACGAACGATGTAAACAAGAGTTGGGAGTCCGTTTTGAAATTCTCCGCTGCGCCGCGCCGCGTCGCGCCGCCCGTCTCCGTCGCATAGCGGTGGCGTGCGCCAGGCCCGATACCACCGCGTTCCGCTGCACGGCGCACGGGCTGCTGGGCCGCTTGGCCGGCCGGTGCGGCCCGAGCGAGGCCGTGCGTTCGCGAGCGGCAAGATATTCCAAGAGGCGCTTATCTCCGCCAGGGCTACGCAATCCGAATACCAACAGTGGCACACGGCGATGCGGCGGCGGCGGCGGTGGCGGCGGTGGCGGCGCGGGAGCCGCCTGGTGATGGACGACCGGGATGCATGCGCCGCTGCGCCCCGCCTCGCCATTCCTCAAGCCACCCCACCCTACTCCACTCCGCTCCACCCCACTCCACTCCACTCCACTCTCCACCCCACT
>BOPP01000033.1:5713557-5756347 GCA_017312745.1 Gryllus bimaculatus | reverse complement strand
TCCACTCCACCTCCACTCCACTCCACTCCACTCCACTCCACTCCACTCCACTCCACTCCACTCCACTCCACTCCATCCCACCCCGCCCCGCCGCGTCACGCCCCCTTGCATCTGTGCCTTGCAGCAAAGTATACTGCGATTAATCGAAAAAATTGTTTAAAAAAATGAAGCTAGCTGTTGTGAAATATGGGAGGGGAGGCGTCGTGGTCAGACTGGATGCCTTCCACCGCTGGAGCCTGGGTTCGATCCCAGCCTTCCCAATTGAAATTTGTGGCGGACAAAGCAGGTTCGCAACAGGTTTTCCCGTTTCCCATGCCAATATGCATTCCGCTCCATCAATCATTCCCTACCCTATCACGTCAATAACCACCATTCCGCTAAGGGTCTACGGATCACTGGTGATATGGAGAGAGGGGAAAAGGTGAGGGTGGGGGCTACGTGCCCGCCCAAGGCCCCAATACGGAAGGCAGAGTGTGGAGGTAATGCAAAGCCGGGAGAGGGGTATAGCTTGAATCTGTTCCCTGAGGGGAAAACGTAGTTTTTCTATTCTGAAATATTCCATATTTCTTTAGCAAGACACTTTCACATGGGTATCAGAATATGTAGCACAAATGGTTAAAAAATGTCCAGGTCAATTTTTCGCCCACCCCATACACATTTTGAGGAGTCTTTTTTTATTTATCAACTATGTAACTTCAATGTATCTTAAACTAGAAATTTGTGTACTAAGTATCATATGTCTCGTAAATATTCTATATCTACTGTATTTGTCTTACGCGGTTGCAGAGGGCCAAAAGAAAATGCTGGAATAAATAAGAAAAGTTAGCCAAGGTAACGTAATAATCACCCAAATTTTATACATCCAAAATGAAGAACTAAGATTCTTCCTTCAAGCAAAACATTATTGTCCAAATTGTCTGTAGACGATAACTACTGCGTATTGTAAGCAACACAAGTAAGTTACGTCTGAAGTCTGCAATATGACTAGAACAGCCGGATAATTCACACATTAGCTATAGGTATAGATAAAGCTATCTATGAATGACGATGAAAAGATCATTCCGAACTTCATCCTGTTGGTGGCATCTGTAGGGCTCTGGCCATAACAAGGTGATTGTCAGAGTGCGAGGTGTCTTTTGTGTTCGCAAAAAGTGTTTTGGCATTAAAAATTCTTCGCATAGCATCAAGGTTGTTTTTCGTAAGTTACAAAGGCCGATGCCTAAGTTTTGTGGCCAACTCGAACATGCGTAGCGAAGTACAACTGAGGTGTCTACGACTCGCACATTGGAACTGAAAACTACATACATTGCCTCGTCTTACCAATAGAAACTTATCTCCAAAAGTCTAAACCCTATACATCATTTCTGCTATTCTTCATTCAACGTAACTCTTTTATTCTAGAGATGGGTTGGCTAATATCCGCTCAACTGTTCTTGACCAATGGTTTGGGAAAATATGGGTAGAGTATGGGTATTAGTTACAACTAATATACCGACACTACATTTATTGATGCAATCCCAATCTCTAGCAAATCAGTCAAACCTACATTTCAATGTAATGCATGATTGGATAATTTCTTGACCTCATGATCATTCTGACTTCGTTTACCCGAAGTGACGAATCTTGTTTTATTATAATGAATTCCTTCTTATCAAGTCTAAAAAATAACTAACAAGGCAAACTTTTTTAAAATAGTTAATACTATAAATCAACCTTTTATTCGTAAGTCTTTTACAAGTTATTGAAAATAAGTAAAAATATGTACATAGAATAAGATATACTGGTTTCCATGAAAGTTAACTTCTTTTACCAGACATCGTTGGGAATCAAAGGGTTATTGGCTCTTTTAGACTTTAATCTCCATATCGTCGAAATATTTGCTCCAATGGCAGCAGAAGCTTGATCCAAAGCATTACGTAGAATAAATCAGAGTCTTGTTCCCTTTTCCGACGCGTATGCCTTCGAAACTTTCTCAATAATTTTGCATTCATTGCTGTTATAAGTTCTCGTAACATTCTTAAGAATTTGAAGAGACTTCAATGAAGGATCTGAACTTGTTTCATCCATTTATTTAGATTTTATAGAGAAAAACACGGAAAGGAGTTCTCGTTTTCAACCGAAAATAGTTTCTCTTTTACTTCAATGATGATGTGTTTGGAATGTTGTCATCAGTGGTTGCTGCGAGCTTTTAGATTTTCAACTGTTTATAGTTTCAGAGAGGGAGACGGAATGCAATAGGTGAAGAAAAGTTGCGCGGATAATACCTTGTCGTTTTGCCATTGCCTGCCCCCCGTCGGCGTATGTCGAGTACGACAGGGATGGGTAAGGGCGGGACGTACTTTCACGCGGGGGGCATGGAGTCGAACTCAAGATTGCGGGTGATGATGACTACGATGGAGAGGTAATGAGATGGGCAGACAGCGCGAGATCTGTGACCCATAGTTTAATGTGTTGCTCAGGCATTCGCATGACAGTGAGCCAGCACACCATGAAAACCACTGATCTACGAATTCGATTCCGACAGGCGCTACAAACTTAACGAAGATACACAAATCAATTACATTTCTGGCAGCTTGACGTGATCAAATTCGCCACCTCCCAATTACTCGTATTGCTTAACAAAACCGCTCCCATTGACAAACCTATTTTTGACACAGAAAACTAGAATAGAAGGTTTCGTTCAAGTGGGAGCATGCTTTTTTTTGGGGGAGTGCATGATTCCTTTTTTGCAACTGCATTTGGGATAAATAACACAGAACAAACTCTTTTAGGCCAGAGTTCTCATCATATCCCGCGTCACCACGATTCAGCACTTTCAGCTCAACGGTTTTTTAAGCTGTTGGGCAACGTTTTTTACTCGCAAAATCCGAACATTACAAAAACCTTTCACCGGCTGAGTTTTGCAACGTTGCCAGTGACTCTGCAGCGCCTCTGACCGTGAGGTTCTACGGTTCGAGTCCCGAGGCCCTTTCGACACTAGCTACATAACCCCATCTCGATCAGATTGTTGTCGTTTCTCTGATTGAGCCAATGCTGAGATGGCCCCTTGTTTTGCTTATGGACATAAATGTAGCTTCAATATGCGCAAGTGTTGTTGAACTCTCCTTTTGCTTGTAATGGTAATGGTAGAGGTAAGGGCGACTTACCATTTTGTTAGCAATACAGAAAAATCATACTTGCAATTCCTATACCGATGCAAATAAGTTTTCTATAACTCAGAAACAAAAGTGACTATTTTTCAAATTTAGCTAATCTTGCGATTTTTAAAATTTATTTTTATTTTTTTATGTTTAACTTTTTCTCATCTTTCAACTCTTTATAGTTAAAATGACGGAAAAGGATTCTGGAACTCATGAAAACGTGCGCAGATAATGCTTCTCTCCTACGTCACGTCCAGTTTTTATTGTTTTTTTGATTGAATAAATATTAATATAAATCTAACTGGGTCGAATTCAGACGCTGGAGGAGAATTCTAGCGGCCGACTGCTCTGATCAGTAGTTTTCTGTGGTTTCTTTGATCAACATCAAATGCCGGAAACGTATAATAACAAACAGGTGAACCGCGCATGATCCATCCTTCTGCTTCGTTGTCCTACTCTCTCTCCTTACACACTGCATCTTACACTTATGTAGTGCACTATTACACTTATGAAGAGACTAGTCGGGAGCTTAGAACTTGTTCCGGGTGGGGTAGTTCCCCGCCGGGTTGATGTATGGAGGAGGAAATGCCCCGCTAGATGTCTTGAAGGTCAGGATGAAACATTTACTTCATCTACCGGCTATAATGACCTTAGCAGTTGACGTATCGAGAAATACCATTCAAAAAAATCGTTTTTTTAAGGTATGTCGTTTTGCATTTAGTTTCATGATATTAACAGCTAGATTTTCACAGCATTCCTTTTATGCGCAAGGAAAGTCTCCCCGCACTGCCACCTTCCTGGTGAGAGTGCTTGCAACAGAAATTATGTTGGTAGCACCAGCTGCATCTTCAAAAATTAAATTGCGTACTCACCATAGCAGATGCTGGAAGAGTTGTCCCCTTCACTCGTGAGAGCGTAGGCTTCCGCGATCGGAGTCGGTATTTAATTGGCTGTCCGGGTGACGCCGCGTCCATGGCAAAGGTGCCGACGTTTCGGTCGCAATTCTGCGACCTGAATGTCGCAATCAAATACCCTTCACTCGTATTTCCCAGTGATCTGGCTGCTACCAACATAAATGCATTTTTTAATAGGAGGCCAAGAGTATTTCCTAGCACACTGTTCTTTCTTATGGAAGCTGTGCTTGCTTCAGTAGTGAGATATGACAGCAACGTTGAAGTATGCATGGCCGAAAAGTGCTTGTCTGAGCCCCGGGTAGTTGTGTCGCGTTTTCTATGGTAACGATTGATTAGCATGGTACGAGTTACTATCACATACTATTGTTTTCTTGTTGACCCCTGCTCGCATTTCGACCCGTAGCGGACCAATGTGTGTGTGTGTGGGTCGCTTTCCCTGTCCCGTCCTGTCCCGTCCCGTCCCGTCCCGTCCCTTCCCGTCCCTTCCCGTCCCTTCCCGTCCCTTCCCGTCCCATCCCGTCCCATCCCGTCCCATCCCATCCCGTTCCATCCCATCCCAGCCCGCTCGCCGCACACCAGCCCCACCAGCTCCCCCGTTTCCTGGGAACGTGGGCCAGCCCCTAGGCCAGCGGACGGGTTGTAGTCCCCGTCTCTTGGATTCGCGGAAGGTTGCGTAGTTATTCACTCGGGCTCCACCGTTGCCGCGATGGGTTGCGGTGCACTCTAATGAGTTGGGACAGCGGGCGAGGTCCTGAAGAGAGCTTTCATGGAAAACCACTATCAGGTCTTCGATCAACTGAATACAGACCATAATTTAAGTTTTGTTTTAGAATCCATGTTGTTGTTTTTTCGTTAAGAAACGAGATTGATCTTCCGATTATTTTTTACGTTCTTCACGGAATATACTTCTTGTATGTTTAGTTATCTTCTATCAATAAAATTGGTGTGTCTGGCTGTGATTTGAAACAGCTGACGTTTTATAGTATCGTATGCTTATTTAGATGACATAAAAACAATTCAATTGTTTCTATGATTTTTATTTGTCTGTTTGTCTGAGGTAATATCTAGATAGGCTAAACCGTTTTCAATGTGGTTTTTACTGAAAGGAATTGTGTTTGTCCAGCGTAACTTACACACTTTTGTTTTATTCAAATTATCTATTCATTTTATATAAATAACAATGTTTGTTTCTCCTTACATTCTACAGATTATTCATTTTTATTCCGTCCTTACTGAAATTTTGTATTCGTGAACAATGTAAGAAGAGACATATTTGCAGGAGTTTTCATAAAAAATACTTCTATCCCGCTTCCTGGGATCCTAGAGTCAAATTCAAAGTCGCACTTTTTCAATTTTTGCCAATATTTCGAAATGCGAGAGATAATCCATCATATTCTTAAAAGATTTTCAAATTCCATAAAACATCTTACTGATTGTTTCTAATTTTATTCTAATAGTGCCAATACCCTTTGAATAAGTGAGGTCAAAATTGTGAAAAGGATAAAAAGACAAAGCTGTTTACTAACTGTTCTCATCGATGATTATGATATACGAAATAAATTTATTTCGATGTTTGAACCTAAACTAATACACGTGACTGGTGGATTTCGTGATTGCACGTGCGATGTTTAGCTGCCAGATTTATCAATCGATGCGCCTTATCATTGAGACAAGGTAATATCGGTTCGTAGACATCTTGTGTAGATACAGATGGTCCAATGCGGTTAGCTCAAGGCATCGCAATATTAACGCGTATGTTTGATTGAATGCTGAGACAAGCTTGATGGAGCGTCTGCGATATCTCAAACAACGCGGCATGTTGCTTACGGGAATGTATGGGCATATGTTGAATAGTAAGTAAATGTAATAATGTTAATCCTTTTACCCCGGTGAGTAACCCCGGTGAAGTTGACCTAGGATCAACTCAAATTTGTGAAAACGAAAAGTATAAGTAAAAAATTATGTATATTTAGGATTTTATTGGTCATATTATACGTTTATAAATAATAATGAGAGATGTTCTATTCGGTCTGGATGTTGAGTAGTAGGAGCTGATTATTAACAAGGATAACACGAAAAATCACGCCATCAAATCATAAGCCATAACATTAAAAGTCGATTCATATGGTTAATAATTTAATTAATTATTAATTAATCAATAATTTAATTATTAATTAATCAATAATTTAATTAATTATTAATTAATCAATAATTTAGTTCATTATTAATTAATAACTTATAATAATGATTTGAGATATTTGATTAATATGAAACAAGTTGTATCTATTATTCAGGCCAGAAGATTTGTTTATACAATCAGATACCAAACAACTTCGCTTTCCCGTAAACCTTAGTCTCCGTGAGTTTTTAGTCTGTTTTCATAGATCAAAGGGTTGATCTAGGAAATACTAAATGGACTGCATTTCCCCTCTGAGAAAGGGTGCAGAACGGCGGCCGAAACGTCGGCTCCTATGCATATGACGCGGCGTCACCCGGACAGCCAAGTAGTTACTGACCGGCCGCGGAACCTAAGTTCTCATCCGATTTTCAAATTAGTCTATTTTACTTACAATCTCAAAAATGTATGCATTCTTTTCAAGAAATGTACATTGAAGTAATTATCAAGGACGGGTGGACATTAAATTTAATTTACACTTGTTCATTTGAATGCAATGCTCAAATGTCATATCTGGAATGAATGAATGATTTTGATGAAACGGTGATTATGAATGTGTAATATGAATTATGAGTGACAGGGGAAATTTATGAATTTTTACATTCATTCTACACTGATTTTAATTGAAGCATTAAATTTAATGTACAAATATATTAAGCTCTTTCTAATGTACAAGGCACATTTAAGTTTCGTGTACAATACATTAATTTAGAATAGTTTTAATGACATTTCTTTCAGTGTAGTATTTAGTTAATTCTCAATATTACTCAGTGTTTTCACTAAAAAAAACCAACACATTCACTACATTTCTAAACTTACGCCCCTCATAGATCATTAACAGGTTCCGAGCACAGCGCAGCCTTAAAAAATAACCAACTGTGTGCCGTCGCGTATTCTTCGAGTCGGCCCGTATACTGTCGCCTTTACGACCCCACACGAGGGCGGAGTGCCCTCGGCGAGTATGCCGCGGGGCCTGCCCGGAGGCGTCTGGCTCTCGGCTTGAGCGATAAAAGCGCGTCGCTTGTTTGTTGCTCTGCGCCGCGCCGCGCCGCGCCGCGCCGCGCCGCGCCGCGCGCTGCCGTCGCGCACGCCGAATCATCTGCGCGAGTCGCTGCCCTGCGGCTCGTCTCTCTTCTTCTTCTCCTTTTTCTTTTCTTTTTTTTCTTTTTTTTTCTTTCTTTTTTTAACGCCCCGGAGGAAGCTTTCCCCGCAATTGAAATGGAAAAGTTTCAACCCTTCGGAAGACGCAACTTTCAGAAACGTTTGTCCCCTCCCACTTTCGAATGTTGTCGCTGGACTCTCCATATCCGCCAACTCCCTCTTCTGTCGCCTTGGAAGAGTGTCCAGATCATAATCCAACCAGATTTTGCAGTTCCGGCTCTTTTCCTCTTTTCTGTCTTCTCGCGAATCGCGCGGATAATCCGAGAGATCTCGTCGTAATAATTGCCCGTTATCTGAAGGCCCGGAAGGAGAAAGAGGCGCCCGATTTTCCTTCGTATTTTCAAGAGGAAGCGATCAGCTTCGATGTGCACAGTGTTTCATATCGGGAACAAACACCTCTTCGGATTATTTTCTCCGGAACGTGACATAGCGTCGTTTCTAGAGGCTCGAAATATAACCGCCATTTCTCCAAAGAAGTCGTTTTTTTTCTTCCACTTCCGCACCCCCGCTAAAGAGCTTCGCTCTTTTTTTTTTTTTTGCGTTTATTAACTCTCGTTCTTTTTACCTTAGATGCTGTTCCTGTCTTTTCGGCTGGCTCTGCTTGACGTGCCTGCGTAATGAAAATTCTCGTTTCTGCCGAGGCGGCGCTGTTAGATGTGGGACAATGTCGGCGTGAAGGGGGTGAGGGTGGCGTTATGAAGGGGCTTGAGGCAGTTGGCGGAACTAACGCGATATGCGTCCGCGCAAAACGTGGTATCTGGAGAAACTGTATGTTTTGTAAAAGCCGAGACAATATTGAATGAGGAATTTAATCGGGCAGGCGTAGGTAGATGAGAATTTAGTGCGTTCGAAGCTGGGATATGAACGCAACATACGAACAGAATATCCATGTGTGTGATATAAAAATATAATTAAAAGAAAAGAGAAAGTGATAACACGTGGATAAAGATAAAAAATTACAAACCGAGATAGATGTAAGCTAGCAATCGTCTGAACGAATTTGTGTAATAATCCTAAACTTCGTGACAGGTACATACGTTGAGTCTTAAGAAGATGGAACGGATGATAGGGTAACAATAGAATGAAGTATATAGAAGATCCTCGTGATATGCTGCCGCGTTGTCTACCTGATTTCCCACATGGAGTGCCGGGAAGTTCAGCTCCAGAAAACCACAGCGAAAAACTATCCCACGCTAAAAGGGTTTCCTCCTGAAATGTCAGACAGATTGTAATTGCGCAGGCGCAGGAGAGGAACAGAATCGTAGTGTATCGTCAATCTGAGTCTGGAGCCACTATTTCTGATGGAGTGTTTAACCCTTTAATTGAAGACTTAAATTATATTTAACAGATCATTGATATTAGATTAAGAATTCTTATCTTTCGTAATACTACAGACAACTATCCTAAATTTCCAATCTATTCGTACACAACTGCTTGTGGTCCCGATGTCCGTTACACGTCGTTGAATTCACTTTTGTATTAATAGCATCGATGTTTATACACGTAGTTAAGAGGCCACGCTTTTGCGATGTAAACGGCCGTGGCCAACAGTCGCCTGCTCGGCTACTACGCCCTTCCAGCTGAACTCCTTTGGCGGTAGCGCCCACCAGCGCAACCTCCCACGCTCCGTCGCCGCAGCAGCCGTTGCTGCCGCCCGTCGGCCTCTTTGACGGCGACGGCCGCACGTAGGCGCTGTGGCGGCGAAGGAAAGTTGTAATTAGGCGCGGCGACACGCACCCGCACAAGGGCCTTGCGCCGCCCGCACAATTTAAGATTCCGGGCCGGTCTCTCCGCCAGCTGGCCCGTGCGCCACGCCCCCGCGCCCGCGCCGGCCCGCCACCGCACGCTGCCACCCGCACTCCCTGCGGCTTCCGCTTGCGCTCCGCTCCGCCCCGCCCTGTTCCGCCCCGCCACGCCCATTCCCACCCTAACCCATGACCTCTCACCCGCACGCCGCACCCCGCCCCACCTCGCTCCACCGCCCCGCCTCCGCGCCGGCCTCCGCCCACGCCCTCCGGTCCCGCCTCCGCCCCGCCCTCCGCCCGCCCTCCGCCCCGCCTTCCGCCCCGCCCTCCGCCCCGCCCTCCCCCCGCCCTTCCGCCCGCCTCCGCCCGCCTCCGGCCCGCCCTCCCCAGCCTCCGCCACGCTCCCACGCCCTCGCCAACCCTCCCCCGCCCTTGCCGCGTCCGCCCGCCCTCCGCCCGCCTCAGCCCGCCCTCCGCCACGCCCTCACGCAGCGCCGCTCCGCCAAGCGGCCTCCGCCACGCGCCTCTGCCACCGCCGTCGCCGCCCTCCGCCGTCGCCCTCCGCCGCCCTCCGCCCCGCCCTCACGCCCCGCCCTCCGCCCCGCCCTCCCCCGCCCTCCGCCCCGGCCCTCCGCCCCGCCCTCCGCCCCGCCCCCGCCCGCCTCCGCCCCGCCTCCGCCCCGCCCTCCGCACGCCTCCGCCACGCCCACCCGCCACGGCCCATCCGCCCGCCCACTCGCCACGCCTCCGCCACGCCCTCCGCAACGCCCTCCGCCACGCCCTCCGCACGCCCTCCGCCCCGCCCTGCCGGCACACGCCCCCGCCACGCCCTCCGCCACGCCACCGCCAGCCCTTCCGCCCCGCCACCGCCACGCCCCGCCCGCCCTCCGCAAAGCCCTCGCGCACGCCTCGCCCACGCCTCCGCCCCGCCATCCGCCACGCCCCGCCCCGCCCTCCGCCCGCCTCGCCACCGCCGCTCCCCCCGCCCATCCGCCCCGCCCTCCGCGCCCCGCCCTCCGCCCCGCCCTCCGCCCGCCTCCGCCCGCCCTCGCCCGCCTCCGGCCATCGCCCACCGCCACGCCTCGCGCCGCCCACCGCCACGCCCTCGCCAGCCTCTCGCAACGCCCGTCCGCCACGTACGCTCCGCCCTCGCCTCGCCCCGACTCCGCCCCGCTCCGCCCGCCCTCCGCCGCCCTCGCCAGCCCTCCGCCACGCCTCTCCGCCACGCCTCGCGCACGCCCTCCGGCAACGGCCCCGCCCCGCCGCCCTCCTGGCTCACGCGGGCGTTCCCGGCCGTTTCTCTTGTCGCGATCTCCGACCCGAACGCCGCCTGGCCGGCAAAGGTGTGGACCACGGCAACAGCTGACGTCACTACAGTGCATTTGACCGGAAGGTCCTAGGGTTCCAGTCCCGACTCTGTGACAGGATTCTCGACTCTTGCTAGATAGATATGTAGAATTCATCGGGTGCCTGGAGAATAACTATAGTGGCCGCGCCGCTGTAGTTGGTAATTTGCAGTGATTTCCTCACTAGATCTACACCAATGGATCATGAACCGCGCGCGATCGTTCCTTCCTCTTCCTTGCCACTTCCTCTCCACTTATTTACACACACATACACACACTTACAATACCGCACATAACGGGAGACCAGTGGGGAGTTGAGTGCTTGTGCCTGCTGGGGCGGTGCTACGATGGTGGAAGATACCTGATGGAGATAAACCCCGGCTAGCCGACGTAGATCGGGCGCCAGATCTTGCCATCCACCAGGGAAGACCGCCAGCCACATAAAATATACTGATCTTGGAAGTCGAAGCCCCCGAAATCACTCATTAATCAAATACACACTTATATAGTCTCCGCCCTCATCACTGACTTCCCTCAGCTATCAGGAACCCCTGCGCCGACTGTGATTCGACTACGCCCGTTTCTCCGCAGATGTGTTGCTAGGCACTCTCTGCTGATCAACTCTCTGCCTCTCACCCTATAGTGACCGCTGTCCAGCCGCCTCGGACCCCGCTGTTTCTTTACTTTCCCCGACCCGCGCGCCGCTGCCACTGCCACCGGCCCCGTACCCTCCGCGCCACTGCCACAGGCCCCGGCTCTTTGTAGTGCGGAGACCCGCCACCGCGTCTGATACTTCTTTGTCTCCAATTGTGTTCTCGTGGCTAGCACACTGAAGTTCGGTCACCCTTGCACCTTCTCTCCGTACGGCTTCCATTTCCATTGCCGCCTCTGTCCCCACACTTCCGCTTTCCGCACGATTATTTGTCCTCGCCACGGATCTTACCGTATCCTCCGTATCCCTCTTGGTTCCCTTACAATTTCAGGGTTCCGACACGTTTTTTTTTTCTTTTAATCGTCCATTGCTTTGTGGGCTTCCGCTGCCACCTCGAACCCGGCAACGCTCTTGCTTCACTGCCACTGCGTCATACTTCGACGCCACCTTAATACTCGCCGCTAACGCAGGCCCCCAGTTCACGTTGTTTGTCGCAGCCATGGCGACGCCCCAGCCCCAGCCGCCTGTTCCAGCCTTTGATCTACTCCACGCACCATCTGGCTCCCCGGCATCGTCTAGACGTCCGCCACCACATGGCCCTCCGCCACCACATGGCCCTCCGCCACCACATGGCCCTCCGCAAGCACCTGACCCTCCGCAACCACATGGCCCTCCGCAACCACATGGCCCTCCGCAAGCACCTGACCCTCCGCAACCACCTGAGCCCCTGTCACCGTCTGGTCCCCCACCGTCGTCTAGATCCCCAACGCCGTCGACCCCCGCCACCGTCTGGGCCCCTGCCACTGTCTAGGTCCCCGCAACCGTCTGAGCACACTTCCCCTATCGCCATCATGACGTTCCCTACAATCGTAGTAGCGTCAATCACCGTGTCTAACGCCATCTCGGCCCCCCTACCTTAATCCACTCCCTCGCCTTGATACACATCCTTTGGTTTCTGTCACCCCTTTCCATACTGCCTGCTCGGCTCACACCTCCTCATCTTCCCCTTTACTACCTTTCCCGCCTCCGCATTCCCCCTTGTCGACGTCCGCCGTCGCCGACATCCCTTCTACCTCATCCTCCTTTCAAACAGGCCGTCGCTGCCTGCACGGAATTCTCCTCCGCCAAATTCTCTTCCAGGGAGCTGCCCACCCTCGTCACGACACTTTGCCCTTCAGCCTGCGCGTGGCACGAAACCCGCGTCCCTTCTCACTTGGAGACACCGCCCGACGCGGCGCCGCACGTCGGGCCACCGGCTGTTGCTGCGTGAAGTCGAAGTGGCAGGCTGTTATTTGCGGGGATTTCAATTTGATTTCTCTTTCGCCTCGTTTTACCCTGTGAGGTGGACGAAATAAGAATGCGAAAGTCGTGGGTTTCGACGCTTCGCCCACGATCGGTTCAAACCTTACAATTGTGCCTGGACTGTGTCTCTCTCTCTGTCGGACAGTGTCTCTCTGTGTCGGACTCTGTCTCTCTGGGTCGGACTGTGTCTCTCTGTGTCGGACTGTGTCTCTCTGTGTCGGACTGTGTCTCTCTGTATCGTTCTGTGTCTCTCTGAGCCGACCGTGTCTGCCTCTGTGTCTGTCTCTGTCTGTGTCTCTATGTCTCTTTCTGTGTCTGTCTGTGTCTGTCTGTGTCTGTCTGTGTCTGTCTGTGTCTGTCTGTGTCTGTCTCTGTCTGTCTCTGTCTGTCTCTGTCTGTCTCTGTCTGTCTCTGTCTGTTTGTCTCTGTCTCTTTGTTCGTCCGTCTGTGGTCAAAACCACAGACATTAGGGTAATTTTTTTTATAAAGTCTATTTTACAATGTTTAAGTTTAAGCAGTGTGTTGTATTCAGCAGTTGAAACAGTCTGCCAGATAGCTGACGTTTTAAAGAACGCAGTAATTAAAATTTTGAATAATTGTTTGAGATTATACAAGAAAGTGTGTGCTGTGCTGAAGCATCACTTTGATTTTCTTTCATTGAAACAAATCGTAATTATGTTAGTAATAGAAAATAGTTCATCTTCTACCTATATTTAGGTTTTTTCTCAATTTCATAATATTTTTCTGGTAAATCATTATGAAAATTAGGGATATTCGGTGTTGATAACTGAATTGGCGTCGTGCGTAGAGAATGAAATAACATTAGTCCTTACGCACGATACTTACATATAATGTTCAACTATGTTTTTCATTAAGTCTTCCTTGTTTTGATACTAATGTTAATATGAATTCATGAAAAATAATTAAAATTGTGGAATCATTTTATAAAGCTATTGTTCCATTGTTGAAGTCATTTAATATTTATGAGAATGAAATATGCATTAAATAATTTAAAAGAGCCATAATGAGAGAGAATAATTAAATAGAGATTTAATGATTCCAATATTCGAAGCAGCAAATACTGGTATGAATATTTGGTCTCGAAAGCTTTGAGCTCCGGTGATTGATTCCAAACTCACCAACGCTAGCTCGGATCGAACGTCCCTTAGAGCATTTCGGTGCGATCGGTAGTCAACCGATTGAATTTATTGCAAGTATAGGAACTATCAAGTGGGTTGTATCGTCCAGCGCTGTTCAAGAGGTCCCAATTGGTGTTCATTGGCCCATTGCTTACCTGTGGGCAACTGGTGAGTCACGTTGTTGGTTGAGTCAGCCCGAAGGGATGAGAGGCGTTCGGGTGCGATTGGCTCTAGTCTAGTGGAAGTCAAGTGGCAGGCGCGAAACGGCAGAGTGCTACTGCGGATATACTGCTCCGTCCCTCTGCCTGTTAACAACGCTAACGGGTCATTCGTAGTAGGAATGTTTACCAAATTGAAACACCACCATCGAACTGGCTAAGGACACGACATCTTGAATTTGAAAGCGATAAATTGATTTTCGGGGGTACTTTACATGAAGTCTCAACAACAGTTTGGAATTTTTACTTAGAAATAACTCGAAAAGTTTGTCTTTATAGTTTTCTGGGCTAGAGAACAAACGCTTAAAAAAATCACGCAGGTCTAATCACCGTCGAAGTGTCTGGATTTTCGAAAATTGCAAAAAGTTTTTTTTTTTAAATGGCATTTTCCCACAACTTTAGTATTGAAGGCAGATTTTTCAAAATGAAATCTGTTCTTCAAAATTAGATTTTGAAATAATATCTTGTTCAATTTTTGCAAAATATGAAGTTTTCCCGCAATTGTTCGTGAAAGGAAGGCAATTGTTAAAACAATATTTTTTCTCCTTGCAATTTACAAATATCAAAAAGCCGCGTGACTGATTTGCGTTGAACACTCTGGTTTTACAAAAAAAAAAAAGCAAAAGGTACGCGAACGTATGTGCTGTTGTAGTAACACTAGTATCAGTTCGAATAATTTCTACTATAAACCGTAATAGGAATTTCTCGTTTCGAATAGTGTGGAGAATAGAAGAATATTCCGCCACCGTTCTACAAGGGGACAATCCATACTAGCACTTTGGGTAAGTGCGCAATGTTGTTGTCGGGTGTTGTACGTATATGTGGTCCTCCTGACTAAAACGTTTCTCAAACGCTCCTACTAGAGATGCGGAGAATCACATACCATGAATTTCAGGATTAACCTTAATGATGCTTGAGTGGAATAGGAGAATGATCATTGGCGCAATCGATTTTAATGAAGCTGTAAGTGCGGTAGGTGTCAGGCCGTGATGCAAATGCTTCATAAAGGAATAAAGGGCAGATCCACTCGATTGAAGTAAGTTTGACGAAACTCAAAGTAAGACCATGATATTTTTCTAATATAAGGAACGGAATTATTAACAGTTTGGAGTAACAAAACTGAAGTGCAAAATCAATCAAAACCTACGAGTGTTCAAATCAGTGGAGAAAAGTACAGCATTCACGCAATTTGTGTACGTTCCCACCAATGTGTACAAAGGTGTGCGTGACATGGAAAAAGAAATTTGAAGACAAAACACGGAACACAGTATGGTGTAGAACATTTGGGTTACCTGGATTGAAATATGTGGATTTGACATCCTTGTATTTCACACAAGGATCCGTGCCAAATATGATCCGTAAGTAAGGCAGTGATTAAATAAGTTAGAAATTAAAAATATAACTTCATAGTAGAATGCGAAACCAATCTTAAGCAGTCGCTTATAGTTCCCATAAAAATTTGCCGTTAATGAGGTGGCTGCTTAATAAAGGGAAAATGAATCTGGAAACACACATCTGATCGGAATTTTCTAATGAGTTTGAAATAAAGCAAGTTTTCTTTCGAATGTATCTATTTAATATGTAAATAGAAATAATAAGTGAAAAAAATTATTGTATGTTGCAAAGTTTGGAACCAAATTTAGCAAATTTTTCATTACAGTTTAAATGATGATCGAAAGTATAATAAACAAATGGAATATGAAACTCTCTTCGAACAACTTGTAGCTTCATCCGTACAAATCTTTGTGAGCTATACCATTAGATTGATATAAAAGTTGTAATTTTACGTGTAACCCTAGCAGATCGAAGCCGTGAGTGGTTCCACGGCATTCTATAAATGGCACTTTGCGCTCTTGAATCAAGGGCTCTTTAGAACAAGGAGCTAATCCACATTGACCTAGTTCTGGGGTATTGAGGGTTTCTCTGTAACCTTCATAATATAACTTGGTACATTTTTAAACATTTAAAGTACACTTGAGTATAACTCCATATTGGATTTAAATAATACATTACACTAAAATTGTACTATTTTAAGTTACATTTAATGCTAATTACTCAATTTCACAAATAATGTGGGATAGCCCCTTGCTCTACTGGGCCCCTTAATTATTAAACCTCTTGTAATCCCTTTTCTTTCTTGATTGATTAGAGATTCAGGACACGTCAACTGCAAAGGACATTATTCCTGTACGTTTAGTCAATATTTCCATCGCTGGAACTGGCGATGATTTCCCCCGCTGGATGTCGAGATACGGCGCTGACTCATGCAGTCTAGCCTTTTCCCCAACCAGATATCTCCCACCACCGGAACACCGCCCCAGCCGTATCTCATCTCCCGAACGGCCCCCTTCATATGTGGTGGTGTAGTGAATGTAAGTGTTAGTGTGTGTAACTAAGGGGAGACGAAAGAACAAGGAAGAGGAAGAAAAGATCGCGCGCGGTTCGTTGCTCGTTTGTTAGGGTACTGCTTCAACATTCGACTAAAGTTGACTGGAGAAACCATGGAAATTACTGATCTGAGCAGCCGGTTGCTAGAATTCTTCTTCTGACACCCTGAATTTGACCTATCTGCCTCTATTGTGTCGAAAATCCATCCTACCATGAGGATTCGAAGGACCTCTTGATTGCAGTGGCATTGCAGTGACCTCAGTGGATGCTGTGAGCCACCATTGCCGGTATGATTAAATATTAGTTTGGAAGATACAGTAGTCTAGTAAAATCAGTTAAAAAGAATTAATAAAGATTTTTGTCTCGAATACCACATTTCTAATGGTATTATTTTCAACTCAATTCGGATCATTCAACAAAATAAATATCAAAAATATCCACTCAAACAGCGGAAGTGAACTAAATAAAATAATGGTAACGTTGAAGTAAGAGCGACGGTTCTAGGAAAATCTATCAGCAGGACCAGAAACACTAACAATATGTTCTGAAATATTTCTACGTACCGCAATGAAACAAAGATTGCTCATTGTACAAGTTGAAAATACCACCTCAAACGACTCAACAAATAAATAATAAATAATTTAATGATTTAAATATTACGTTTAATATACGTAAAGTTTAGTGTTCTGTTTCTTACTTACATATGACGAGCATAATGCGAAGCGTGCGTTGCACTCCCTTTTACCCCTCTTGGACCATCGAAGGTTAAAGTATTTATAATGCTCAATATGTCAACTGTTAAAATGTCAAATCTATGTTTTTTGTACGAATTTCTGGAACGGAATTAAAATGCTACCACACAAATATTGAAACAAACGGTTTCCGATTTCCGTTACCTACTCCTCATTTTCGGTTCGTTCCGCATTAATTCGATATTTGTCTACCAGCTGGTGGCTCGGCTTCTGAATTGGACGTGTGACCGCTGGAGGTCGCGCGTTGCGACCGCTGGGGGTCACGGACAGTCGCGTCGCGTCGCACGCACGCGTGGCGGCACGCACGCACGTGTGGCGCGACGTCGCTGCTAATATTTACGCTCCAACCACCGCAGTGCACTGGGCGGCGACGTTCCATGGGCACGCCGACCTGCTCTCGACCGCCCCGCCCCGTCTCATCCCAACCCTCTCCACTCCGCCCTGCCCAACCCCACACCCATCCCTGCCCAATCCCATTCCGCCCTGTTTACTCTACCTGCTCTGCCCCTTTTAGCTCCGCCCGTCCCATCCCAATCCTCCCTACTCCACCCTGCCCAACCCCACACCCCAACCCGCCCTGGGCCCACCCCACCCCACCCCACCCCACCCACCCCACGACCCACCACACCCCACCACACCACACCCACCCCACCACATCCCCACCCACATCCCGCTCTGCCACCCACCCACCCCACCACATTCCGAATCCCCTGCCCACCCCACCACATCCCCCTGCCACCCCACCCCACCCCATCCTCACAGCCACCCCACCACATCCCGCCCTGCCCACGCCCACCCATCCCCTCACAGCCCACCCCACAACACCCCGCCCTGCCCGACCCCACAATACCCCGCCTGCCTGCCCCTCCCCTACCCACCCCGCCCTGCCCTCCCACTAATCCCACCCCGCCCTGCCACGTCCCAACTCCGCCCTGCACAATTCGGCCCCACCCGGCGTATTTAATTTAATTCTTATGAAAATACTTTTAAGTATAATTTATGTAATACTCGTGTAATGCTTTTATCACGATATTCACTGAAGGATTAATTGGACCAGATTTTATATTAACAGGAAGAAAATGAATGGTACAATTGAGATTTGTCGGCCCTACAACATTCTCTTCTTTATTGTTCTTCTGACTTCAAGTGCGCGTGGGCGCTGTTTGTCTTCCTCCCCCGTTTTCTCCGTCTTACCCCTGCCCTGCTTCGCATGTCGAGCGGAGTGCGCGACGCCACCTGACATCATTAATACCACTACCGCGTCTACCACCAACACACGCGCCGACCCAGCCGTTCCCAGACACGCCCCCTCCCCCGAACCCTCCTTCTATCCTCCCGCCCTTGCACTATAGGGGTTTTACCACCAAACAACACCGCCGCCACCGCCGCCACCGCCGCTGTCGCCACTGATCCGCCAGCACCCGACCCCTCTCTCGCACCTGTCCCATCACCACCTCGCACCAACACCGCCGTCGCCGCCGTTGCCTTCTCTGCCCCCGACCCCTCTGTCTCCTCGACCCCGCCACCATAAGCCCTGCTACCACCGCCAGCCCTACTTCCGCAACCGCATTTACCACCATGGACGCGGCCGCCGCCTCCGCCGCCTTCCCCTGCCTGTTGACGCTGCCGGCGCCCGCGTGATCGCGCCGTGTTGACAAAGAAAATACATTCCGCTCCGAGCGAGAGATCCTGAATGAAGGCGACCACGGGCCTCACGCGGGCGGGAATATTAATTCGGACGCAGGGTCTGCTCTCGTACACGCACGCGCCCGCGCCTCTGCTCGGGCGACAAAAAATAAAAGAGCGATTTTGTCGCAAGAAGCGAATGGGCGGGCGGGCGGACGGGCGCGCACAGCTGTGAGAATGTTCCGATGGCTGAATGTAGTAGTGTGCAAGAACGTCATGTAATATTCATGTAATTTGTTTGCTGGGAGTGTCCTTGAACTTTGACGCGCATCATCATGTGTGATAAATGAATAATTTATGGTTGGCTGATCTATTACGAAGTATTGAAATGAATATTCATTAACGACGCACCTTTTTAGTACGACTTGAAATACATCATTAGTGTACAATAAGAATAAATGTAATTGTTAGATTGATAGAGAAATAGAATTCTTAGCCCATGTTAAGTATTGTTTCACTATATACCATTCGCCCGGCAACTGAAAATATGCATTCCTGAAATGTATAATGAAATGTAGTAATAAAATGTGAGGAAACAGTAATAACGTACTTGCAAAAGCTCTAGAGAATCTCTATTATCAACGTGACAGATCGTCACACACGAAGGAATTGAGAATGTTGAGTTTAAGTGAAGAGACTAAGATGGTAAGTGTCGAGACTATGATACGAAAAAATATTATAGGTGCACAAGTATTCGCAGTCTTCGCAAATAGCAAACATTTCTATTGAAATAACCCCTTTAAATTGAAATGAATGCGATAAATTATAAATTCCAAACGAATGAGCGTTAATAAGTTGTTGTGTTCATGATTCTCCTCGTAATCGCCATGAATACTGTATTTTGAAGTGGTGCTGTTAAGTAAGACGAGGTGTTTACTATAGTAACCTTGTAGGGATAAGTAATTACTGTGTAACTTTATACTGCCTATACTACGGTAATTTTTTTGTTAGCCTTTTATTCTTTCCACGGAATTTGATTAATTTGTATCAACATGTGTTCTGAATGTTACTGTGTTTGCGAATATGAAAATATATAAATTAATCGCCCTGGAAAATGATAATAAATTAATTAGTAAATCGTGAATATTTATGATTCAACGAACAATTAAATATAAAATGAACGAAATAGACATTGATATCGTCTCTTTAATTTACTAGATGGTATAATAGCTTTAACGTTTTTATCAAAGAATGTTTGGAGAAAGTGGTCATCATGAGATAATAAAATGCTCACTTTGCGTTCCGTCTTTATCCTGTTGGAAATTTAATATTAAGTGGGAAACTGCCAGAGATTGTTTTTGTAAAATGTCATTCATCATTATCTCTGCAGAGTGAAAACTACGATTGAAGCAGCATCTTCAAGCATCGTGGTGTCAATAAGGTTTTAACTTAGCATTGAAATATGTAAACTTAAACCAGACAAAATATGAAATACAAATCATAATAAATACGATATTGTAAGTAATATTTGTATCCTACATTGCAATCTAAGCATTTTTCATGCATGATGAATTTTTATGTTAAAAACCCATCAGGAGTTCAAGTTGAAGACTTGACCCAGAAGTTTCGACATCTGAATGTTGTCACTTCTGTTTTTTCCTAATTTTCAATGTACGAAAGATATGTGTGTTCGCACGATCCGAAAAATAATGTTGCCAAAGAATCACGATAAAGATAGTTGCATCGATCTTCATTATTTTTTTTTATTTTCTATGCAAAAAATAGGGAATTTTTAAAATGAGACTTCTTAACTCTGGTCTTCACTACCACATTACACAGAGAAGTGGCAGATTTATTCAAAGAAGTGCTGCAACTATGAAATGAAATGTACAATTCTTTTTTCTTTCTTAAAATGTAAATATGGGAAATACCTAGTGTCCATTGTGCTCTAAAGACTTCGTTGTTCTCTGGGGGCAATTCTGCTTCGTAATCTCTTAGAATTCGCCACACTGCGTCAAAGAGAAATTTCTGTTTGATTCTATCCATTTGTAAATGAATGGACATTTTGAAAAATAAAAATACTTTTATAGTGGGATGGCAGATGTTTCAAAACACAGACAAACGTTTCTCTTACTGGCATTGTTTTCTCTGAAACGCTGTTCTCTTCGCTTCTTTTTTTTCTGAAAGGTGTCCATTCTTTCTGCACTTTCTCTTTATTTATTTTCATTTTCTTTGCAAATATAGATTTCTCTTCCAGAATTTAAACCCTTGCTTTCAATCTTGGCCAAATGTATAAACTCTTTGAAAGGAATATTTCTATTTCAAATATTTTGTTTGAAGCTCTTTTCATTTACATGTATCTCTATATAATCTTAGGTTGATTGAATTTATTTCATTACTGTTTTTTATTGCATACATCGTTTTTTCCTGATTCCTAATTTGTATCTACTAAATAATAGAAATATTTGCAATAAAACATCTGTTCCATTACACTGGCATGATACATGTAAATTGACTATGACACTGGCATAATACATAATACTGACTTCTAATTTAAGTAGTGATTGTGTTTAAAGGAAAAGTAGATGATTTGCACAAACCAACTATTTACTGGTAAAAAACGAGTAACTGTCGGTGTCTTCTTTCTTTCGAAGCCTCAGTATCGTATTTAAGCACCTCCGCTGCAGATCTTGTCTGTCACTGATGGAGCAGGTTTAAAGATGCAATATATTTTGCATCCGAAGCTACGGCGAGCGTCATAAACACATGTAATTTTGTGACGCTTATGACTCCTCTTCAACTAATGTAGCGTAGTAGCTGTACACGACAATCAAGCAGTAAGTTAACACCACGCCTTCGATTATGAACATGAACAGGCACATTACGAACATCTTGTAATCGTTCACAGTCGTGAAAGAAATGAAGTATACAAAAGTCAATATTTCTAGAATGATGAAGATCACTAAGTGACAAATTAGCCAATGCTTCACTAGCGGGGTGATCTTGTAAAACACGCCCACTATCAGCAAACTCGTACTTATTAGTAAGATGAATGCAACGACACAGAGAAACCCCCATTGCACAACCAGACCTCCACTATTCAGAGATGCCAAGACGATAAACGCAATCGCCGAACACGTGTAAGACGCCGTGAAGAACCATGAAAACGCAGAGACGCCGGTTATAAGAGAAAACGTGCAAAGAAACTTGTCAATTGTGCACTTCATGGTGTGAATCTCAATCCATAAAAGATGAAACCCAGAAGAAAACCACTGGATTCTTGAACAGCACCTAGATCACGAATTACCAATCCAGTTCATACTCTAATTCGTGGAAGCACATACTTTGGATCACTTAAAACACGTTTGCGATGAGTTGGAGTAGCCATTAGGGAAACAACAATGGTGATCTAGTAAAACAATGCACTTTTACAATCACTGTTACCAACCTTGTCTTTGCTTTGTAGAGAATCAGTCGGAGGAAAAAATCTCACAGATAATCTTGGTTTAATTAACTGTCGAATGACAATAGAATTGTGTAATAATTATTAATAATAACTACGAGTAAGATAATAGATGGCATTAGACGCTAATATTTTTTTCCAAAGGAAAAACCTGCATCTTCAATTTACGGAGGTTCGTACCCTTTTAGATGTGGTATGTAGGTCTTTTTGAAATGTACGCAAAAGTTTTCTTGATCCCCGGTCACTGAACTCTCACTCCTTTTCCAACATTAGTTGAATGAAGAATAAATTATAAGTACACCATGTTGTTAACAAAACCTGATGCTAACGAAATGTTTTGCATATTAATAACAAAAACTAAGTGGCATTTAAAATAAGCTACAAATTTGTTATATCAGATCTATTCTCGAAACAACCAACCCCACCCCTACCTTCACATCTCCCAAAATGAGTGCTCAAGAAATCCTGCGCAGATAATATATTATTTGGTCTCCCGTTTCTTAAAATTCTGGAATTTGTTTAAAACAATATTTTGTATTTTCAAATACAAGACCGTGAAGCATAAAAAATGTATTTAATATATTTGAAAATGTGTCTTTTTTTACAATTTATACAAGTTGACATGTTTACCCTCAAGAATTATATGTCGACCCTCAGGATAGAAACTAACGCTCGATGTCACCAACCTTGATCAGTAGCTTAGACAGATGTCAAAATAATGACAACTCGTTAAACGCCATTTTTACGTTTTACCCAGATCGTTTCGCCTGACGATCGTCAAAAGACTCGTCAAATTTTGACGGAAGCGTACCCCTGACATCGTCTGACTCGTATAACACTGTTGTGAGGTTAGGGAGTTTCAAAAGCATGCATTATATTTTACTTATGTTAGGTTTTTGATCTGCGTCTGGAATACCCCACAAACAGAAAAAAAGGTCCTATGGTTCACGCAGCAGTTGTTGATAGCTTTAATATTTCGTGCTACTAAATCTTTTTACCTTGTAATCAGCGATTGTAATAGATTTTCGTCATCCAGTTTGCCATTGGGTAAATAAAATGTCAGTTTCTCTTACAATTGCATCACTATGACAGCAATATAAGGTATTTTCATTAGGTGCCCAATCATCAGCAGTAAAGCAAGAATTTGGACTTTCGTGGACTGCATGTGCCAACGTGTGAGCGAGTGGAAATGAATTAGAACGATTTAGAAACCGGAAATGATTATTTCTGATACAAGTGTTGGAAGTGACGTTTTATTTGCGAGTAGGAAATGTTACGGTGGGAGGCCGATAGCCCGAGTGGCGCAATCCTATGAGTGTGTGCAATCCTAAATGTGCAAACAATTACAACCTTCTTATAAGATACATTGCTCACGTATTTGGTTTTCGGCAGCCAGTGCGGTACCGCCTTGTAATCTGACATAGTAAGCTGACGTTACTAATTCTTCCGACTCTCTACGAGCAATAAAAAAATCTATATTCGATTCTTGACGAATTGTCGGTGTTAACGGAGCGTGATTTCACAAAAGTGTCGGTGAAACGTAACAAAGCGACAATTTTTTTGACGTTCGTCAAAATGACGATCGTCTATACTAAACCGATTTGACGAAATTTGATGAAATCGACTGTAAATCATAAGACCCACCAAATTATAAATTAAATCAAATTGTTTATCAAGAAAGGTTCGAGTTTGCTCTCAAAAATCTGCGTGGGGTGGATCTGAAAGTCCATCTAATGTGAAGTGCAAAATATGCATTACTTCTAGGCTGTCCCGGTGACGCCGCGTCGTTGGCAGATAGGCCTATCTGCCAACGACGCGGCGTCACCCGGACAGCCTAGAAGTAATGAACTCGAGCTGCGGAAGCCTGCGTGTACATGCAAAATGTGCATGTCCTTTTATCGAATATTTTGCGCTCAAGTTTTTGAAAGTTATTGTATCACCTCTTGTGTTGAATTAACATATCATATACATAAAATATAAGAACACAGAATACGCTCTTTTTTGTGAGAGAGGGCTATTAATGAAATAATTCATTCAGGTTTTTCTATAATGCACACTGATGTGCTTATAATTAACCAACATTCTTATTTCTAATTGTTTTCTTATTTCTAATTATTCTTGTTTCCTTGTGAGCTCGTGTTTACCTCAAAAAACGCTTCAACATATTTAATGCTTAATTTATTTCCTTAACATTTTGCTGTTTAATATTTCCTTAGCCTTATCTTCCATATCGCCTGAACATTTTAAAGAAATTTCTATCATATACATTTTAATCACACTTCCATTCGATCGGTGGGTGCTAGGTTTTCTTTTCTCGTAGTTTTTCTTTTCTCAAAATAGGCTTGTAGTCACGATCATTACTGTTATCGAAAGGAAGTCGGGACCTCTCTTTTCTCAAGTGGTTTTGAGTGATAGTTCTGTTCACACTGCGCTTCCTTCGAGCGCAGCGACACTTTATGGGCAAATTGTGGTTATTATTAGCTTTATCATGACGTCTGCTATCTTTATCACCATCGCCGCTTTTATTACCGTGATGATTATCGGTTCATTAGCATTTTAACAGCTAAATCATTTACACATCTGGTGCGACTCGAATGGCGTGTCTGGCTTCGCTGTCGCGTCTCTTTACTGTGTCCGTGCCTCGATATTTTTCTCTGCAATTCCGCAAATTGTATATGCTTCAATAATTGAATTATGATAGTCCAAAAAAATATAGAATGTTATTTTTCTTCTGAATAATATTTTAGACAAAAATATACGAGTTTTCAAGAAAGTTTTGCAGAACTTTTGTTTGTTCACTTTTCTGCTTTCTATCCTCTCTCAATTTCTCTTTTCTCATTTTCCCTCTCTTTACTGTTATCTTTATATTGTTGTTTTTCTTTCATTCGGTCATCCTTCTGGTGTTTGATTTGATTTTTCTACTCCCTTTACAACGTTCCTCCCGTCAATTCTCTCTCTCTCTCTCTCTCTCTCTCTCTCTCTCTCTCTCATTCTCTCTCTCTCTCTCTCTCTCTCTCTCTCTCTCATTCTCTCTCCGCGTTTCAGTATTACTAACTCCAGAAGTTTGTATCTATTCAAAACAGTATACAATATTACAGTTATACGAGAATCATTGACACACCTGTGGTGTTCGAGCACTTACTGTTAAATTCCCGGCCTAGGTTGATGAATAGTGATCGTGTCATTTTAAGCTCTCTTCATCGCTTTTCATAAAAAGGTCCCTCTAGCCATCTTGTTCTCTTACTCACCTTCTCTCTCTCTCGCTCTAACACGCACTCTCTTTTCTCTTTCTTCCTCTCTTTCTCTTTTCACAAGCACACGCACGCGCGCGCGCGCACACACACACACACACACACACACACACACACACACCTCGGCTCAGTGTCCAGCATTATTAAAAGCTGGTGGATAGGTCTTCTCCAACGCTCCAACGCCTTAAGGTGAGCTGGTGTAATTGCCCTCCCTATTACGCGAAACTCTAATGGAAAAGGCAACGAACGCAGCGTTGGGATATAGAATGGTGTTTCTGCCATTATTACATTTATAGAAAAAGAATTCAAACGAATTAGATACATAAAAATAAAATATTCAAGATAGAATTCAGCTTTTTTACATCTGTGGAATACTTTTCGGATCCGATTGCACGTGTCGCTGCTACTTCTACGAAGGGCACAAGTTCATTACGAAGCCATGTGCAAGACCCCTGAAGTGGCATAACGTATCACAAAAGGGGAAAATTTAATTTTAACTACTCTGCTCTTCATTTCCATCTTAACCAGTGCTGTCGTTTATTGCTTAGTTGACTTATATATTAACACGTATTATTTACACGTAGCTTTTGGATAATAAAACTTAGTTTACAAGTTATAATAATTTATTAATAACGTGTATTCTAATTACTATGATGACTTTGATATTTTATACGTATTACGGGTATTTTCGCTCGATTCATGTGTTATTTCAAGCAAATTGTAAAGTTCTAAGTAAATTAATTCAATTTAAAATTTCAATAAGAAACCGTATCTATGAAATGACAATATCGACGATAAATTATATTCTTTAAGCTTTTGTGCTTTTCCTACAATTTCTCACTTTAACCTGACGCGTGTTGACATCCGTTCCTTGAGGTCGTTCTGAAATTAAATATGACGAAATTCCATGTGGTTTAGATTCATTTTGGCTATTATCGCGTTGTCGTGAACTGCGAAAGCAATGCCTCAGTCGTCGCCATCATTATTACCGCCATCATTAGCATGAGGGGTATCCGTCATTACTGTCATTATGGTGATTATAATCAGTTCCGCCCGGCGCCGTGATTAGCAGCCTCGTTATCCTAATTGTGGAGCCGCTGCCCTCGCCGCCTCGACGCGCCCGCGCAAGGCCTCTGCTTGCACCGGGGGAGGAGGAGGGGGAATTGGCGAAGGGACTGGCGAAGGGACTGGCGAGGAGACTGGCGAGGAGACTGGCGAGGAGACTGGCGAGGAGACTGGCGAGGAGACTGGCGAGGGGCCTGGCGAGGGGCCTGGCGAGGGGCCTGGCGAGGGGCCTGGCGAGGGGCCTGGCGAGGGGCCTGGGACTGGGACTGGCGAGGGGCCTGGGCTGGCAAGGGAACTGAGGCGTCTGCGATGTGTGAGCGGTTACGGAGTAGGTTTCTGGCAATGATGGCTCAGGGCATCAACTAATGTCACTGCTGTGCCTCTGACCGGTAGACCCTAGGGTTTCAGCCCCGACAGTGGCTGGATTTTCATTACTTGGCGAGGTCGAATTCAGGTGGTGTATGGAGGAGAATTTTAGCGGGGACAGCTGCTCTGCGCGGTATTTTTCCGTTGTTTCTCCCATCAATACCAAGCGAATGCCGGAGTAGCTCCGTAACAGACGGACCACGGTCCGTGCGCAATCCGTCCTTCGTCTTCCTTGTCCCGTCCTCTTCCCTTACTCACACGCACTCACAACGCACATGTACCACACTATCTCACTTGTTGGTTGGCCAATAAGGAAGTTAGAGCTTGGCCCGGCGGAGGCGGTGCCCCGCGGGTGGGAGATACCTGGTTGGGAAAATCCTCGCAAGCAGACGGAGGTCGCTGTCAGGACTCGCCTGTCTGTCGGGGAGGATCTCGTCCACACACCGCAATGAAAACATGCACTACATTTTCGGAACTAATGACCTTAACCGTTCACGCTCCGGAAGCCCGAAGGCAGACCAGGAGAGGAAGAATGATTTTGATCCATAAATATCCGGTACTTCAGCTTGTTACATAAAGAGCAGAGGACTGGAGAGAGATCTCTCCTTGGCACCGATTGTACGCTCCCAGATCACCTAGAGGGATGGTAACTTACTTGAATGCTTGTGGAGTCATTGGATTTTGAGAATATAAATGTTTACTTGTTCTGTTTTTCAGTGGTTCATTTAAATAAAGAACAAGAAATATTTTTTCTCTAAATTTCGGGTGTTGTGTTATGCTTCGTTTCAGTTCTTCAGTTGTCAGATTTGGCGGGCATTTCATTACCTAGCCAGTAGTTCGTCAACATGTAACATGCTTTTGGCAATCTAAAATTCAATAGAACAGTGCTGTATGCTCCTACACAACAGGGGCCCCAAGCACATGTTTAGTGTGAGTATGAAATCAACTTACATCGGTACACTGATAGTTATGGCACATATCAAATACAGATATGGTTGATGGCTTATAAATAGGTTGTGTTAAAGGGTTTCCACTATTTATTTGAAATTTAAAAACGATTTTTTTGAATATATCGTGTACCTTAATTTTTTTTTCATTTCATGCAATTAAATGTTTCATAAATATTCATTGTTAAATTGTTGTTTGCTGTGTTATAATTGTTGTACTCTGCTTTCACCGAGTGTCCACCTTGCGGAGCTTTTCTGTACGTCTTGGAAACGGTCATTAGTTTCAAAATTATTTTATCCACTACGGTAATTTAAATGAATTAAATGAGATCTCAAATGTTCTAATAACCCATGACCTTCAAAGTGAACTGTTATCAACATTATTCTGTCACATTTTCCAGGATGCATAGTCAAATATTGACGAAAATAATAATTCATTGGACTGCTCACAAAGTTGATTAATACATGGGACGATATTAGTCCCATAGCACATTTGTAAAATACAAATTTCTCTAATGTTGAATTTTAAAAGTGTCATATAGTACCCAATTGTTCATTACACTATTTTTATGAAATTATTATTATATTACATGTTAGAATTTCATTAGTAACTATTGTTCATTCGAATGTTAATTTGGTTCCTTTTAGTTGTGTGCATTTCTGCGATCAGGCATTGTAAAGGAATGTCCTACGATGTTTACTCCGTAAATTCCTAATACGATGACCAGAAAGTGTATGCTAACGTGGCTGCTTGGTGCGTGGTGCGCAGGCGCGGGGCTGCGCGTGTGCGCGGCGCGCGCCTCCGGCTGCTGCTCGCCCGCCATGGAGGAGGCGCTGCGCGGCGTCGTCCGGCGCGACTTCCACGCGCTGCTGCACCACAACTCGCGCTCGCTAGAGGGGCTGCTAGCCGCCACCGCCGCGCACATCAGCGGTGAGTCTCTCAAACAAACAAACAATCAAACACTCCGTACACTCCGATGTAAACGCAGTGGCATTTGAGGGTCACGAGATGGACGGAGGGGGGGTACCGTGTCATTCAATCGGGGAGCTTCGTTTCGACTTAAATTTTTGGGATTGGATGACAATGTCCATCTCTCCTTCCAGCTCGGAATCTTGAAGAGCCACTGTGTTTAAATCGGAGTTTCAATGTTACAAACTTCTAGGGCATGTGGTGGGAACGAGAATGATAACGTTTTGCTAAAAAACATGTCATGAAAATTTCTGAATGATATTCCACATGAGACATTTGTTCCTGACTCGCTGTCAATTCATCCTGCACTGGTGTTTGGTGGGTTACGTTCGCAGGCAGCCGAAGGCGGTTGGTATACCAGTGAAACACCAATGCATGATGAATTGCCGAAGTGCGAGCTTGGCATTAATTATGTTAAGATTTTTGTAACATGTTAAAAATCTTAGTGAAGATTCTGGATTTGGTTGGTGTAACTCCAAGTTCATATTCATGCATTTATTTTATTTAATTTTTATGGTCAAAAAGTCATACTGTGACGTACTACGGAGGAGAAGTGAATGACGACGTTTAAAAAGTGAAAGTTTTCCTGAGCTAATGAATATCGACCCTAGCTCTTACACTATGTTAAGTAGAATTATGAATACAGGTAGAGACGAGACTTTTAGACAAGGAATTGGTGGAAAGTATTCGCTAACTTGTAATGAAAACTATTTAAAAAGCAGAAGAGGTACGTTTTCTGAATATTATTTCTTATCGATCCCCACGCGAATAAATTAATGTATCCTTCCAATGTAAACAACCATACCAAGAATATACGGTGAAATATTTAATTATGAATGAATCCTGAATAGTCGGGATAAATTATGTCACTTCAAACTAGTGTTGTAAAAGGTAAAAGCTTCGTTTGTTATAAAATTTCATCTAAATACTTTATTACTTTGAAAAAATGAGACTAGTATCGTCAAACTAGCAAAACGTACCAAATAGACGAGACTAAAAAGAATGCTGCAGAAACGAAATAAACTTAATTATTTAACCTTTCACTTTAATGTTTCGTAACTCTACGACAGAAATCGCAATGTCCTGCGTTGACTTCCAGGCTTTCGAAATTGCAGGAACTTTGAAAAGTAAAGCGAGTCTTCTTAACAGAGAAACTAGATATCGGGCACAGGAGCACCATAAAAAAAAGAAGTAAAAGCAAAATAAATATAAAACTTTCTCGTTCTCGCTTCCCAAGGTGCACTCTTGATTTTATTTTCTCCTACCCACGACCGGGCTTCGCCTGGGTAGCTTAACGCGCAAACCCGTTGGCGCCCACTTTCATAGCACATTTACGGGCACACGTGTCTCCGTGCGGAGGCATTCTCCGCGCATTCCTGACTATGCGCGAACCAGTTTTTTTTCTACACGATTTACCCTTGAATCGCGAGAACGAGCATATGTGACGACGGCGGAGAGATAAAAAAAGAGGAAAGGGGGGGAGGGGGAAGAACGAGCAAGGCAAGAGGAAGGGCGGCGTGGGGGCGTCAGAGCGAAAACATTCAGCTCTTTGCAGCAGGGCGCGAAAAGCGATCTCCAGCATTTTTATGCGCCGAATATGACGACGCTCCACAGTGGCTCGAAAGCGGAGCTTGGCGTGCGATATGGATGTGCGAGAAAATGTTGATCCCGGGTGCCTGAAATACTGAAGTCTCGTAAGTGTAGTGCATGTTATATTTCGGGAATGCAGTGCCTCTGTCCGGGAGGCCCTGGGCTTCGAGTCTTGATGGTGACTAGCCAGATAGCTAGGTCGAATTCTGTCGTCATCTGGAGGAGTATTCTAACGGCCGGTTGCTCCGATCGGTAATTTTCCGTGGTTTCGCCAATCAATACCAAGCGAATGCCGGAGCATTTCACTATCAAAAGGGACGCGGACCGCGCACAATCTTTCCTTCCCATTCCTTGTCCTTCCCTCACCTCTCGCACACACACTCGTACATGCACTACGCTGTCACACATGCCGGGAGACCCGTCTGGAGCTTTGAGCTTGTCCCGGGTGGGGCGGCTTGCCGCTGGTGAGAGATACCTCGTTGAGAAAAACCTCGCTAGCCGTCGTTAGATTGGCGCCGGATCTTGCCTTCTAGTGGGGCAAGATTACAGCCACCTCCCTAGCAAAACATGCACTGTACTAACGGGACTAATGACATCAGTTGACTCGCCCGAAATCACTAGTAACCAATCAATCTTTATATCTCTGGAAGGGGCTCTGTTAATTTCCGTGTCATCGTGAGATCCGGTGCTGACCTACACATCTGCTTGCGGGATATTTTTTTCCTGGCCAGATATGCCCTCCTGTGGAGCACCGCCCCAGCCGGGCAAGTTCTAAACTCCCTATTGGTCTCCCAACATGTGTGGCAGTGTAGTGCATATGAGTGTATGTGAGTGTTTATTTGTGATTTGATACAAGACAGGTTTTGATGAGTTCTTGCTGGCTGTTATGGTTTTCTTAACTAAGGGATCAGACAATTTTCTCGCATCTCACAAAAGTTCATGTACGTTTAATACAAAACACATGACTTATTGAAAAATACGTTGTACAGTAATTCAAGAGTTACCTGCTAAATGTGATGACAGCGGCTTTTAATGACGATTTTCTCGTACGTCGACATTGTTTTTATCAATTTTCACGTATCTTTTTCTCATTATAAATACCACAACTGTGTGTCATAGCTCTTGTGGATGTTTTGTCAACTCTGTTACTTTAGCCTGATGACACAATGTGAAGGTCAGGTGTTTCTGGATGTGAGAATAACTTTTAGGAGTAAAATCCTCAGTCAAAACAGAATGTTATCCACAAAGAACTCGTCTCACAAAATAAATAACATCCAGATATCAAAACAAGATGCAGAGCTCATAATTTTGCCAAAATAGAGTTTCTGTTAAAAACGCGTTCTGTTAAACACACTAATGCAAAATTTGCGCTGACCGTCAATGATACCAATTATGAAAAATGAATTATATTTAAAACAAAATTGTGTTAATATTAGTTTGCCCGCAAATATAAAGATAATTTCTCTAAGTATTTGGTGTATATACCTCACTTCGACAGTATAGCTGGTTGTTCCTTGTATAGCCAAAATTTAATTTTGGTAGATATATAACTATTCCGGTCAGTTTATGTATCGCATCGTTCAATTTTGAAGACCATTCCTGCTTTCACAATATTTCTGCATAATTTTTTGTTGGCTAAATTCGGTAGTGTATGTCTCAGTTACGTTATAATCACTCGATGTTGAAATCTTTGATTAGTGAAACGTCCCAAGTATATTCCACTCTCGCATTAGATCGGTAACTTGATGTTTAAAGACTGAACGACAAAAATGTAATTTGTGTGTGTATATGTGTGTTCTCACGTTACTTGCTGTTAACTCTTTAAAATAACCTGTGAAATGAAATACCTTCGGCAGCTCCCCTGAAAATAAAACCTGAAATATTCGGAATTTCCATCAATATATATCTCTTTCCCGTAAATCTGAAGTTCAATATTGTTGAAGAACATACGCATGACATGTAGCTTACATCCTAAAATAGTTTATGATGCTAGGAACATTTTTCTGATCTTCACATGATTGTTTATTTTCAATGGATGAACTTCTATATAAACCAGTAATTTATTTAAAAACGAAAGGAGAGTATAGAAAAATAGTAAATGAAATGATTTTCTGCTCAGGAATATGGTAATATAATGTTTACAGAAATAAACAGATATCTACGAAATGGACATTTAATATTTGTTTTATCTATTCTATATTTGTTTACTCATGTCGCTTTTCCTTTCGCATAAATCCCTTGGCTTTGATTCTGAGTCCAGCAATATTCCCGAAAAAATACGTTTTTCGCAGGAGTCGTATACAACCCTTGTTCATGTAACTTGTTTTCATGTCGATGAATAAAGCAAACCGTATTTTTATCTTTCAGGTAAAGCGTATTGTATATTGTTACTTAACGTAAAATTTAAAAAAAATCATATTGTGATGATTAGGATGGGGATAATAAGGGGAACGAAAATTATCCTTGCTGAGTTGATTGTGGCAGAATATATTTAAAGTATCAAAGATACATTTTTCCTGGGAATTTTCGAGCTTATTGCATTCGATGAAACAAGTTAATGGAGATATCTTCTGTCGTCCTGTTACTCGTATTATATAAAACAAAATAGGTCTTGACAGATGAAGTAGGCGTTATGATTGTCGCCCGAGTACTCGGGGCAGTTTTCATGTCTGGTGTGGTTGGCGTGGGTGTTCCTACCTCGTGGTTGTGGTGTGCTTGGCAATTTCCTGCAACCACACGCACCATCTGCACAACAGTAGCCTGATTACTTAGTTTCACTCATTCTCGTCTTCATCTCCCTACCATTCTGTGCGCAATAAAACGGAAAGTTTCATCGCCACTGTGATGGCGATCTCAGAATAGGGAAAAACAAACGCACAAGACTCCTTCCTCGTCTAAGCTCAGAAATGAGAATATCGCTCATGAGAACATCAACTACACAGAACAAGATGTGTAACCAAACGTATTCGCGCTCGTTTACGGCGTGTTTACTTGGCGTAGAGTTGTCGCGCTTGGTGTTTGCAGCCACTGTGTTGGCAGAGCTATTCCCCCACCCGCGCCGGGCTCGCAGCTTCTGCAGACGCGCGTCCATGAATCATCTTTGCGTCCGCGTCCCTCGTTTTCTTTCCCAGAGTCGCACGTGAGTATTCATGGGCAAATGCGCGCACTTCGCCTCGCAAATTCACCCTTTCTTCGGCATCTGAAACGCAAATTTTTTTTGCGCCTTGAGGATCATTTATTACCGAGACGTTACGTCTTGTGGTGGGTGCCGCCGGCCGTACGAGTAGGTCAACCCCCCTCGACGACGTTCCCGACTGCCATTAGTGCAGGTTAGGTTGCAACGTTGCATTTAATATTTATGGAGGCATTCTATTTTTATGTTTACTATATTTCAGTTTCGTGAAAAAACAATAACAAAACATTATGCATGAATTTAGCTTTAAGTTTTTTGTTGAATTGGAAATAAGCATTAAGCAACCATATATATATATATATATATATATATATATATATTGTCATATATATGATGTATATATATTATATATATACTATATATATATTATTATATATACTATATTGAAACAAAGAACGTCTCCGCACTCATAAACAAGCAAATTGATATTAAATTCTATGTAAAAGAACGCCACTAAATCGATCAGGCGTAGTAACGCCGCGCCGCCGCGAGCCACCAACCGGTTCCAAACCGGGGGGGGCAGACGGCGCAGGCGATGCGGTTGGGCAGTAACGGCAGGAGGGCCGCAGCGCCGGGTTGGAGAGTATTCGGCGGAGAAGCCGCGAGCGCAACACGGATGGGCTGTGCTGCCCCAAGCAGTTTGTAGTAATATTATCAACAGTGTGGAACTGATTGTAGCCGTTAAGTGGAGATTAGAGGTTGCTTAAAAATCGATATTAGATGATTAGGAGAAGAAAACGGAAGTGCGCACCAGGACCGCGGAATCAGTTGAAAACATTAATAGTGGAGTTGACCGTGACCGACAGGACACGGTTCCATGTCCGCCCGGTGTTGAGCAGGCAGCGGGTCGCATCGTGCGAACAGTTGAGTGGGTATTGGAGAAGAACATCTGTGATCCGGAGCTGCGCGACGGACGCCATTGCGCGTGTGCAAGTTAGTATATGTGACATTGTTATGCATTGTCTGTCGGTGGTGGATCGGCGAGTTCTTCTTGGCCATTGCTTGGGAGGCGTCCGCGGAGTCGCCGCCCGAAATCGGCTTTCCCGACAACTTCGGGGCGGACGGAAAGTTTGCCGAACACGCCGCCGCCGTTGCCACGGCGGCACGCTCGCCCTCCAGCCAGACCGCGTGGACATTCGGAAGCTTCAACGGTTAGGCGTTACTCGTGCACGATATTAAAGGCCTTGCCAACTGCGTATGTAAAAGAATTTATGTATATAGTGTTGTCAATCATTAAACTGTTCAATTGCACAAAAGAGTTTCCTCGATCATTCTTCTATGCAGCGTCCAATCTCCCCCTGGAAGCCCATTACACGAGATGTACCCGTCCTTATATTATTTTATTTGTCGTGCAGAGTACCGTTTCCCAGGTGACTTCACAATATATATATATATATATATATATATATATATATATATATATAATAATATTAATTATATATATAAACTATTAATACAATAGCTAGTAATTATAGCTAGTGTTAAAATTCTGGGGGTGGTATTCAGAAAGAAGAGTATGACCGATTCCGTACCGTACTCCATTTTTATGGACGAGAGAGAATTAAATACTTCCAGTTTTTTATGTATCGAAGGAGGATAAAATGAATACATAAAAATTGGTGTTGGTCCCATTTTCGGCAAACAGTGTTTTCGAAAATTGCATTAAGGTAACAATAATAAGGTTCAATATGAAAGATAGACATTTTTGTCGTAAATGAAATCTGTTCTAAAACATTTGCTCTTTAAAGAAGGTCATGTACAATTTTTTGAAAATCGAGTAGTTTTCACATAATTTCTGATTGAAGATAATTAAAATTATTACAAAAAACGATTTTTTGAATTATTTTCTCGATTAAAATAAGGGACGATTAATAGAATGGTACTGGTCAAATTTTTGTTGAAATCTTCAAATTTTAGGAAATTAAAAAGTTAGTATTAATGCGAGAAAGTATTCGTTGATGCAACATACATCAGTGCAATTATCATTCGATTTATTTTCACGACTGTTTCACATGTTTCAGTTTAGCCTCTACCGCATTTAATGAGCTTATTCGTGGACGTTGATAAAACAACTTTAATTATTAATTGGATCTCTATTTTATATTTCAGTTGTATTCTTCACTTCGCCTTTTTTATGCCTATTGAACTATAACTACGAATGCCTATTTTTATACTTGTATTCACTTTAGCATGATTTCTTTCGCCAATTAATTCATTCTTTTTGTAACAAGAGCAAAACATTCAGTCGAGTTGGTGACTCAAATCTTCTCCTTCTACTGCGTTACGTTACGTTACGCTACGTTGCGTTAGAAGTTACTTCGTGTTTGCACTCGACGCGTCATGCTGTTGCAGTTGGTCCTGCCCTTAGTGGCGGTCGTACAACAAAGAGAGGCTCGCGTACATTCTGTTTAGATGTCTGTACTCCATTGGTGAGTCGCAGTGAACGTTCATACATATGTATAACTGCGATAATGTGAAGAATAGGACCGCACGTAACGATAGTCGAGTACTTTAATAATACAATGCGCGCGTCGTGTTTCAATAACTGGGATGCGAACGCGTTATTGATATTTCCGAAAACAGTGGACGTATGATTTGACAATATTAATTACCTCGCAAGTGGAAGGAGGGCTGGCTGGCCGGCCGGGCGGCATTTCCTGCCAGAGGACAAACGCCTGCCGCATCACGATCATTGCTGGGACCGGCAGGCCACTGGTTACTCGACAGATTGCACGAAATTACAGGATGGAGCAGTGGAGTGGCAATTATGAAGGCAACTGGAAATGCGAGTAAATTCAATTTATGTGAAGACTCAGTATACACCCACTCGTCTCCCAATCTTTTTTTCTCAGGTTTTATCGTGTCTTTGAAACGTTTGCTGTCATGTCTCTAAAAACATGGACGAATATTATAATAGCAAGCTCGTGCAAATGTACGGCGTATTCATTTCGTTTTCCGAGGAATGAAAATAATTTTAAGACTTAATATATACACACACAGCACAACTTTGGAGTTTCTCATCAAAAGCACATTTAATGTTTTGCTGTATGAATTTAACCTTTTCCAAACTGGTTAATTGATTTTTTCCAACTTTGTGAAATTATTGCGATTGTCTGCATATTTCACAGCGAGGGCTCGTGAAGGGGAAATGGATACGCTTAAATAATTTGGACGGCATTACGCCATGTTATTTTTAAAAAGTCATACTATACGGAGGATAATGGAAAGTGAACATCAATGTGGTTTTTGTGATTTTAAATTTGCTGGAAAGATATGGCATCAACCACAATTGTGAATATTTTTAAAAAGAGCATTTAAACATTGAAATCACGAGTTATATTAATTTCTTGAAGTGCTTGATTTGATATTAAGTGCTTGAATAGAAGATTCTTTGTGAGTGGTTGAGAAGATTTTGAACATAAATGAATTTAAAGGACGTTCATCATGTCAATAAAGAAAATAATGTTATTTAATTCTAAAAAAAATTAATCCAAAATATTCTTATTCACGAACTATAGTGTTGCGTACTTGCCGGCCAAGATAACAAGATCGTTAAGATTGAAGGGCCATGGCTGCTTCGGCTCGAAGGGTCGCGGGTTCGAATCCCGCCTCGGGTGTGAATGCTTGTGTGTGTGTTCGTGTCGTTCTTACGTATTCCTTCTACAGTTCCCCGTACAGATAAAACAATCACAGTGGTCGCTATATGGTCAAGGTGTTAAAAAGCGACCTTAAGACATGTTGCATTGGTAAGTTTGATGTCATATCCAGCAAAAATTTCAAATACGGATGCAAATTTTCATCCAACCAATACTAATCGTAGTACTGTTCGACATCACTCTTAAGGCATAAAGTAGCATATTGTCAAGAAACAATTTTGTAGTATTTATAATTAAATAAATGTATTTTCTTGAACGAACTAGGGATGCTACCAATAAACAATAAGGCGATTCACTAAGGGACTAGTGATGCTGAAATATTACGAATTCTCGTATTATTTGTAACGCCTCCGCAATGTTATACAATTACATGAGCCTGCAAAAGTGTATTCAATCAGTAAACATTTTTTCCACACCGAGTCCCGAGTGCATGGGGTTAACTCACATAATGGGGTTAACATCACGTAATCACTTGGGCCGACACTTAAAAATCTAATTGTCTCTCTCGTTATTTCCAGATATCAATTAACAGAACATCAAAGAGCTTATTGAAATAAGACAGCCGCAGTCATCGCCATCGTCGTGTTTTGTCTTTTTGTCACGCTTGATATTTCTGCCTGAATGGCACCACGCCAGCCTTGACGAGCTTTAACCTCCCTCCTGGACTCCCAACATGAGTATTAAAGCAGTGCATGGAGTGTAAATGTGTAACGGAGAGGAGGGGTCAGGGATAAGGAAGGAAAAATCGTGCGCGGTCCGTGGCCCGTATACTATCGTGGTCATATAATAAACCGATATTCTCCTGGTATTGATCGGATGAACCTCGGAGAAGTATCGATCAGAGAAGCCGACCGCTAAAATGTTCCCTCAAAGTAGTTGAATTTGACCTACTTACACAAACTAGTGTTGCAAATCCGCCACCACCGGCATTTGAATTCTAAGACTTCTCAGTTATCTGCATTGCCGAACGTTGGCGACAATACTACAACTGATAGAACTTCTTTTTCGATTAATGATGGGTTCGATACTTTGTAGCTTTTTGAGAGCTATCCGAGCGATAGCGCTTGCCGCAATCTGTCTTAAAACACACTAATTACAAAACAGTATAATGTAGATGAGAGAACTGTATATAGAATATAAAGCAGTGACTCACATTAAACTTCGAAAGAAGTTACATTTTTAAAATATATTACACAAAAACACACGTAATTTGTTTCTTCCTCAGTTGTCTCCTACTCTACACACAGACACATATGAGTTGCAAGTATACAGAAGGCGGTGCCCGACGTAAGTAGAAAACAGCGCTCTCATCAGCATTTTCAAATTTAGAGGAAACAAATAACTAGTTATCTCGTACAAACTACCCAGAAGATTCTACCTGATATAAACAGTCCTTATTTCGCGGTCGGCAAACTTAAAGTAAACCAGTTATACAGGCTTTCTATTTACTCTGTGGCTCGATGGTTTGTCGCTTTTGGGGAGTCCCCCCCCCCAGCAGATGCGGTACCACCACACAAATCTTGCCGCGGCGGGCGGCGCGTTGCGATTACCTCGCTGTCTGACTGCGGCCATCGTCTCCCGCTCCTCCTCCTCCGCAGCCACCCGGCTCCTCGGCTTCACCACTGGGATGGAGGGTGTTTTGTTTCGCCCTTCGTTCGACGTAAACCGCAGCTGGAAGTGTTTTATCGCGGCACTTCATCCCACGCTCCGGCGGACGCCTCACCGGGCCGGGCCGGGCCCAAGCGAACGCTCCGAGCGCGCCGCGCGGCGACAGGGCGAAGCGAGAAGCGGAGGGCGGCCGGGCTACTCCGAAGAAAGAGGAGAGCGCACGGATACTTGGGGTTGGAGAGATGGCGGGAGCGGGGGGTGATGCTGGTTCATGAGCAGGTGCTGCGGGGGAAGAAGTGGAATCGATGAAAGTTTTGGACCACATTTCTGGACAATATGTTCTAGTAGGTTTCCTAACTGTCAGAACTTTCGCCGTTACTGTTGATAATCACACATCCAACGCTAGGTATATTCAGACACGCCCCCTCCCCCTAGGATCTCCGTTATCATCCACTTATACGTAGTTGACGTTCCACTGGCATCCAACACGACCATCGGCCAATTCGCCGACGGGAATGGGTCCAATATCTCAACTAATGTAGTAAGGAATATGGATCAAGAACAACTAGAGAAAATAAACGAATTGCCCATAAAATGTTCTGCATACGAAGATGCAATGGAAATACCATATAAATGTAAAAACACACCACGCTAAAGTAAAGCTCCCCCAGCTAATATTAACCTCGAAAGTAAAATTCATCTGAACAAAGCAATAGCTCTTTACTAGTATATTATACTGTAAGTACGATTTATGCGTGCGTTATCTGGTTAAGTGCTTCTAGAATCGAAATAAAATCCAAACCATGAAACCTAAATACTTCAGAATAATGTCCCGTAGTTTTGTATAATATTCACATGTGCATTAAAGCGTAACATACGCCGTACATAATGCCTTTCATTATCAACACCTCAAACTATTTCTATTCATGCGCCAACCAAAACGATTGAACAACAATGTTTTTACTCTGAAATGAAAAACCTAGTACTAACGATGTTGTCGGTTATTCTGACCTGCTCGTAGTTTACTGGTAAAGGTATTCCCTTACTGCGAGAGCAGTCGTTCGCAGAAATAACGTGGGGGTTACGCGTCGGTAGAAATACCGAATAGAGTCCTGAGGTAGAGATCGATAAGTGAACGCGTGTGTCAAACGAAAAAATGCCACGTCACTCGCAGGCCACGGGAGCAGGAAGCAGAACGCAGGAAGAGAAGTGGGAAGGTGAGCGGGATAGACGGAGACACGAGGCGAGACTTCCCGCTGTCTACCGTCGGCCGTTTGCCCTCCATCTAACCGCCATTCTCTACATAGTTGGACCCGAGATGCTCCCGTTTTCCACACAAAACGCGGCGTGGTGCTTGTGTTTGTTGGTGGAAAGATCGAGGAGAGTCCTAGCGGTAAAAAGTCCGAACGTGACGGTGCGGAACGGCATGTCGCGTCAGCCGCGGAGCGAACGGGAGAGGAGGGCTGCTGGGGTGGAGAGGGGGAGCGGGCAGTGGAAGCAGACGCGGGGGCTGCCCAGGCCAGGCCTGGGTCGGGCCGGGGCAAGTGCCTTCCGTACGAACGTTTGTTGCGGTGGGCTTTGGCGAGCGAGCGAGGCCAGGGGTGGCGGTGGTGACGGGGGCGGCGGCAACGGGGTTGGGAGGGGCGGTGGCTGCAGCGCAGCCCAAAGGGCCGTGCGCGTTCGGACCGCGGGAGCCGCACCTGAGGGCAGGGCCGGCGGCGGGCGGGGGCGGCGGGGGCGCGTCCCGTCTGCTTCCCGGAGGCCGCCGCCGTACAGCTTTGTCGTGTCTCGAGCGCCGCCCGCCCGCGCCGCCGGTCGCCCTCAACCCCACCTCCAGCCCTGCGTGGGCGCGCCCACCGAGGCCCAGCCCGCGGGGCGCCCGCCACGCCCTACGCCCTGCGCCCTGCGCCCTGCGCCCCCACTCTGTCATGCTCATGGCGCGAGGCAGCCTGCTGCTGCAGTGGGCTGTGTGGAAGAGCAAGTAAAACTGTGGCACAAAGAGAACGCAAACTTTACTTATTTAATGTCCGTTTTCTCCGTTCGACGAATGACGGGCTTGTGGCAGTAGCAAGAGAAGCCATACCAACGGCAAGCTACTCGCAAAAGTAGCTTTTTCGATTTTGGTGAGAGAGGATGTCTTGTTACTGACCCCCTTTGAACATTAACAATATCATATTTACTGATTTATTAAGCGACATTTTCAACAAAATCGATATATAAACATTTAGGAAAAGCGGCAGTCTTGCTCCGAGTGGTGTGACTTATCTTCTTACTACCCCTAAACCTCCAAGCATACACCCGTACGAATCTAAATTAGACAAATAAGTTGGTGCTGCCCTTACCTACGTTTGTATTCATAAGATAAGCAGCTTTATCAAGGGTACCGCGAGGAAGTCAAAATCCGGCTGTAATTACTGCATTCCGACTTCTCGGTGTACACTTTCTGATGTTGGCTAAGCCGTATAAAGCTGCTTGTCTGATGAATACATTGGCAAAGATATTGGTTATTAATGTAATTCAAGCAACCCTTTGCCACTTTATGATTACACCGTTGTACATTTCGGAATTAAACGAGCTCTAATATATAACTCGCATGGGACTACTAATTTTTGTTCCATATGGCTTTTTCCACTCGACAGTCGGTTGCACTCTACGTCCCAACGGGACGTACATTCGACCGTGCACTATACACCAACACACTTGCGGGCTCATCTGCTCTGGGGTTAGCAGAACGTGAGGCCCTTCGGGACAACACAGACGTAACAGACAGGAAACAAACAACTATGCCCGGGGCGAGGCTCGAACCCGGTCTTCGGTCCGAAACGCTGAGTCGGTACACGCTCTTAGCCACCTCGGCCATCCAGCTCGCTGCTAATTTTAATTTTAATAATTCGTCGATTTTAGTTTCGGTTTCGCGTTCAGGGACGCGTGACACCCCTAGACAAAACACGGGCGGACATCGGCTCGTTCCTCGTATTGGCAGACGTTTTGCGATGTCTTCGCTGTCGACCGCGAGGGCTCGGACTCGTTCGGTTTCCCTCTGCCCCGGGGCTCGCCGTGTGCCGAACAAACAGCGACGCGGCTTATGCTTGTAAGGAACGCGGGATCCGCTTTGCTCAATCGCAAAAAACAATTTTTGGGCACGTATCGGAAAGGATTGCGCCCTGGGGCAGATGGAGTTTTTTCGTAATATCTGGACCGTCCGGCAACCACGCGAGTTTCGGTTAGCTATTCAAAAATGTTGAATCCGATATTTGGGAACTGGATTCCGCGTACCGAAATTACGATTTTCAATACGGTGAATGAAATTTGGTTTATGTGGTCAGAGAACGTTACAGCATGTGATGTAAGGAGGAGAAATACCAACTGCGTCGCATTACGAAATTGAAAGTTTATTCATATTTATGCATAACATTTTAAGCATATGAATAGAAATTATAAAATGTAACCACAGTTTTCTTTCATTTATCTAACGTTTGTTGTTGGCGCTTGCAAAGAATCATATACACTTTATGTGTTTCATAATTATCGTCAATTGCTATTCATTCATTGTGAAGGTAATGTTTCGTACTGTAAATACTGCTGTATTTGCAATTTTTTCCTATTTCATATTTAGTAGATTTTACTTTTTAGCATGTTGTTGCAAGGATTTTTAATTTTCAAGATTTCAGTATCTCTTTCACACTAACCACCATTTGCATAACAAAAAATTATAAAATTTTATCAAAGAATAAACATAACAGTGAATAAACACGTTCTGACACACTCTCGTGACATTTTTGCAATGATTCGTTTTTATCGAAATGTCTCTAAAAAAAGTTTCGTAACTAGAAGGTCCTGAGAAGGAAACGCAGCAGTAGCTTATAATTGTCCATGTAAAGACGAAGATTATACCTTGTTGAGAGGTAGAGTAATTATAGTCCCAGGGTATTGTGTACGCAGAAAATGCTAGGCTATGGAAAAGTTACTGCTTTCCATGAGCGATATGAATTTTTTTTTGTATTGCTGTTATCAACGGCAATAACGCGTCTCCCTAAAATTCATTTCCGCAACCAACTTGTGTAACGTATTAGCCAGCGTGCCTCATGGCATCTATTTGGGGACGCTTGGTTGCGGATTAGT